>JBAMBE010000748.1:822500-970000 GCA_037043585.1 Drosophila mimica
TTATGTGGCGCCACCAAACATCGGCGCGGCGACTGCATCAAAGCTGGCCACGCCCCTGCTAGGAGCTAGCACAGGGGTGGTGGGGTTGGGTGGTGAGAAAATGAAAAGTGAATGTCACAATACAAATGCGATTGCAACTGTGAAAGTTACGTTCCACGCGCTGCTGCAAAGTTTGGCAGATCTCAAACGACAGCCTTCGGCTTTTTCGGCAACATTTTCTGTCTTTTTGTTGCTTCTTTTTTATTGCTCCCCCATTTTTTTTTTTTTTTTTTTTTACATTTTGCATTTTGTTTAAGTACTTTGGTTGCATGTTAAGTAATTGGAGCGGCAGCAGTCGTAAACGTTGGCATTTGGAAGGATAATCAATGCGAATATGTGTGCCAAAATAATGTACATTAAATTAAGACCGAAATTGATGCCAAACACAGAGGGAAGCTCAAAAAAAAGGACAAACAAATAAAAATAAAATACAGAACTACAAAACGTATTAAAAATTGATTAATTAGATCCAAGGAACTCCTCACTTGAAAAAAACGAGCTATGTGGAAAAGAATTTAGTTAGCAAACAAAAAACCTAATTCAAAACTTAAAACCTGAAACAAAACTTTATTTTATTTGAAGTTTCAAGTAACTCGTTTCAATGAGTTGAAAAATTCAAATATTCTTTCAGTCAGAACTTAAGCTTAAAAAATTTGAATCCTGTTTTATGCTCTGTTCTTAAAAGCAGTTATTCGTTTTCTGTATAATTATATTAAATACATGTATTTAGGTATATATGTATGTGTGTAGCTATATAGCCATCTCCCTTAATCCTAATTTGACTATTTTCCCAAAGAATACAAGTTTTAGTTTTAGATTTAAATATTATTTTTAATGCAAATCGCATTAGAATTAGAATTAGAGAACCACAATTTTATTATCTGCTGGCTAAAAAATGGAAAACAAAGCTTAAATAAAATTACCAAGAATTGTGCTGTTCATAATTAGAAATGAGAGACAAAGGAACAAAGGACCCACCACACAAACATATGCACACACACACACACACACACACACGCACACACATGCATGCGAGTGCTGAAAATCCATTTCTTTTATAGTGTCTGTAAGTGTGCGTGCGTGTGTGTGTGTGTAAGCTACGAATTCGAGTGTTACGATTGTTGAAATCTATTTGGGAAAAGCACATGGCGAACAAGAGAGGTGTGGTGAGGAGAGGAGAGTGGTGGAGGAAGGAGGGGGTGGTGGGGAGGTGGGTAGGTGTGGAGGGTAGGTAAATAAAGCATAAACAAGACTAAACAAAAATCCCTGACGAGCTGTTATTTGCATTTTGTTGATTAAGCAAATTTAAAACTTTGCATGCATACGAGTGAAAAGACGAGAGAGAGAGAGAGAGAGAGAGAGACAGAGTGAGACAGAGTGAGAGAGTGGTAGAGGGGAAGAAGCGTCGCAAAATGCCAACTACGAACGACAGGTGGCGCACACAGCCCACGGCGTGTGTGTGTGTGTGTGTGTGTGTGTGTGGTGTGTGTGTGTGTGTGTGTGTGTGTGTGTGTGCGTACACGTGTTTTTATTTTGCCGGACTTGTATTTTTTGTTTGTTACTTTGCCGGTTTTTGCTTGGGTTTAGTTTGGCTTTTGAGTTGTGTGCAGCAAAGCGTTGCTCACCGAGCGACCTCCTGCAGCTTAAAGTTATTACGCTCCTGCACAATTGAAAATGGCAACCGACCAAAAGCGGATGCAACAGCGAATTGTGGAAGAACTAACACGCTTGCAACAAGCTAAATTCTCTGTGATAATTATTTATTCGTATTACAAATGCCTGTGCTTTCCATTATTGAACAATTATTCCTATGGTTAGTTAATATAGTAGTAGATATATCTTTCTACAAAGTGGGTATACCCTTGGGAAGGGTATAAGGAGAACACTACTAACTACTAACTACCAAAACACCCAACAACCTCACAAGACCACCACACCCACAATAATCCAGGGAGCGCAGCAATGTTTCCAGCGACTTCTGCACTGATTTTGCCCTACGAAACTTTTGTGTGTGTGTGTGTGCTTCCATGTGTGTGTGTGTGTGTGTGTGTGTTAGTGTAGGGAGACTGCGGTTGGTCAGTCGAAAAGTTGTGGCACTCTCGCTGCGACTGTGTTTGCGTTTGCCACTCAAGTGCAAGTTATTAAGCGAGTTAGTTTTTCGGATTTTCCTATCAAATTTATTTGTTGTTTGCTTTTACCTACGTACACAGACTTACTCTCTCTCTCTCTCTCTCTCTCTCTCTCTCTCTATCGCTCTCGCTCTCTCTTTACCTCGCATTACCTCTGCTCGCAGTGCTGCTGTTTGGGCTCTCACATTTATGGCTTAAAGCAATTGCTGGCTCTTTTCTGTTCAAGCATTTGGTCCATTCATTGGGCTCTTCGACTCATCGTTTGCACTCACTGCATTCATTCACTTTATTCATTTAGCTTGTTCGCTTCGCTTCGAATTTGAATTTGAATTTTCATTCGATTATTTCATTTTCTTCAGCAATCAATTTCATGCTTAATAATTTCTTTTTGACGTTTTTGTTGCAAACTTTTTGTATTGCCTGGCTCAGCCATAAAAGTTGGCTCAAACGTCTCCTGTTATTCAAATAACGTTTCCGCGAGAGACAATTATAGCCATTTTAAAGGAAACTGTGAGCAGCATGATTTAAGCTTAAATTGTCTAACCTTAAATATTCAAAATTTGTATATAATTCCAGGAAAAATATGCGATAAAAGCTAACAATTTTAGAACAATTTGCTTGCCTTTTCAAAAGCAATTGACAATAATAACAATAATAATAAAAAAATACTAATAATAATAATAATTTAGATTTGATGCAAATGGAATTTTGGTTTGCTAATTTGTGGTTTGTGTTTCGATGAAAATGGAAATGACTGCATTGCAAAAAGGGAAAATTGCGCCAATTACGCGACTCTTTAAATTGTAAACTCGTCAATCCAAAGTGCTAAACTGGCAAATGTGTTTTAAGGCTCTGAGGATTGGGGCTTGGGCTTGGGTTTTCCGGGTCCTTTTGGGCCTGACAGATTTTCCGCACAAATGCGGCTTAACAAATTTGCTGCATACTTTCAGCCGTTCGCGTGCCATGCAAGGCTTAAAACTTCAACTGTGAATGTCAGAGAGGGTGTGCGTGTGTGTGTACGTGTGTGTGTGTGTGTGTGTGTGTGTGTGTGTGCGTGTGTGTGTGCTGGCTCGTGTGTGCTTTAGCGAAGTAATTAAACACACATTCAAGTCGCCGTACAAATATGATGATACGAGCATGCATTATACGATATGTAAATGAATTTAAGCTGCCATTATAAAGGTTGCCAAATGCCGCACGTTGCACGCTTCGCCTCACATCCAAGGTCAACACATTTTACATGCAGACCAGAACACCGAGTGGCAAGCGGGTTGGGTGGCTATGGGTGGGGTTGCCTCAAATGGGGTGAAGGGCAGCAGAAAATGGCGCAGCAAAGCGAATTGAACACTGGACGCGTTTACTTTGTGTTTGTTGCAAGTGCCGAAATATATTGAATATATATATATATATATATATATACAATCATATATATATAGAATTAAGAGAGAACGAAATAAATAGAATTTCAAGAAAATAAATCATGTGCACGAGCTCAGAGCGCCGTACACTGTGCGGAAAGCTATGCAAGATTCATAATTTGCAATGAATGCGTGAAAAATATATAAAAAATAACACTGCATAAAACTAAAGGGGCAGCAGCGAGGGGGCAAAACACGCTCAGCACAGCAGGGATAATTATAATTTATGCAACACGAGGAAAATAAAGTCAACTCGGAAAACACACACACTCACAAAATACACACATTCCCACAAAGTACAGCGCACACACACATATGCATAAGTAAGACCAAATAAATCGGAAAATGAAATAAAAATATATCTTTCAAAATGTGGAAACATTCAGTGTATATGCGAATTATGAATGTATTCGAATTTTACAACACTTTAAGCGACGAAGTTGTGGAAAGCAGCTCAAATAAAAAATACACTTAATAATATGGTGTTGTAAAACACGCTGGAAAAATCAGATTCAGATTCTGATTCATACTTTGTGATATACAATATAAACACAATTCTCTGAAGTTTTTCCACACCTTACCTTATTCACATTTGTTTATTTTTAACTTTAGTAGTCATGAAACCAGCTGTGCAACTCTGACTCAAATGCATTTGTTGCATGCAATTTCTTGCAATTAAATCTGCTAAAAAAAACAACTTGGGTTCAGTTTATTTTATCTACAAATGAATCGAACATTAACAAACTTTATTTGGATTTTCGTAATTGGCAACTTTACAAAAGGCAAACAATCAAATTAAATCAAGCCACAAATCTCAATGAAAAGCTGGAGAGAGAGAGAGAGGGAATGAGAGAGAGAGAGAGAACAAGTAATGCGTAGCATATTTTAAATAATTCATTTCTGCTTGATTAAAGACAGGTCAAATGGCGATTATTGTTCTGACAGGCTGTGACCCAGTTCTCTTTCACTCTTCTATTATTTTATATTTATATATTTTTATATTTTTATTCATTCCCTCTCTCGATATATGTATGCATCTGATCCTTTCAATAATTTTTAACGAGCTGTCCTATTAGAAACTTTATTGAGAAGCAAAGTTTCAATTCAGCAAACTAGAAATATTTTATTATTTTTATTATTTGTGAATGATTTGATATTTTATATATCTCATTGTTAAACTGATAATAGAGATACGAATGCAATATAGTAAAAGTTAAATATTAGTTTAAATATATTTAATAGTAGTTGCTTTTAAATTTAATATTCAATTTGCAGTATTTTTTGGTTCTCTTAATAAAAATGCATATCTACATTTAAATTTTTGTGCACTCATTTGTATTTACTTAAATATTTGTGTGTGTGTTGAACATAGATTTGTTGCATTGTTGGATGTATATATGTATATATATATATATATATACATACGATCCTTGAGGCTTTAACATTAAGTTCATGGCGTGGAAATACTCATGGAAAACCCCCTCTGCCAGGTTCACATAAATTTGTGCCTGCATTTCTGTGTGTTTGTGTTGGCAGCCACGAGTTGGCGCCAGTGATATTGAAAAATACAGACATTTGACCTTATTTCTATACGTGTGTGTGTGTGTGTGTGTGTGTGTGTGTGTGTGTGTGCTTGTGTGGCAACAACTTAATGCTGCTGCTGCACAGAAAGCAAAGGGCAGTAAGCAGCACCATCAGCACCATCAGCACCAGAAGCAGCAGTAGCAACAGTGGCAACAGTGGCATCAACAGAAGCTGCCGCCGCATAATGTGCTGCAAAAATAAATTGTACAAATAAGAAGAATAAACAAGAATGCAACAGCAAACAGCAAATAGCAAACAGCAAATAGCAAGGCAGCTTCAAGTGTGAAAACGCAATTTGCATTTTCCTCATTTGTGGCGCTGAGACTGGTGCGAACAACGTGTAAGTATCTGTATCTGAAAAAATCGGCAAAAATATCCAAACAAATATTAAAAGAAACAAGTGAGATGCTGTAGTCGGGTTGGCTCGACTACGAAATACCCTTTACCCAGTTGTTAAATATATTCTAGTTTTCTTGGCCAATTTCCCTTTAAAATGATTGGCGCTCAAATGCCCGAACTGAATGGCTACAAACAGGTGCATAGACGTACATACATACATACATACATACATACACACATGCATACGTACACGAAACAGTAGTTATCGGGGCTCTGCAGAATACACACAAATATATTGACGCTAGCGTCGATTATCATGTCATCTCTTTCTCACACATACGCATACAGAAAATGCTTGCGGCTGCTGACAGAAATAAGATCAATATGGGAATATATTTTCGACTATAACTTTGGTGTTTCTTATCCGATCTTAATGAAATTTCGGCAACTGATCAGTAATATGTATATGCATATTATAGTATAAATAAGAAGCCTCTGCCTCTTAAATTGTGGAATTTATTGCTATCGGAAATCGAAATTAATAGATAATTCAGAAACTGAGGCAGTTATCGATAAAATAAAGCAAACCTGATCTGCGCCTGGTACACGAGAACTTATATTCCATTTGAAGTCGCTAGCTCTTATAGTCTCTGAGATCCGCGTGTTAATACAGACGGACGGACAGACGGACGGACAGACGGACGGACAGACGGACAGGACTATATCGACTCGGCTGTTGATCCTGATCAAGAATATATATACTTTATGGGGTCGGAGGTGCTTCCTTCTGCCTGTTACATACATTTGCACAAAACCATTACACCCTTTTTACCCATTTTTAATGGGTTAAGAAAAGTGGCTTGCTTGAACCTGATAGCCAAAGAAAATTAAATTAACAATCTGAACAAGTTGGGGCAGAACTTCATCAGCAGAAGTTTTCAGGGGAAATGGAAATTTTCGTAAATTTGCCATCTCATTTGCAGACTTACTTTAAGCAGACTTTTATTCTCAAATTGCATATGAACTCTGGTTAAATTCCGATTCTCACCTTGTCTCTGTTAAATTCGCTCCATCGAGCATCATTTTGAGAATAGGTTATTTGGAGCAAGACTTAAATTTATGCAAATCAGCCCAAAATATGAGATGTGACCTAATGGAATTTCAATTATTACAGCAGAATTCACATGATTACATTATTGAAATCAAAAAGAAGTATAAATAAAAACATTCAGCACCCCAAGGGGCAACTTGTTGGCAGCAGCTCAAGGGTCAGCTCAGTGGAGCTGCTGCCTGTTTGCTGTTTGGTGTTCCCGTTTCGGTTCCAGTTCCTGTTCCTGTCGCTAGGCGTCTCGTTAATTTTTATATTTTATGACACTGTTACAGGTCCGGCGTTGCTTGCCCCCAAAAGGTGGACACTCCCTCGATAATATGTACCCCCTTTCCGCCTACACCCTGTTGTTGCTGTTCTGTTGCCACTTCTAACATGTATTTCCAATTGAATGCATGAAACGCTTCAACGCCTTAAACGGAAAAGCATTTCGTTGCCCGATTCCCGATGCCTAAAAACAATTCTTGGCCAAGTAATTAGAATCAATTGACCCTGAACGCTTTTTCCAGTTGACCTGTTTTTTGATATCTCAGTTCAACTGCCACGACTGAATCGCCTCTTGTTCCCGGTTCCTTGTAGTTACACATATTACGGTTCGCCTATGGGCCAAAAAATAAATAAATAAATAAATACATAAAAATAATAGCAGCAGCAACAAAGCAAACAATAAAATAAAATCAAACTCGTTAAATTCCTTTAAAATATATATAAAATCTAAATGAAAAGCTGGACAAAAAACTCCCTCACATGCTCCCAATTGTGACAATTTGAAAGCCAATGGGGATCAACAAAGAGCAATAGAGAGAGAGAGAGAGAGGAAGAGAGAGGGAATAATGTCTTAAATAGTAATTTCTGCTTGATTAGAGAAAGGTCAAATGGCTTTTTACAGTACTGACAGGCTATGATGACCCAGTTCTCTTTTTCCCTCCTTTTATGATTTACTTCATTTTCTCAACTCCTTCTCACTATTTCTGCTCATTCTATCTTCAATTTCTCTCTCTCTCTCTCTCTCCCTCTCTCGATTCAATAATTGAGAAGCAAATCTAAAGTTTCAATTCAGAAAATTAGAAATAATTTACTATTTTTGTTATTTGTGTGCTTAATTTGTAGTACCTCAAATGGTTCAGATAATATTTGATATATTTATTTAGTATTGCGACTAAAGCGAATACTAAAAGTTAACTTCGAGTTATTCAATAGTAGTCGCTTTCAACTTGAATATTCAGTTTACAGTTTTATAGAAATATTGCACACTTATCATTCTATTGGAATACGCTTAACATCTGGTAATCCTTCACTAGTTTCCATGGGTCTGTGATGAATGGCAACTCTGCACACTTGGTTTTTGTAGCTGTTTTATTCACGTTTTAAAATGCAAGTTACATGAAAAATGGATATTGTGTGAAATAATAAAGAGAACAGCTGCTGTAGCTTTTATGCTTTTTCGTTCAGTGTATTTTTTTTATTTTTTTTTTTAGTCTTTTTTTGTGTGAACAAGTTTTTATCGTGAGTGAATCAGACTCGGAGCGGAGCATTCATAACTGGTATGCGGCATTATGTATTTTCCGTGAGCCCTTTCAGCATTCATATGTCAACATTTTCCTGCGTTCGCAACTCATTGAGCAATCGAGTTGCCAAAATATATAGACAACTCCCCCCTCCCCCTGCGATCAAATGGGAGCATTGAAATCCGAGTGTGAATTTTGGTGTCCGAGTCCAATGGGGAATTTCGGATTCGCATAGCAGCTGAATGTTTTCCTTTTCCATTTTCCTGCCACTTTCTGTTGTTGTTGGTGTCTTTTTTGTTTTTTTTGTTGTATTCCTTATTTTTGCCTTTTGTTCAGATGTTTTGCTGTTTTGTGTTTGCCAACTGTTTATTATTTTGTCGACAAATGCGTGTTTCAGCTTGGTCCAGAGTCCAAACAATCTTAGCACAAAGCATAACAATATTGACGTGACGTGTTTCTCCCTCTCTCTCTCTCTCTCCCCCTCTCTCCGTCTCTTTCTTTCACTGTTGCTGCTGCTGTTGCTGTCTGTTTGTCCACTTTTGTCCACTCGGTTCGGTTTGCCAAAGGCACATAAAATTCGCATCATTGATTTCTATTTCGTTCAGAGCTCATTAAACAATCGGATAAACTTTAAGAATCAACAACGATAACAACAACTACAACAATAACAAAAACAATAGCGATAGCAATACCAATACCCAGCAGCAACAGCACAGATGGAGTGACAGCATTTAAGGAAGGAGGACGGCGAATGGGGGGCAGGGTTTGTCAAGGGACTCGTGTCGTCTTGGGATCTACTAGAATGAGTGTTCGAGTGAGTGCGAGCCCATGTTGATTGTGCGTGAGATACGCCTACACACACACACACACACACACACACACACACACAGACACACACACACGTAGCCTTACACTGCCTGCCAGAGGTCAAGCCAAAAAGATTTTCTCACATTACGATACCCTGCAGCTATCATATGTGTATGAAAGGCTTACTAAAACATACTTAATTATAAGATAATATCGATATGAACATAATATCGATATATTTTATGTCTTGTATCGATAAATATGTTGGACATTGATTAAATAAAGAAACATTCTCTATATACACTCTATGTACAGGATATTTGCAAGCTCATCTGTCTAATTTCTTTTTCATGCTCTCTCGTAGTTTTATTTTCGACTTATCACAGGGTATCTCTCAGTCCACATTCTTCTGAAAAAAAGGAATAACACTATGATTTCAATATTTTAACTGCAGGATAGATTCCAGTCGAACTAGTCTCAACTTTGAGGCTGCGTTGCTGTAAAGTATGTAAATGACAGACGTGAATAGTGGTGGTGTTGTAAAGGTCTGCTTACAGGGTAACACCCTGGCCTAGACTTGTTTTGGCCTGGCTTTAAGGTCTGCAAATGGCACTCTTCTTCTTCTTCTGCTGGCTCTGTGTTTTTTGGCAGTCGTAAAGCAACGAGGCCAACTGCTGTTGTGCGTTGACAAAACGAATGCTTGTGAGAATCGCCGAGAAGGGCGCACAAAAATCATTGAAATTTTCGTGTAATTAGCCGTTATGCTTACTTCTCTCTCTCCTGCTCTCTCTCTCTCTCTCTTTCTCTCCCTCTCTTTTGCACTCTATGTGTGCGACTCTGTCGCAAATGTTGCTGCTTAAGTACGTGTCGTGCCACATTTGCAAATGCGCTTCAAATTGCTCATCCGCAACGTGGCTCTCCCTCGGTGTGTGTGTATTTGTGTGTGTGAGTGTGAGTGTATGTGTGTGTGTGTGTGTGTGTGTGTGCGTGTGCGTGTGTGATTTGCAAAATCATTGAGTTGTAAATGGGATTCGGGGCTTGCACGTTCGTGCATACAAATCGTTGCCTTAAAGCGACCCTCGGCTCGTTGGCTCGTTGCCTCGTTGACTTGGCCCAAATCGAAGAAATGAAATTTAAATTTTATGCAAATACCAAGAACACACATACACTTACACACACACACACATATATCCCACCCAGCTGTTTTGACAATGTGCTAAGCATCGCATTTGCCCATTTTTGTTTTGCAATTTGCCGCTCAAGTTTCTATTTTTTTTTGCATTTTGGTGACATACGACAAAAATAAACAAAACAAAAAAAAAACAAAAAAAATACAGAAGCCAAAGTTAATTTGTTGTTGTTTTTTGAAGTTGTTGTTGTGTGATTAGTTTTTGTGCAATTTATGTTTGAATAAGTTGCAGTTGCATTTGTGTGAATAAATAAATAATATTTGATCTGTGCTATTTTTTCACCCCCTTTATTTAAGCATTATTAATATTATTAAATATTTATCAACAATTGCGGGATAATACTAAAAGTTGGGTTGAGTCGATAATGGCTTGAAATTGTTGACAAAAAGCTTCGAGTTGTTGTTGTGTTTTCTATTATCCAAAATATCCACATAATCTTCTGTGTCCATTTGCAGTCTGATTATTTTTCAACACTTTTTTGAAATTGAAAATAAAATTGAATTGGCAGTTTTTAAATTTTGTATATTTTCCAGCTGCATACACAAACAAAAAAATATTTTCATTTGAATGCACTGAAATTGTGGCTATTGACAAAGTTAGCATCTTTCTGTTTTGTGGCCACAAATTAATGGTGAATGCATTTAAAAAGTGTAATCAAAGCCAAAAATAGACCGAATACATATTTGGGAGGAGTGGCATTTGCATTTTGTTGTCATTGTTATTGTGCAACACAATCGCATAAATGTGCAACAAATGTTGACAGATAGTAGTCGGTAACTAAATGCGGAAAGGGATGTGCGATTGTGTGTGGCATATGTAAACTTCCGGAAGCATCAATTTTTAGCACTTTGCATGAATGCCCAAACTGAGAACGACTGAATTCGACACAAATAGATTTGGCTAACTGGAAAACTGGTTGCATCCAGTTAGCCAGTTGGCCTTTGCTTGTGGTGTTGATGAATCACCAACAACAATCCCAAAACCAACTCAACAATTTTGTATATTTTTTTTTCACTCTCTCCCTGATATTATTTTATGCAAATTACATTGAAATGCATACAAAATATAGCAGACTGAATTATGGAATATTTTATGTAATATATGTATTATACATGTATGTATGTACATACATATGTGTAAATATACAAACATACACATACATGTAGATATTATTTTTTCTTATCCAAAATATTGTTGTTGCTGGTCGTCCTCAAAGCATATGCGCATTTATAAATAAACCCAGGATCCGTAGTCCACCCATTTCCAGTAGCCTCCCATCTCCCAACTCCCATCTTCCAACTCCAAAAAATGTTGCTGTGTGCATTAATATTTTTGCACTTGGCCACAAAAAAAGCGGGCGAAACAAAATATTGCATAGACTGACTCTGGCACACACAACAACAAGGATAACAACAACAACAAGGATAACAGCAACAACATCAACAACAACAAGGATAACAGACATAATGCAAAAAAATACGCTTGCAAACGGGTATTAAAATTTGACTGTAAAACAAGCAATCCACTGAGGGGTTTTCTATGGTCGGTAAGCGTACAAAAATATATGAAAATGCCTCTTAAATTCAACACTTACTGACCGATTCTGCTTTCCAGTTAAAGCATGAAAAACGGTTGGTTTTTCCCCATTTCCCTGCCATTTGTAATTATTATTCGTTTGTAATTTGCAATCGAATAAGTTAAATGAATGCTGTACTTCATTTAATGTAACTATTAACTTTGTAAGCGGCATGGAATTTCCACACAATTGTGCAAGTTGCAAGTTGCAATATCATCTGTCAAATTTGCTGTTTGCTACTCAAATTTCATTAATTAATTGCACACACTTTGGATAGATATGTAGATATAAATATATCTAGATATTTTGGAAATACAAATATAATTGAACACAGATATTTGGCAAACAAAGAACTGGGCAAAGATGTAACAGATACAGGTAAAGATACAGATGCAACCAAAGATGAATAGATACACCACCAAGAGATAATACACATTAAATAGGCCATTCATGTAGATACAACTAACAATATATATATATATATATATATATATATATATGTATATTATATATATAGTCTTGGGTGTTACAAATTGCTTGTGCTTAAGATTTCTGTAATTTTGGTGCACATGAGTCCGAAATTTGGCATCACGATTTCCTTTTGCTGCGAGATTTATGTGCAACTCTTAGTTGGCTTTCACTTGCAGCACAAACAGCTTCAGATGCAACCCACCCCCCACCCCAATCCAGACTCGGTATATAACCTGTAGTGCTGCTGTCAGTTGAGCTCTGTGCAACAACAGTGGCATCAACGGCCCTGCTCAAGTTGTTGTTTGTTGTTGCTCTTGGATGTTGTTGTTGTTGTAGTTGGCATCTTATTAAACACTTGAAGGATATGCAGCGAGCTGTGGCAACTACTTAAAGACAGACAGTGCAGAGCTTGTGTTGCAAATTGCTGTTCGCACAACAGATTGAAACAAATACAAGCAACAAATTCTCATTAATGATATTTAATTCATTCAATTAAATAAACTTGTATTCGATAAAATTACATAAAAAAGCTATTCATAATAATCATAAATCTGTCAATAAATTGCTTTTAAAAAAACCTCATTTTTAATGAATCGAATAATTCGAATGATTTAAATCTGAAATTAATTCAAGCGAATAGAAGATATCCTTTTGACAATGAAGGCAAGCAATAATTCAAATTGTTTATAAATCGCTTATGTATTATGTAATTTGCAAAGTCATTACATATATATATATATATATATATACATGTGAAGGGTGTACCTAATTACAGATCCTTAGACTCATTTCAATGGTTTCGGGGGCACACAAATCAAAGGGAAATGCAAAAAGTGTAAGTGAAAAGGCCAAAAGCGAAAAGCGAAAATCATAAAGCAAAATGAAATAAAGCGATATTAAACAATGCTGGAAACAAGGACGAAAACTGCCAACAATAAATGAGTCCTAAAAATGCTGACGACCTCCTTCGACGAGTCCGCTGGGAGTGCAGAAATTTTCATAAATTATTTGAAAAATGTTTGAAATGATTTACGTTCATTAATCTTGTCTGTGAGTGTGTGTGCGCATGTGTGTGTGTGTGTGTGTGTGTGTGTGTGTGTGTGTGTGTGTGTGTATTCTGCGGCTGGCCTGCGTCTGTTGTGGGCCAGCGCATTTCTGACAGCCTTAGTTTTTGGCAATTCAATTAGGCCAAGTTGAAAGCATGTTGAAAAATTGTTTTGCTGCATTAACCCATTGTTGGCCCCCAAAAGCCCCGCAACAAGGCCAACAGCAACAGTCGTCGTCTGATGTGTGTCTAAGCCAACAACAGTCCCTCGCTCTCAGTTAACACTCTTTAACACACAAAATGTACTCTCAATGTATCGTGCCACGTGCCACGTGCCACGCATAGAAGTAGTGGTAGTATTAGCAACAATAAGAAAACATTGTTAAATTTTCTTAATTTTCTTAATACAATATTTGAGTTGAAATCGGAAAATACCAGCTCTTTTCGCTTGGCGCTGTTTGACTCACAATTGTGGTATTCCAGGACTAGGCATTCAAGGACCAAAGCTTCGGGAAGGGTATCCAAGTTGCTGGTGTCCTTTTGGTGTCCTTTCGATTCGCTTTGTTTTGTTTATGTTCGGCGTCTAACGAGCCGCACAAATGCCGAGCAATTAATCATTTGTGGCGGCGACTCTCTTTTGTTTCATTTTTGTTCTTTTTGTTTAGTTGTGCAACATTTTTTTCTGTTTGTTTTCTGTTGTTCTTTGTTTCTTGGCGTCTCATTTCACAACTCATTTCCGGTTTGGCGGCGGAAACGCATCTTCGACATTAGGCAACGCCGCCCCTTCGGGTCTGGGTGCGGTGGTGATCCGTCTCCGGGATCCTTACTGGAGCCTCCCTCCGGCTCTGCCTTTGGCTTTGGCTTTGGCTGCGGCTGCGGTCGTGATTTATGGCATTCAAATTGATGCAAAGGCCGCAAACGCCATGCACAGAAAAAGGTGACAACTTTGTTAGCGGTCAATGGCCAATTTCCAACACATATGTGTGCGATTGAGCCTGTGTGTGTGTGTGTGTGTGTGTGTGAGGGTGTGTGTGTGTGTGTCGGGATGAGTCGTACAAAAACTAATTCAATTTGCATATTTGACTTTCGGGACTCTAAAGTCAATCAAAACGAGCGATTTTCAATCGCAACGGTCATCAGTCCGTCAGCCCTCGCACCCCTCCCCCTCCCCATTCCCCTCACCATCCGCATCCCAATCCATGGCAATGTGTGCCTCTCCCATGCCACGAAATGAACAGCAGTTTATCCAGTTATCCAAATTGAACGTGGCTTGTCCGGCAACAAAAACGATTTCGCATTCAGACTAAAGAATTGTTGCCAAATTTTTGTGTATTCCGAAATCAAATTGAGAAGCTGATTCAATCTGTTGGTGTCAAGGCAAGTCTTTAAACGGATTTTAAAGCCACAAAGGGGCTTCACAAATTCCCCAAAAAAACACATCAGGTATTTTACTGACTCTCCGATATTCTCATGCAACATATTTACATGCATGCAGCAATGCTGAGACAAACATGCAACCTAATTAGATTGTGTATGTATAAAAAAAAAGAAACTATTCAAAGCCAAAAAAAAAAAAAAACTATAGCTTAAATCTGACTAACTTTAAGACAAATTCTTTGTGGCAGCTTTATGATAAAAGTAACATATGCACCTGAGTTTTCCCAAGACATAAAAATTAAAATAAGCCTGAATTGTTTTTTCTAAAATACTAATTTATTACTTATTTTAAGCCGACTTCAACTTCAGCAACACACAGAATCACTCAATTTGTAATCAATTTAAGACTTCAAAAAAGTCTGATTATAATAATAATAATAATAATAAAAGTATCTATGTATATTTTGTATAGTAAAATCGTATAACTTGAGGACTGACTACTGTCTGAGTTCGAGTGTCTATCAATTAGGCAGACACATAGATACTAATACTAATACTAATACTAATGTAGGTTAGCATTTTGATTACGAATAATCTGTGTGGGTATTTGTGCAAATGTGTGGGTGCAAGTGGATACATCAAAAGCTCATAAATGAGTATGTGAGTGTGTTGCACGTGTCGTAATAAAATTATAATACTCTCTTCAGACAAGGGTGTATTGAAGCCAGTAACGATTTCAAGCAGCTGCTCTGAGTGTCTGTGTGTGTGTGTGTATGTGGGTGTGTGGGTGTGTGGGTGTAGGTGTGTGTGCACCAGGTGGCAAACAGTTTGAGCAACAACAACAACCAGAACAACTCGTTGTAGAAATATGCATGCAGATGCATTCAAGCGCGCTTGCAACAAAAAAGAATAGATTTTATTTTCTACTTTGCGGCAGTTGGTTTCTTGTTTTTTCACTTCTTTTACTTTCTACATATAATCCTCTCTCTTTCTTTTTTTTTGTGGAGGTTTTGAGCAGAGCACAAGTGTATTAGGGTAAATAAGAAAAATGCAGTTGGGTTTTTGTGTCGAACGTTGAACGTTGAACGTTGCACGCAAACAAACAAACGGACCGTTGAAGGCCGCCTGGAACGTGACTGGCATCGACTGTCCAGTGTCCAGCGTCCAAGGTCCATTCTCCGATGTCCGATTTCCGATTTCGGATGTCCGATGTCCGATGTCCGATGTCCAATGTCCGATTAGAGCCGACGTGAAACGTATCCAGCAGATTTATGAAAGCGCCAACGCGCATCCACAAATGATGCATGTGAGAGTGGAGTAGGTGCACAAAGAAACCCTCAAATAGAGCTGATGATTTGAATGCATTTGAATGCATTTGAATGCATTTATTGAATTGAATTTCCTATCGAAATATTCCAAATAAAAATGGGATTCCGCACAAAGTTATCTGTGTTGTATCCACTTGAGTGGTGTTCTCGAGAGTTGCATCACAAAATGCAACTAGGCCAAAGACTAGCGTTGATTTTGATGCAATTCCGGCTTTAAAGTGATCTTGAAATATTACAAAATATATAGTATTTGTTTATGTCAATTACAGGAATAGAAGTGGAACACTTGCTATTGAAATACTCAAAGTAAAAACTGGATTTCACACAAAGTTATCCGAGTTGTACACTTGCAACATGCACTATGCAATTACGTCCTTAAAGTGGTCTTGAAATATTACGAAATAAAAAAATAAATAAAATAAAAATAAAGTAGGAAACTTGTGTTGGTTTTTGGATATTTTGTGCTATTCCAAATTATGTAGGTTTTAGTTTTTCAATTCTTGAAAATGGATTGCGAATATGTGTCAAATATTTGCTCTGACATTAATGAGATCGCAGCGTAGCTAATTCTTTTATCCTGTTTTGACTTCACTTAAATTAATCATACTAAATCCGATTAAAGTGGCTGCTTGAATTAAGCATTTTCCAGCATTTTCACACACGTTGATCAAATGGCGAAAGTCGGAGATCTTTTTTAACAAGCCACAAAATCGAAATCAAAGCAATAGGATTGCATTGGGCTGGAGATGGACTAGGATTGGTTTTGGGTTTGGGTTTGGTTTTGGGTTTGGGTTTTGACTTGGAGCTGAAGCTGGAGCTGGGCGAGCAGATGCAAAGCACAAAGAACAAATCACAGATTGCTATTTCGCTCGAGAAACTCATTGGGACAGGGAGTAAGAGAAAGTGGAGAGGGGAGAGGGGTGAAAGGAGAGGGGGGAGGGGCAGGTGAGTGCTTTCAGTGTATGTACATAGCTCACGTGAATACAGGAATTGGCCAATGGCCAGTGTCCAAACCGAGCTACACTGAGCGAAACAGATGACTGAATTGCTAAGTAAAATATTTATGCAATGAATGTCAGTTGAAACAAAAAATATACAAAAAGAAATAAATTTAATTAAATTATATTAAAATATAAAATTTAATTCAAATTTATAAAAAATATTTATAAGATTTCTGAGCGTATTTTAAAATTTAAATAGGGAAACACACACAGAAAAAAACCAGTTACACTTAAAACTAACAAAATTCGAGTCCGAAATATGATTTTTGCTAATCTCCAATCTCCTCAACGATCTCAAGGAACTTTTATATACAAAAAAAAAAAACACAATTGAAATGTTTTTATGACTTCACTAATCTCAAAATATTACCTAGCTGCTGAAGATACTACAAAATTGCTTTAATTATAGAATTTAAACTTTTCTGCTAACTAATTTAAGTGTAGGAATTCCACAAAAAATAATAAAACCCCCAAGCTACGATAACAAAAAAAGAAAACTATGGATTCATAAACTAGGTTGTGAATATAAATATGAATCCACTTAGAAATTTAAGGAACTAACATTTTCTTACAAATTTTTTGTGTTTTTATAAAATGCTGAATTTATTTATTCCCAACATGCTTTGCTTACTTCGGTTCCTGTTTTTGTCGAGTGTATTTTGTCTATGCAAGTCATACAGAGTTTATGTGTTAGATTTGGCAATGCAGTTGTGTGCGTGTCTATATATATATATGTATATATATATAAGTATATATATGTATATATGTATGGGGCTCACGTGAATGCCAAGTGCTGCTGTTGCCAATACCGCAAACGCCATCTTTTGTGGCCGTGGTGTATAAAGTGTGTGCACTGATAAGCAGGCACCGCCCGAAAAATATGTGACTGTGTGTGTGTGTGTGTGTGTGTGTGTGTGTGTGTGTGTGTGTGTGTGTGTGTGTGCGAGTTGGATGGGAAATGGGCGAGCAACAGTGAGATAAGCAAAGGAGAACAGGAACGGGCATTCTTCTTCTTTTTTCGGTGCTGGCCAAGCGATGCTCCGACATAAATAGAATGCTAAACAGCACACGATTGTGGGCGTGGCAATGGAAGAGACCCACTGGAATGGGCAACATCAGCACCAGCAGCAGCAGCAGCAGCAGTGGTAGCCGCAGCAAGTGGCTTTGGCAATGGATACGTCTGCGTTTCGCTTTCATGTAAAAGGCTCGTGGGGCAGCTAATGGGGGGGAGGGGGGGAGGGGGGTTGATGGCGAGTCGGTTTGTCGGACAATGTTGCATAAATCATGCATAAAACTGAAAATTGAATATGAAAGCAGCAAACCACGCATGTATGTGCGTGTGTGTGTGTGTGTGTGTGCGTGTGTGTGTGTGTGTGTGTGTGTGTGTGTGTGTGTGTGTGTGTGTGTGTGTGTTGTTGTGCGTTGTGTGGTTTGCCAGAGGACTGCAGCGTAAACGCAACAAAGGAAACAAGTCTCGTTTGTATTGAAAATTGTGATTGCCAGTTACGGTTTAAGGCCTGCCATGTGTGTGTGTGTGTGTGTGTGTGTGTGTGTGAGTAACGAGTGTGTGTGTGTGTGTGTGTCCATCAAATATATACATAACTTAACGCATTTTAGCAATCAATGAATTAATGATAGATCCCTTATAGATTTGTAAGCGACAGATAGAAACGCGATAAAAGTCGACATATATACAGTATATACATATATATACATATATATATATACATATATATATATATATATATAGATATATATGCATATACTCTGTGTGCTGGATATGGTGTAGATATGCTATCAATTTATGCCATCAACTTATTTGTTGCTGTTGTTGAGTTGTGGCATCACTTAAAATTGATGAAAATAAATGTTGTTGAAGCAAAAGTGTTAACAAATGTCAAATCTTAAATTAATGCAATTTGACTTTAATAAAAAAGTTCAACTTTAAGACAAAGTAAAGACCAACAATCGGCGCTTAATTAGCTGAATTGGAAGTTTAGTGGTGCTTTACGCTGCAATCATCTGTCTTTGTTATTCATCTCTCTCTCTCTCTTTCTCTCTGTCTCTGTCTCTTTCTCTCTTTCTCTCGGTATTCATTAGTGGCCCCAAAAGTGGGAAGCAATCACAAAACGCTTAAGGGAAATGCGGGCAAGTTATTTGGGCAGCTAACCAGGCTAACCAGGTTCTGAGCATGCCGAGCTGGCACGCTAGCGACCAGGTTAAGCTGTTTAGCTCAGCTCACCTGGTTCTGGCCAGGTCGTCAGGTCCCGCGGCGAATTATCGCCAATCACTTGAGCAATAAATGAACCAAAAGTCGTTATGTGACTACGACAATAAGAACAAGAACAAGGATGACAACCACGGCAACAGCGAAGAGCTGAATTCAGTCGAATCCGGTTAAGTGCTGCACTCAAAAAAAAATAAAATAATAATATAAAAAAATAAATACCGAAGTTCACGAAAATCAAAACAAAATATTTATTTAATATTTTTGTTTGCAAAAACATGGGTTTATCCCAATTAATCCTAAATAAATCTTTAACATTTGTGCAACACTTGAAAAAATGAAATACACTTTCTGACAATCATGGAAATGAATTGATGAATATGTTTACATTTTTATATTATGATTTGTATAATTTGGTAGATAATTTGCTGAGTTGCTTTCATTTAGTTGAGTGTACGAAAGGTGTCCTTGATAAAGTGGCAACCAACATTTTCCGTAGCACACTTTTCGGCGCTCCTTGCGATTGCTGCAGCAGCATCGGCAAATAATGCTGGGTCATAAGTTGTGCTGCAGGCGTGATGTCTATATAGACAGAGAGCAGCAGACCAGAAAAACCTCCAGCCACGTCCCAAGGCCACCACACCTTACCTCAAACTGACAGACAGACAGACAGACAAAGGGACAGAGGGACAGACAGACAAACGCATTTATTCAGTTAACCTTTTACTGCGTTGGAGCGACGGATACGCGTCACAAGACAAACCAATAAACTTATGCTGTTGCTGTTGATGCCACAAGATATAAGGTGCAAGAATGGTGTGGAAGGGGGGAGGGTGCAGAAGGGGGAGGGTCACACTAAGCGATAGCACGTAGCAGCGTAAAGTAAATGGGAAAAGTTCCAGTCAAATTCTGATGAAATGAAATTAGTTTTCGCTTGAGTGTAACTTCCGTTTGTCGACTGGACTGGACAGGAAAAAACTCCTGCAACATGTGTGTGTGTGTGTGTGTGTGTGTATGTGTGTGAGTGTATTGGTGCAGCTTTATCTACCGGCGAGCGGAGCAAACGACGTATATGAATGACGGCAAAGTGACATCAATTCGCCTTCAAAATCGTTATCCCAATAGCTTGCTATATTGCGCACTGCTCCACTATCGCACCCTCTCACTCTTGCCTGTGTGTGGTGTGTGTGTGTGTGTGTGTGGTGTGTGTGTGTGGTGTGTGTGCGCACGCGACAGCAATCAAACCACAAGAAGTCGCTTATAAATGACATACTTTTTACCACCCGCGTTCACCAACGACAACAACAACAACAACAACGATAACAACAACAACAACAACAATTACGACATCATGTTGCTTTTGCCACAATGTTCGCTGAAACTTTCGAGTGCACAAAGGACTGAGATCAAGTAGTAAATCACATTTAACTTTAATGAGATTGAGAGTAAGGGAGAGAGAGAGAGAGAGAGGCAAAGAGAGAGAGAGAGAGACAGCTTACCAACTAATATAAATGCATTTAATTAAATTCTGCCACTTTAAAAAATAACAAAATAATATATAAAAATATAAAAAATATATATAAATTAAACAGAAAATATGAACTTAAATAAATTATAATTATATCAGTAATTTAAAAGAATAAATTCAAATATTATTTTACTTGTAATAAATTTTAAAAGCAGATATAAAATTTGTACTTAGAAGAATTTTAATTTAGAAGAAATTAAAGAAATAATAATTAGATCTGTAATTTAAAAGAATAAATTAATTTATTATTTTACTTGTAATAAATTCTAAAAGCAGATATAAAATTTGTATTTAGAATTTCGAAGAATAAATTCAATTATTATTTAATGATTTTTAGCAAAAAAGTGTACTGTAAAAAATAAAATCAATTAATTTTTTGTAAGCTTAAGAAATTTAGAAATAAATTATTTCATAATTATTTGAATTATGTGTGTACAAAAGTTGAAAGTTCCACTGTGCGGTTGTTGGTTTTTAAAGCGGAACGCTTTGATGACTCGGCACACAAGCATAATGACTGACACACACGCACACACATACACACGCACACACACGGATACAAAAAAGTTTGAGTATCAATCAACGACGGTCAATCAATCAAATGTTGGAACAATGAAGTTGACGACGCTGTCGATCGAAGACTGAGAAAGTAGCATCCAATCAAATTTTCCACTTTAGCAGAGCGCGCGAGATTTTTCTTCTTTTTTTGTTGTTGTGAAAAGTGTGTTTTGGTGCTGTGTGTGTGTGTGTGTGTGTGTGTGTTTGTGTGTGCAGCATGTTTAATTTAGGTCAGGTTTTGAGGTGGTCAGCTTTCAATTTGCTGTGGAAGCAACGAGAATATGCAATTTATAAATTTTGTAATTGCCACTTTTAGCAACTGTTTGTGTGTGTGTGTGTTTGTGTGTTTGTGTGTGTCCCATATTTGAAATGTTTGAAATGCATCATGCCACACAGATGCCATCGAAAAGTTGACGTCGACTAAAAATGTTGCTGGAGCATTTCGAATTATTTACAACTGGCAAAAGTAGCTGCCAGAGAAACCAGCCAAGAAGAAAACCCAACAACAACACGGCAAAAAACAACAACAGCAACAACAACAGCAACAGCAACAGCAACGAAAATTTATGTTATTAGCCCCGTGCACAGTTGGGACACAGTTGCAACATTTGCTACAACAGCACTCCACGTTGCACCCACTTCGGTTCTCCTACTGAAATGCACTTCAATGCTTAAATGACAGTCGAGTTTTTTGGGCTTCCACAGAAAATCATTTGGGATGCGGCAACAACAATAAACACAACACAAATAAAAATGTTTTTAAAACACTCAAATTACTCAACTAGTCAATGCTCTAACAACATTTTTTTTTATTTATTTAATTACATTTTTTTTTTTAATATTGTGAGAGAAAAAATGGAAATAAACTTGATCGATTTTCCCGGTAATACGAGAATTAACATTCTAAGATAGCTCCACAAAATTGTCTGTTATTTTGAGAATTTTCGTGCAGTGTATATTAGCGAAGAAGTGAAAAATATTTGATATGCATATGGTATGTATATAAATATGTATATATGTATGTATATGTATGTGGCAGTCGATGCTTGTGACTATTTGATAATACCCATTTTAGTTGTTCATCATTTTCACGAGGGTATAAAAACTTGGGGCACAAAATAAAAATGTGCAACTTTTAGTGCAAGGAAAACGTAAAATGCACAACAACAACAACAACAACAGCAGCAAAAATATTGCTTAAAAATATGATGAAAAAATACGAAGCAGAAGAAGCAACCCAAATTGGCGAAAACTTGAAGAAGTGCTTAACTAAATGTACGACGTAAACATTATAATACTAGCGGCTATAACCGACTATATAGTAGATATATACTAAGTAAAGTGTATGTAGATAATACAAATTTGTTGCACTTGTAAATTGGATGTTGGGCAACGAGCTTATTTGGTTAACAGACGAGTTCGGGCCGAGGTCAGAGTTCAAGCTGGGAAAATGAAATCGCAAATTGCGCTCAAAAGTATGCAATGGAAATGGGAAAATAGTGTGCATTTGATTGTGGCTCATTTGCAAGCTTCTATTATTTGTTTCGCACGCCGGCAACTCGAGTGCCCAGCTACATAATTGCACCCAACACACTGGGGCACAACGGGGGGGCAGAGCAAATGGGATGGCGAAGGGAGTTGCTCGACTTAATCGTGGCACCTGTCCAGCTGGTCACTGCTTTGCCAGTGACACGCTACGCCGGGTGGCATAATTAAAAGTTAAGGACCTGACCGGGACACACACACACACACACATACGCACACACACACACACAGACACACACAGAGAGAGACTGAGCTAAAGGACCCTAGACGCAGTCACAACAAGCGTTTCGGGAGTGGGTCAAAGGAACTAAAAGAGAAGCTTTCGCTTTACTGCATAGATACAACTTGACGTTGACTTTGCTGCCGCCATTTTATGGAGCACACCAGGGAGAGAGCGAGACAGAGAGAGAGAGTGCGAGAGAGAGGGGAAGAATGTATCTGGCAAAGGAACCCAGTGCAAATATATTTTAATGAGTTGCCACTTTCGCATTCGCTTGAATAAAGGATTTTCTTGAGCAGAGAAAATATTTTTGGGACACTTACTTTAATTATGATTAGGGCTAAGCATTTATGAATTGAATACACACATACATATGGCTTAAATATATTTACAAACAACAATTTCGATTTGTTTTTTGTTTAATTAAATATTTAGGAAAACCTGACGAGCAAAGAATCCAAATATCCAAATAATTTCAAGGATTAGTTAAAGTAAAATTTAAGGATTTCGAATAAATATGCTTTAGTTGCAATAATTCTTCTTTAAGCTTAAATCTAGTTATAGTATTTTTCCATGAGCTGTGGAGCTTTTTTGATGGAATTTAAATTTCTTTCATATTCTTCTATTAGCCAATTTAAACTTTGTCAGTGTCAGGAATATTTATTTTTTATCAAAAGCTTTGGCCGGAAATTGACGATGTCGCTGCATTGCTTCGTTTATAATTTTATGAGGTAGCAACTACATTAAATGCCAACCAAGGGGGGGGGGAGGCATTTTTTCATTTAAGTGGAATTCCTGGAACTGCAACCAGCAACTTGCGGTAAATGACACGCTTCTTTTTTCCATCATGTCCCTACTAATTAGATGAACTTTGTTAGTTGAGTTGCAACATATAAAATAATGAATAATGACAATGTTGAAAACCACCACAAAATTACAAAAGTTAATGGACTTTTCTGGAAAAACAAAAAAAAAAGACAAGGACAGAAAAGCTGTACAAATAAAATGTTCACACATATTTCGTAAAAGTCTCACTTAACAAAGTAGGGTTTTCTCAGTTCAGTTTGTTTTTGTTTCTATTTAATTTATTTTCACTTTATAATCCTAGAGCTCTGTGCATTCTATCGCTTCCATTCAGTTTATTCTCAACTCAACTCAACTCAACAATTGAGGCAGAAACAAACAAAATCCAAAATAAATACTAATCTCGCAATCAACTATATCTATATATATCCAAAGAAGACTAAAACAATCGACTTTTCACATATTTTTGTATTTGGCTGTTTATTGAACATGGCTTTTCTGGCTACCGTCGATGAGCAGGGCAATGAGATAAGTCGGATAATGATATATCCGGATCCCAGATCAACAACCCAAGGTTTCAGCCGGTAAGGAAGAGAGAATTCTTTCCGTCCCTCTCTCTCTCACTCTTATTGAATTGGTTTTGCAGTCCGGGTCGCTTTGATCACCTCAATCGATTTCACTACCTTGCCTACGACAATCGTTGGCAGGACGTGCGAATGGTACACGCAAAACATATGGAGCATCAAGACAGGCGTCGCAGGGAGCGGCAACTGAGGCTGCTCCACCGAGACCCGGAGAAGCCTCAGGCGGAAGAGTCTCAGCCGGAGAAGCAACAGCCGGAGAAGCAACAGCCGGAGAAGCTAGAAATAGAGAAATCACAGCCGGATAAACTTGCTTCCAATTTGACTGAGCCGACCTCGTTGCACAGCTTGGAGGTGAACGCTCCTCACAAATCGCAGGATCAGCTTGATGAAGGATGCAAAAGCGTCGAAGCTTCAAAAAACTCGCCTTTTTACTCCTGGCTGGCAGCTAAAAAGTAAGCATTCCATCATTAACTACTACTTCCACAACTGACTTACATACTTCATGCTTACCCAATACTTTCTTGCTTTCTATAAATCATTTTCTTTTGAGTACGTCCTTGCTTCTAGCTCACTTTTTAGCTTCTCACCACCTGACTATGTAATGCCTTACTTAATTCTAATCAACTGCGAATTGAATCCCACCTCCGCCTAACTTACGCTGTTTGTAAGTAGAGCTAACTGCAATGTCGATATTTTGCTATATGTATATATATTATTTATTATAGAAATTTAATTATGTTTTTTTATGTTTATTTGGATATTATGGTATATAATTTAGGTATGATTTATTGCGCTCCATTCGCTGAACTCTGGTGACTCCCGATCAGATATCGATATTTCTTGTATATCGGTACTGATTCGATAACCCGCTCAATAGTATCGGAACAGTGGCAACAATGTTGCCAGATAGCGTTTGCTTTTCTCCAATTTGAAATCCCACATTCATCCTTACTGACTCCACTCAACTCTATTTTCTACATATTTATTTGTACTTTTTATTTACTGAACTAAGTTCTCTTCCTCAAATCTTTAACTCGCTCGGCACCAACTCTTACACCAGTGAGGCACTGCAGCAGGAGGTAATTGATCATCGCTTGATCGCCCAACTGGATGATCAGCTGGCATTGGATCGCGCCAAACTGGTGGAGGTGACATACCAGCACTGGTATCAGAACAAAACCAGATTGGGTCGCTCCAAGTCTGAGATAAGCTACATGCCGGCTTCGGTCTGCCAATCGGCATTCGCAGCAGAGGCGCATCGACGCCTGCTCGCCTGGGAGCGGGAGAAGCTCGGCGAGCTGAGTGCCAAGAGCTTGGAGCGCGAGGAACGCGAGGCGCGACAGCAGCTCATCGAGACGACGCGACGCGAACTCAACTCCGGTGCCCATCAGCAGTGGAAGGATGCGCCACGCAACCGGCCCAAGCCAGGGGCCATGGGTCGTAGCTTGGACCCGCTGCGGCAGTGGCAGTCGCTGGTGCACCACACGCCGCAGAGCACTCCCCGCAAATCGCTGGAGAAGACGCAGACGCAGCGTTTGTTGCCAGACTACGAGCGGCTGCATCGACTCTCGCAGCCGCGTCAGCGCATCCAAGTGGCCAACAGCAGCAGGCACACCAATTGCCTCAAACAGGCGCAGAGTGCTGCAATCATTCCAAAAGAGGGGCAGCAAAAAAAGGGGCAGCTACAAATGTTGCATAGAAACAAGCCAGAATCTGCACCACAAATAGGCAAAAAGAAGCAGCAGGACGAGGATGCGGAGGAGCAGAAGAAGTCAATTCGTAGGCCCATTATTGGGATGAAGAGCAATAGTCAAGCTGTCAAAGCTGTGCCGTCAAAGCAGTCTGACAAGGAACAGCTGCCAGAGGTGCTCAGTGGCAAGGACTGTGTGCAGCAGGATGCATTGCCAAAGGATGCCAAAACGGAGCTGAAGAAAGACGTAGAAATGGAAGTGGAGGGAAAGGAAACCAAGTCGAATCTCGGGGAAAGTTGCAAGGGCCGCAGGACACACGGAGGAGCCTCGCAAGCACAGCTCAGCAGGATTAAGGTACGCAACTCCAAGGAAAATCAGAAATCAAAACCCTGGCGATAAATTGAATAAGATTATTCGATCTATCCGATCACGATGCATATATACACATATATATATATATATTTTTTTTTTTGTTTATATTCTTACGTGGAGGTAGTTAAAATTTTTAAGGGCGATACTAAATTAAAATAATTAAAAAAAAGTGAATAAAAATAAAAAAAAAATAAATAAAAATAAATAATAAAATAATGAATGTGGCAAATTGCAAATTTGTTTACGATTTTTCTTGATTATAAATAAATAATAATAAAATAAAAAATAAAATAAGTAGCTTATGTTTACAATTTAAATGCATCAAGAAAACAGCAGAGTTGGAAAATCAACCAGCAACTAATTAATATTATTAATGTTAATTTAAGTAAGTAAACCTTCCCATCACAATTTATGTTGACTATAAATAAATAGTAATAATTAAATAATAAAATAATAAAAGTAGCAAATTTGCTTTTGTTTGCGATTTAAATGGCTCGAGAAAACTGCAGAGTTGGAAAATCAACCAGCAACTAATTAATATTATTAATATTAATTTAAGTAAGCAAAGCTTTCCAATTGTGTTTGTGTGTGTGTGTTTCTAATTCAGGAATCATGGAAAATTGCAGCTGGATTTTCTCAATGATAAATGCAAATATTTATTTGATTTACAGCTTGCAGAGCTGTTGCAATTGTTGTTAGTGTTATAATTGAATGTGCGGCAAATGTGTGTCAACTTGCAACACTTGAGGAGAGACACGATAGACACATGTTCCGCAATAATTATAATTATAAAACAGCGTTCTAAGGATGCCTCCAATTGCTGCACACTAATTAAAAGCGTGTCGCGAAACACAATTACCTCAAAAGTGGGCGTGTGCATTGTGGGCGGGGCTTGGGCTGGGGCTGGGGCTGGTTTGATTTGGTTTGGTTTGGTTTGGTTTCGAGAATCGATACGGCTTAGTCATTGCTGGGGCTTCCGAGCAAGTGACCAGCTTGTTTGTTGCCTTTGCCTTTGCATTAGTCGTCCAAACGTTGTTTGGTCATCATCAACAGCAGCAACAGCAGCAACAGCAACAGCAGCAACAGCAGCAACAGCAACAGCAGCAACAGCAGCAACAATGCAACGTTGGCACAACAAAGTGGCGGTGGTTAGCGGCGCCAGCGCTGGCATTGGTGCTGCCTGTGCCCGGGCCCTGGTCGGTGCCGGTCTGGTGGTTGTCGGCTTGGCCCGGCGCCACCAACGCATTGAACAGATGCGTTCGCAGTTGCCTCTCGCGGAGCAGCGGCGCTTGCATGCGTTGCACTGCGACATCACGTCGGAGGCGCAGGTGCTCGATGCGTTTGAGTGGACGCAACGGGAGCTGGGTGGTGTCCATGTGCTGGTCAGCAATGCGGGCATCATGGCAGCCAGCACAGAGCTGAGCGGCGCCACCAACACACAGCGAATACGCGACACCCTCGACACGAATATTATGGGAAGTGTCTACTGCATACGCGAGGCATTCCAATCGATGCGCCAGCGGCACACGGAGGAGGGGCACGTGATCATCGTGAACAGCATCGCCGGGCAGCAGGTGCCCAATCTGGGGCCACTGTTGCCATCGCTCAACATCTATCCGGCCAGCAAGTTTGCGTTGCGCGCCATGCAGGAGATCTATCGACAGGAATTCCAGCGCCACAAAACCCGTGTACGGGTCTCGGTGAGTCCTCCTCGCATCAAAAGGATTGCCATGGCTGCTGTGGCAAGTCTACAGTCGGACTACAACTGTTGCAACTAACCGATTATTTTCATATCTGTAACTCATATCAACTGAGTTTGGTTTCAATATTATTTCTTTAATTAATAATTTAAATTTGTACATTAACTTGTCCTTTTTAACATCTAATTTATACAGTTTGTCCAGAAAGTTTTTGGACTCATTTAAAGTGACTTCATTGATACTGCTTTGTTCCTTAAGCTATCCTCCAATGGATCTGCTCAACATTTTTTGGATTACCTTTCACTATGCTTAACAATATTCCCCAATCTGGTGGCTAAAATGTACAAAATCCCATATGAAATTTCTATTGTCCAAACACTTTCTGGACGGTCCAAAAAATGGATAATTTTGGTTTTTAAAATGTCACAATTATTTAAATGAATGAATCTTGTTAGTCTTGATGTTAAATGGCTTAGATAAATGCATTTAATAGTAAAAATAAATAAGAAAGTAATTAAATCTCAAGAAAAACATAATTTTTTTTCCAAAAGAAGTTATAAGAAGAAATCAGAAATTTTCCCAATGTCCAAACACTTTCTGGACAAACTGTATATCTTCTGACTGCAGCCAAAAGATGGTTAAATATATTGCTAGTTTGCTGTACTAGAGACAGACAGACAGACAGACAGACAGACAGGGGTCAACGACTCGCCTTCACCCTGCCCAATCCCCATCCCCATCCTCATCCTCATCCACCTCTACCGCTCAGTTGTTGCTGTTGCTGTTGTTGATGGTTGTCACGTGTCACATTCTGTTCGATATTGCAGACCATCAGTCCGGGCATTGTCGACACGGACATCCTGCCGGAGCAGCTGCAAGGCATCATCAAGCAGCAGATGCCGATGCTGAGCTGCAAGGATGTCGCTGATGCCATACTCTGGACCATCGGCACACCATCCAATGTCCAGGTGAGGCTTTTTAATGGACAGCGTTTAGCAGTCAATTCTTGAAATTCTCCCTCTTCTTAATTGCGACAGGTGCAGAACATCACCATCAAGCCGCAGGGTGAAAAATTTTAATCGCATCGAGTCAAGAATCAATGTTAAACACAACAATTGATAAACAACACTCCAAACAGTTTATTAAATGAGTCAACAAATACAATTAAGCTTTCTAAACAATTTAAATACTTGAAAAATAGAATTTCGTTTTCAATCTGAGTTTTGTTAGAATTAAAGTGGGTTTTTTCTTATAACAAAACCAAAACAGACCCAATGAGTCTGGTTGGAAATGCATTTAGTGTTCTTGTGTTGATCGGTGTGTGTGTGTGTGTGTGTGTGTGTGTGTGTGTGTCTGGCAAACACAACAACAATTTCCCCATCGATCTGTGGCCATTGTTTGGTCCCTGGAGTTGTACGAGGATTGTTGCACTCAGCTTAACAAATGAAGCAAGCTGCAAGGAGATTGCAGCCTGCAGCTGGAGTCCGAGTCCGAGTCCGAGTCGGAGATGGAGTTGAAACTGGATGGGCAAACACGAATGCAGGCAACCAACGAAATATGCTGGCCAAAATACCAGAAACAAAACAAAAGAAAACCCCCCCCAAAAAAAAAAAAAATGGGGAGAGTGGCAAGGGAAACATAAAAGACTGCTTGCAATTTTTGGCTAAAATGTGGGTTCCCTTTTATCCGGCACTCAAATCAGCAGCAGCAGCTGCTGCAATCCTTCACCCTCTCTCTCTCTCTCTCTCTCTCACTCCATGTCCTGCTCTCCCTCTCTCTGGGGCATTGAGGCATCGATTCGAGACAGGTAGTGTGTTTAGGGCAAGCATTTGAGGCAAGTTGTGTGCCCTGTTTTGGCAGACCAACAAATCTAACTGAGCGACACAATGAAAATGGATTAAAAGGATAAGTGGGCAACTGGGCAACTGGGCAAGTGGATCGTCCTTAAGCCACCTCCTCATAGGAGGCCTAAAACTGCGCCTGGGATTCCTGCTGCTTGCCAGCCAACAATGTCAGCGGCTAACATCGAGTTGCCTCAGCTTTTGTACCCCTAATTGAATTAACCAACAACCAACAGCCAACAAGTAGAAGCTGACTTTGGTAACAACAAGATGAGCCCAACAGGCAACAGTTCAACAAAGCTCCTCACCTTATCTATGCTTGTGTTTGGGACTCGCACCTGTTGGCCAACATTGTTTTAGCTTCGTTAGACATCTGCTGGCCCTAAATACTTGATGCCAAAAGTTACCTTTTAGACAGGGCCAACTATCGTCGTGTTCCTTAAGTGTTCATCTTGTGGCACATAATTAATAACAAGAGAGAACGTTGCAGTCGGACGTAACCGACAGCGAAATACTATGATACCATAATTCGTGTGCAGGAGTGGAAGTGGGCGTGGCAATAAAAAAATGTTGGAGTTCGAACTTTCAAGTTTGGTCACTGTAGCTCTTAAATTGCGGAAGATATGGGCATTTATCGGTTTTGGGGGTTATTCCAGATTTTTTAAGGGTATTCTAGTATTTGTGCTTGGGTTGATGGAGGAGCTTTAAGCCCAGAAGGGGGCACAATAGACCTATCAGGTCGCAGTGCACACACACCCCTAACCTAATAATAATAAGGGTATTACCAGCAATACACCTTTCAAATTTGGTGACTTAAGCTTTCAAATTGCGTGAGATATCGATATACAAATCTTATCGATTTACACCAACAGGTGTTTCGGTTTAGGTCGGGGGAGTGGGCGTGGCAATCAGAGTTTTAATCGATCTCTTAGGGGAGTTACCAGTAACAATCTTTCAAAATTTGATGACTCTACGCTCATTTAAGATTTTTAAGGCCGAAGTCGGCTTCATAGTTTGGCTTTTAGATCAATCGTAAGTTGAAAACGTGATTTTGGGTCGGACATAAGTCAAAACTATAGTCCGAAAATCGGCTTACGGGCATAGGTCGAACCTTCAAAAGGTCATAACTGCGTCAAAACTCAACACATCTTCAAAAGCAAGGGCGTTTTAATCATAGTTTTGACTCTAGATCAATCCTACATTTGAAACAAATAAACAAACAAACAAACAAACAAACTCAAGTCAAAATAATTCTAGTCCGAAATTTGATATTTTTAATTTTAATATTTGTTGGCAGAGGAGCTACGGGCCATAATAAATATGGATTTGAGCGATATCGAACTGGAGTATGAATCCTTGATATACAAGGACGAGCAGCTATTCAACGAGAGCTTTCCACTGTTCAAGGAGATGCGAAGACTGGGCAACCTTTGTGATGTCACATTGAAGGTTGAAGATCAGACATTCTCTGCACATCGCGTTGTCCTGTCTGCGACTGTGCCGTATTTTCATGGAATGTTCGCGAACGACATGGCAGAGAGTCGCACCAAGGAAATTACCATGGAGGGGATAGAGCCCAGCGCCTTGGAGAGCCTGATTAACTATGTGTACAGTGGCCAGGTGCGCATCGATAACCAGAATGTGCGGAGCCTCATGGGGGGTGCATCGATTCTGCAATTGCCCAATGTGGGGCAGGCGTGCGCCTCTTTTCTCGTCTCTCGATTCCATCCGGACAATTTGCTGGGCATGCGCACCTTTGGTGAGTCGATGATGTGCAGCATTTTGACGGGTGCCGCCAATAGGTATATTGATCTAAGCTTTGCCATGGTGGCCCAGTCGGAGGAGTTCCTCACACTGGACTCTGAGCAGCTGCTGGAGCTGATGCAACGCGATTCCCTGCACGTTTGCAACGAGGAGGTGATATTCGAGGCGTGCCTCCGTTGGGTCAAATATGCCGAGGAGAAGCGCTCGGCACTGTTTCCTCAGCTGCTGGCCGCGGTGCGTTTGCCGCTATTGTCCCCGGAATTCCTCGCCGATCGTGTGGCACTTGAGGAGCTGATACGCTCATCTCATCAATGCCGCGATATGCTCGACGAGGCAATCAACTTTCATTTGATACCCGAGCGTCGCGGGGTGCTGCAGAGTTTCCGTAGGCGTCAACGTTGCGACGAAATATTTATGGGCCAAATATACGCCGTTGGAGGATTAGATAGCACGGGCGAGTCGGTTGGCACCCTGTTAATTTCCGATCAATATTGCAGGAAATGGAAAATGGGCGAACAAATGTCCATGGTACGTTCCAGTGTGGGCGTGGCCGTATTGGAGGGTAAACTGTATGCATTCGGCGGTTTCAATGGCACCGAGTGTCTGTCCACGGTGGAGGTCTATGATCCGCGCAAGAACAAATGGTCTGAGAGCTGTGCAATGTTGTCCAAGCGCACCGCTCTGGGCGTGGCTGCCTTGGACGATTGCATTTATGTATGTGGCGGATACGATGGTCTCATTTCGCTCAACACAGTCGATGCATACTATCCCAAGATTAAAGCGTGGAAAACGGTGGCTCAAATGAGAAAGTATCGCTCAGCTTTCGGGGTTACGCAGTTGAATGGTTATATCTATGCGATTGGTGGCCAAGATGGCCCGACCATCTTGGACTCTGTGGAGCGATATGATCCGAACAAGGATGTCTGGGTCAAGATGTCACCTATGCTCATTCGGCGCACCAGCTTGGGCGTGGCCACCTTGAATGGGAAGATCTATGCGTGTGGCGGCTATGACGGCACCTCCATTCAGAACTCTGCCGAATGCTACGATCCGTTAACTGACTCCTGGAAACTGATCGCGCCGATGCTTTTTAGGAGATGGCGAGTAGCGCTGGCTGCTAATATGGGCAAGCTGTGGACCATCGGCAGCTGTCATGATGACACGATTGTGGTTTTCGTTGAGGCTTACGATCCTGAGAAGGACATGTGGGACTTTAAGCCACCATTGTGTGCCGACAGGGGCTGTGTCGGTGCCGGCGTCATACACATTGAATAGCCAGACTAGCCAAAAATCTCTCGTAGTTATTTGATTAGTTCATTTATGCAATTACACATCATACAGATATATATATACACATATATACAGATATATACAGATACAGTGTCTACCAGCTGATTTGGAACAGTCTCTAGCAAAAATTTTAAAGTGCTATAAAGCTTAAACAAGGAAACAAATTCAAAATGTTTAAATTCTATTTTGTTTAATGTTATCTCACATTTCAAAAATAAACTTTAGTTTTTATTAAAATATTAATTAATTAATTAAAATCAGTCAAAAACTGAAAATATAACCACAATTTATGTCACAAACATTTGGCCCAGTCTTAAAAAAAGTTAAATATTTGGCGTATAAAAGTTCGAATAAGGATTTTAATACTTAGTATGATATCCTTTAGCCTTAACAACTTCGCTTAACCTATTGTTCATGGATGATACCAGCTTCCGGGTAGTTTCTGAGCTGATCTTGTTCCACTCCTCCAGCAGAGCAGTCTTGAGATCCTGTTTGCATGATAGGTTGTGATCCGGATGTTATTTTCCAGCAGAGCCCATAAATTTTAAATAACATTGAAATCTGGAGACTGGGCCGGTGGAATTATCACTTGGGGACAGTTTCAGATAAGCCAGGACTGTACTATTCCGGACTTATGCTTGGCGTCTTTGTGCTGGTAGAACCGGAAAGGTCGTCGGATTCCTAGCTTCTCGGCACTTTTGAGAAAATTTTTCTTTAGTATATCAAAGTACACATATTTGTCCATTGTTGTTTCAATAATCACCAAATTTCCGACACTGGCTGCCGAGATAGATGCCCATACCAGGACGGTTCCTCTGCCGTGCTTGACTGTTGCCTTTAAGTGTTTGGGATTCAGCTCAGTATTGGAGTGTCGCCACATATATTTCCATCCGTCGGGGCAAAAAATTTTGAATTTGTACTCATATTCAAGTATGACTGTGTTCCAGAACTCCAAATCCTTGCCCAATTGGATTTTGACGAACGTCATCCCAGACCCTATATTTTGCCTTTTACAAATTTCCGTGGTTCTCGGGCATAAAAGTCATGGTTGCGCAGAACTTGGAGCACAGTTCCCATGCTGAACTTTTTCCTTATTTCATCCTGCACCGATTGAGTCAGTTTTTGAGCCGATAGCTCAAGATTTCCCCTTATTTTCTTGATGATCCTGGGCTCGTCCTGCTCGGTGAAAGTGCCTGATGTGACACATCCCTCGCCTGATCAGCGCGATATACCCAGCGTTGTGGGCGTGGCGTGGCATCACACAGCATCATGCGGCGGCAACTACAACATGCAGGTTAGGCTGCAAGTCAGCAACGGTGGTCGTCCCCGTGAGGAAATCGATTATATGCAGTCCATTATGTCCGAACATTTGGGCGTCTATCATCAGAAGCAAGGACGCTATCCGGAACACATCATTGACTATCGTTAGGGATGGGCGTTAGCGATGGGCAATCTGGAACTGAGGGGCATTTATGCAACCTGCGACAAGGTGTGCATTAAGCCAAAGATGTGCTGTGTGATGGTGGTAAAGCGGCATCACACTCGCATCTTTCCGCTGGGCACGTCCAGAAGTAAATTCAATAATGTTCATCCAGGTACAGTTGTGGATAGCGTCATTGTGCATCCGAACGAGGTGCAATCCTTTATGGTTAGCCATCAGTCCAAACAGGGCATGTCTTTGAGGACACTGGCAATCTGGATATTGATCTGTTGCAGCAATTGACTTACAATTTATGCCACATGTTTCCACGATGCAACCGTATCTTATCCGGCTCCAGCGTACTTGGCACACTTGGGCATTCAAATAGGGAAAAATATTCACCGGCGATCCATCCGGAGTTCATGAAAACTAATTCCATGTAATTTGTTACTTAAAATTTTCTATTATTTTCTTTTCATTTTCTTCAACACATTTTCTGCAACTTAAAAACTATAGAATAATTTTCATGTAGAAATCGGATAAACAGACAGATATGGGCTATATAGAAATGGAATAGGCATATGTATTTATACACACTCGATGGGGCACTTTGATATCAAATGTTGGACTCACTTTTTGGACAGCAGCCACCGGTCAAAGGTCAAACGATGCTGGGCGACAGCTTGGCGTGTTCCCTGGCGGGTGACGACTGGCGTTGAGCAACTGGCGTCCACTTGGCCGCCCTTCGAATCACTGCTCGGCTCGAGACGTAGTCGCGGCGTGGGAAACACGTTCGGTTGAAACCAAGAGCTGAGTGCAACTCAGAGTTGCAATTAGCTAAACGGATTCACAATTACTGCTGCTTACCCCACATTCAGTTGATAAAGTGGCGAGTCTGTTGCAACCACTGTCGAGTTGAGGCAGTTCTCCTTGTTCTACTCCCCAGGCATTGCGTGTTTTTTTCAAGTCCAAAAATGTAGAAAGAAAAAAATAAATATTAAATTTCGAATTTTGTTACAACTGCTCTGAATGAGAATCTAGAAATAATAAAATATAAAAACTTTTGAGCTGTTTTAAAATGTAGTTTTCTCATGACTTGCTGTGTTTTTTTTTTCAATTTTAAAATACTTCAGTATATTTGGAGTCCCGCCGGAATTCCTTTTCAGGCTAAAAGCTTTGAGCCAAAATAGTCTCACTTATCCTTCCAGACTTGTCAAAGGTACTGTTCCGATTTTCAAAAGAAATAATTTTAGAATTATTGTTTAATCTTACGTTTAAATATTTGAACAAATGCTAAAATGGCTAATAAAATTGATGTTGAGCAGAAGAAGATACTCAGTATATTTTACTGCTCAACCACTCTTCTATTTTCTGTTAAGTATAAGTAATAAATAAATGTACTTTTAACTCTCCATTGCACTTATTTTTTATCTTTTGCTTATTGTTATTTTCTCCTTAAACTGTCCGAGTCTGTTTTGGCCAATTCTGGGTTCATGTCAAGTGTTTTCTTGTTGGCAGCAGCACTTTTCTAGCCAGGTGAAGGTCTCAACAGCCGTCAAGTATTTGTCGTCGTCTTATTTCTGTTGTCAACAGCAACAAATAACAACAACAACAACAACAACAACAGATAACAACAACAGACAACAACAACAATAACAACAACAACAAATAACATCGTTTACTTTATTGTTTTTGATCTATTTGTGTCGAGCCCCCATTGAAAATGTGTAAAAAGGTATTTGCATAAAGATGCACTGCTCTGAATATCTGAGATGTGTACGATTTATGATAGGTGGCAAGGACCCGGCTGCAGTTGAGTTGTCTGAGTTGCTTGTGGCAGCAACAGGAACAACACACAGCAGCGACTTGTAAGTCGCCAAAAGCTGCAAATATTTTATTGTAGTCAGAATGTCAACAAAAATAAAAGGACTCACACCTCACACACACCTCACACACACCTCACACACACACCTCACACACACATATTTTTTTTATTTTAATTGCAGTTCGCAGTCGCAACTTTTGTGAACTCTTTGTGAAAAGAGTGGCAAAGTGGCAGAGTGGCAGAGTGTGGCAGAGTTGGTTTTCATAACTGTGACTCTGGTTTGGCATTTAACTGGTAAATTATGAACTGACTAACTGTCAACTGTAAGCCGTCAAAGAGTCGCGAGCGAGAGAGAGATAGAGATAGATAGAGTGAGAGAGTGAGGGAGACGCAGCATAACAATGACATTTTAATTAATTTAAAGCAGACTTTGTTTTCCGTCTTTCTGTTGCTCCAAAATTCTTTTACGTGTCATCTGCAATCTTAAACAGGGAAACACACCTATACCACCACCACCCCCCCCCCCCCTACCACACCCCTGCTCTTCCTGCTGAGTATATATGTAAAAATATATATGTCTCAAATATTTATGACAACTTGCAAGTATTTTTCATCACTTATCTGGAGACTTGAACAGATCTTCTTTGGCCGCATTTCTTTCTGTTCAACAGAGAATCAGTTAAAAAAGAAGTGAAGTGGGGCAGAAAGAAAGAAAGAAGAAGAACTACATGGTTATCACTGTGAAATTGAATTATTTACCAATGATGATATTGGTTATCTCATTTATTTTGTTAGCACTTTTCATGGAGCTCAACTCAACTCAACTTTTTTGTTTTCTTGGCTAGATTCAATCTTTCGTTATTCAATTGCATGCGATGCGAATCGAGTGTCATTTAAATGAGCGGTGGGTGGCACCTTCAGCATCGCTTGCCACACACAAATTGAAGGAGCTGCGCTTGCTGCAACCAGGCGCTGTCCCAAAACGAAAACCACATAAATTGTCGATTGCAATTGCAGAAAAGGGAAACAAAAAGGAATTTCGCAACGTCATGGTATCCCCCTTACCCCCTCCCCCTCCCCCTCCCTCTACATCTGCCACAAAACCATATACTCCCCCCATACACTCCCCCCTCACTTTTACATTCTGCCCCAGCAAAGTAAATTGCCAGCGAGTTGTAATTGAAAAAAATTGCGTTGCATACTTGTAGGCATGATTTATAAAAGTAACAACAACAACAACAACGGCAACAACAGCAACAACAACAACAGCAACAACAACAGCAGAAAACAGCAACAAAACGGAAGAAAAAAAGCGAAAGCGAAAGCGAAAGAAAAAAAAAAGGAACCGATGCCGATTGCTGAGACAAACAATTTGCGTGTTGCTCTTGTTGTTGTTGCTGTTGTTGTTCTTGTTGTTGTTGTTGTTGTTGGTTTTGTGTCAGCAATTTTTGGTGTTGCTGCTGCTGCGGCTGCGGCTGCTGCTGCTGCCACTCTGCGGGTATTGGCAAATGCGTCGAAAGACAATAAACGTGGCCACATGAATAAATAAAAAAATCCAAATAAGAATGTTATAGTCGAGTCAGCTCGACGACTGAACCCCCGATTGTGAAATACCCTTTAAAAAGTTTTGCACACTCAAATGAAAGCGCGACGCATCGCTATCGACTATATATGATATATGTTATATATATATATATGTTTATATTATTGGATATAGTAATGAGATGAATATAGGAATATGTTTTCGACTATTTCTCAGAGGATCTTCATGAAACTCGTCCACTCGATTAATGACTGATTAGCAAATAGTTTGTATCAGTTAGAGAACTATATGCAGTGCTATCGATTTATATCGATATTTGGGTGCAGTTGTCGATCAAAATAAAATAAGCTTACGCTCAAAATTTAAAGTCCCTAGCTGCAATTGTCTCTGAGACACTTTTCTTTAGACAGACAAAGGAACATATAAAAATCTACAGAGCTACTGATGCTATTGATCAAGAATATATATTCCTTATCGGGCTGGCGATGCTTCCTGCTGCCTTTTGCACAACTTCATTATGCCCATTTTCAATGCGTTCAGCGAATGAAAACAGCAAAAAAGCAAAAACAACAACAACAATAAAGCGAGAAATTGTCGTTAAGCGAATGGTGTGTGTTCTACCAACAAGCAACAACAACAAGCAACAACAACAACAATTTTATTAAAAACAAGCACGTTAACAGAAACAATGAAAGCAACAGCAAGATTTAAACACCGAATTTGTGTTGCTCTTTCTTCAGAGCGAGAGTGAGAAAAAGTAATAAAAATATGTACAGAGAGAGAAAGAGAGAGTGAGAGCGATAGAAATAAATAAAGAGTAAGAGACAGAAAGATATGGAGAGAGATAGAGAAAGAAAGCAAGGGTAGATTTTCCTGGACTTAATTTTATATCCAAGAAAAATAAACTTTAAATAAATATTTTAAATATTTTGAAGCCAAGCAGAATCGAAATTTTTAATATAAATATAAATTATTATTATAATTATAAATAAATCATAATAAATACTAAATTTTCTTTTAATAACTTTCGATTAATATCGTTTTCCTTCGCAATCCTTTCGAACAAAAATCTTAATCCAATATTTGAATACCCTTCCCAACAACAACAACAACAACAACAGCAACAACAACAAAAACAAGTTAAAATGTTGTCGCTTGGTTTGTTGCCGTCAGTCGCTGTTTCAATAATTTCAAATATACGCGCACATAAAATGTGTTTTTATTTATGCCACACTTTGGGGCAGCTGCCCCCCCGCCTGCCAATTCCAGCGGATTCTGTTGTCGGCTTTGTAACTTTATTAAAAGCATTTGGTGGCAGTGGAAACGTTACGTGCCAGCTACACCCTGCCACACGGGTGCACAGGTATGTGGCACACACACACACATATAATAGTGATGACTCTTAGACAAGTCCAGTAGCAAAACAAGCGGCGCATACACTGCGAGAAACGAGCAGCTACAACTCATTAAAATGTAGAAATAAAATGTGGTTTTCAGCAGTGGTTTTCAAGTAATTAAAAAGGGAAAGTTTCAAATCTCTTCAAAAAAGTTCACAAGTTTGATGCAAAAATAGTTGAAAAGTGGTTCGAAAGTATTTTTAAGTGTAGAAGTTTGCATAAGTGATTCAATCAGCTGTTCAAATAATTTTCAAAATGCTAAACTAAACTTATCAAGAAGCGTTTAATGATTGTTTTTGTTTTGTTTTTTTTTTAAATATTGAAAAATGTTGCACGTGTTGCAGTCTCTAAAGTGTTTCAGCTTTTGAGCAATGATTAATAAATTCAATGACTCATTTTTTGTGAGAAACACATTTGACGAACCGGTTTTTATTCGTTTGACTCAATTGTGGTAATTTTTGTGTTTTTGAGAATGGAATTTCCAGATTCTCATAATTTGCAGAATATTAAATTTTATAACATACTTTTTAGGCAACTTGTCTCTGGTTTATTAAATTGTCTTTTATCATTTTATCATTTTGTGATTTTTAATTTTATGTACTTTAAAGAAACTTCAACGTTTGATGTATATTTTATTTTTTATTTTTTATATAGAATTATTCATTTTTATAACAACAAATTAAGTTGTCTTTTGCCTCAAGGCAATTTCTGTGCCTATTTTTATCATTTTATAAATTTGTAATTTTATTATAAGTTTAAGGAAACTTCAATTGTAGATTTCTGTGCATTTATCTGATATATTTTGTTGCTGTTCTTATATTAATTTTTTATGTTTATTAATTTAAAGGAAACTTAAATTCTGTTCTTATTTCTATTGTGTATAATTTTTAGAAGAATTAATTTTATAATATATACATACATATATATAACTTTAAGGATAACCTGGCTTATCAACTTATCTTATCCCATATTCAATTCATTGTTGTTGTTGTTGTTTTTGTGTGTGTATTTTGGGTTGGAAACATTTGCGACATTTTTGTGTATTTGCCACATTTCGGCATTTTCATAAATTGACAAATTTTATGACGCCAATAGGCAGCGCGACACCAACAGCGGCAGCAACATTACCGCTATCGACGTGCCACATAAAAAAAAATCAACCAAATACAAAAAAAAGCAGAAAAAAAATTGGAAGGTTGCAAATTTCCGGTGTTGCTGCAGCAATATTTGATAATTTGCTGTGGGACTGACAGGAAGTGCTGATATGACTCCGCCCACTCCATTTGCTGAAGCGCACCTGCCACTTGTGCCCCACCCCCTCCCCTCCGCATCCACAAGTGTCGCCTGGCAAAACAAAGGACCTTGGCCTTATCAGTCAGCTCAAGGTCACCGTATGGGCGGCGCCTAATCGACCCGTAAGTTGCACACACCCCTAACACGTATCAATCCCCCTGCCACACACACAGACACACACACACACACACATTGACAAACTGTGTGCGAAACGTAGCCGTTAATTAAAGCAACATTTTGTTGCCCGCAACAACGACCACAAAAGAAACACAGAAAACGTGGGAGGCGGAGCAGAGGGCGGTGGGCGGTGGGGGGCAGGGGATGGGGCTTAACATTGACAAAATGTCTGGCATGCCACTTGTGGCAAATAGGCAGTTTTGCCTGTATTTACAGCTAACCATTTGTTGTGTCTTCTACTGAATATTATTCGTTATTTTTTACTGTTTCCTACTTTAATATCGATAACACCGATAACATCGATAAAACCACATATCTTCCGCAATTCTAATGCTAGATTTGTGGAAGGTATTTTACCGAAAACCCTCTAAGAATCGACCAATCATATTTTTTATTCCATTTTTTTTAATTTTATTTATTTTTTTAAATTTAAATGTCAGCATTTATTTTATTGATATTAAGTACTTTAATTTATTTATTTTGTATTTAATTAGGCTTGAGATTGTCGACTGATTGTGTTGCATGTTTGTGACATTTGTTGCAGTTGCACGTTGCACGTTTGTTTCTCTGACCAAAACAGAAAACTGAGCAAATTATTTCAGAACAATGTCAAACCGCAAAAAGCGGCAACTAATAGCCAAAAAAAAACAATAAAAAAAATAATCCTAATTACAATTTGCAACCATAGCAATAATTTAAAAATAGAAAAACGAGTTGCATAAAACATGATAACGGGAATAATTATGTAATTAATTAATTGCTAATAAGTGACAAATGGTTGAGAATTTTAAACTTAGTTTGGCCCTTGATTCTTCAGCTGACAAATCAATATTCTGGTTTTGAAATAAATTTCTAACAAGAATCCTATCATACTCAAGGTGATCTCTTGTGGCACTTGCAACTGCTCGAAGCATATCCAGGAACTACCTCAACTCGCGGAGTAATTTGAGTTTGATTAGGAGAATGTATCTTTTATAATATCAATTTTCAATTTTTATTTTTATTTTTTGTGCACTTTTTTCATTAATTAAATTAAAAATTCAGAAATTCATCTGCTTCACGTTGAAAGATTAAAAATATGAATTACACAAAATAAATTCTGGATTTCTGACTTTGCGGTGAATTTCAACACTCACGAAAATTCACCACTTGCATTGCGATCACGATTCAAGGCATCTGTGTGTGTGTGTGTGTCTTTTAGCTATGCATGTGTTGCATGTATTAGGCTCCTTGGGCAACTGTGCCACGCACTCGACCAACAAATCAAGCGAAACCGCCGCAGCAATTTTTACTTCTGTTGCCAATTACTGTTAAATAAAACTGATAAATTGCTAAGAAAAAACTAAAAAAAAAACAAACAAAAACACACATTCATTAATTAAGAGCGCTGAGCCTTGCTCTCTTACAGCTTGCTTGGTAAGAGAGCAAGTGCTCGGTAAGAGAGCAAGTGGCAACATGTGCTTAACAGGTTGCGACGCGCTTAACAGCATGGTTGCGAGGTCCACTGTTGCCGTTACAGCGCAGTCGCATGGGCATGCCGCCTGGCCTGGCCAAACAGAGCCGCTTAACAGATGCAACTGTAACCCCTATGTTGGCAGATGCAAAAGCAAAGCCGTACGACGCGGACGTGCAGCGGGTTCGGGTTCGAGCGAGTGTTGAACGTAAATTCCGTAAATATTTGTGTGAATCTTGTAAATTCTCCGTTTCGTTGTTTCGCCGGCAAAGCAGTAAATTAGCTAAAGAAAAATGACGAAGAAGATGTTGAGGAATACCAATTCCAATTCCAAGCACTGAAGCGACTTCGTTAACAGCAAGTGCCGCAAAATGCGCGCGTGTTTTTTTTTTGTTGCTTTTGACCAGCGATTGTCAAGTTCCAATTAAATGCAATTATTCTTTTTTGTTATTGTTAATATCAAGAAGTGAGTGCGAAATCAAAAGCGAGTGCAGCTGAAGCAAATGCCAAATGCCAATAAATAATAAATCACAAAAGGCAACAAAAAAAAGCAAAAGCAAACAGCAAAATTCAAAACAGAAGCTGCGTCAAACTAAGAGCGACTAAAGCAAAAGGTAATCAAGAAAAAAAAAAATCACTTATAATAAAAGGAATTAAATTAAATTACAACACCAGCGACTTATGTGTGTGTGTGTGTGTGTGTGAGTGCAGCGTTAACCCGTTGAACCGGTTAAGCCAACAAATGCAGCAGAGCAAAATGAGCATAACAAATAGAAAAAAGCAACAACAACAACAACAATAGCATTATTATGTTTTGTCTTGCAGTGTGTGACTTATGCATGTGTGCGTACACGTGCATGTGTGTGTGCATGTGTCTGCTCTCTTAGGCACAGCTTACGATCACGCTCTCTCCTCTCTCAAGTGCAGCATCATCAGCAGCTAGCTGATCTGTCTGCTCTCTCCATCTGCATTGCGATCGTGCTCTCTTACAACGAGAGCAACAGCAGCAACAACAGCTACAACAACAGTGCTTGTTCTTTAACTAACAGCTGCTGTTGGCTGCAGCTCGATTAACTATTCTCTTTTACATGCTCAGTTCGAATTACAAACAACAATCAAAAATGCAAAAAAAAAAGTCAGCAAAAGTTCAAATAATAATTATTCTCAATACCCGTTCAACCGGTTCATGTCTGCAAACAATAACATGCAAAGCAACAAATACAACAACAAACAGAACACAAAAAAAAAATTTTAACTAAGCAAAAACCGCATAAAATGGCCAATTTAAAAGCCAATATGAATCACAATGAAAATTGCATTTTGCATGGCCAAAATCCAAAAAACAGAATAAAAAAAAGCGTAAGACCAAAAATTGAAACGCAGCGAAAAAATAGCAGCAGCAGCGACAACTACAACAACAACAACAACAGAGTTTCAATGACGAAAAACAATGCTGCAAAAACTTGTTCTTGTTGCAAAAACTGCGACGCCGACAGCGACGTCTTTGCGTGTAATTGACGTTTGCCAAAAAGAAAAAGAAAGCAGCGGCAGCGGCAGAGACATCGACAGAGACAGCGACGTCGCGACGTAAGCTTAATGTTGTTGCTGCTGCTGCTTGTTTCTTTTTTTCGGTAGAGTCAGTACAGTTATCCGAAAAAGGACAAATCCCCATTGCGCCCATCTGTGTGTGTGTGTGTGTGTGTGCTTTTAATGAAGTTGCGTCTGACAGCAGCAGCAAAAGAGACAAAGTCTTCTCAGGGCAATGCGAAGAGCAAGAAGAAGCATTAAAACAAAGGTGATTAGCACAGCATAGCTACATATATAAAGTGGGTTGGGGCTTACGTGCGGAGGGGGGCGCGAGGCAGATAGCGTGCAAAAATAAGCCAAAGAGAAATTAAAATTGCTGTGAAGCAGCCAAAGAGAATGTTAATATCCCGTGTAATTTGAGGTGAATTCTATTAAGAAATGACATGACAAATGTATTTAATTGGAGTGAAAAAGAGAGATAGAGAGAGAGCAAGAGAGACGGATGAAGGGAAAGGAACTTTTGTTCCAAGCTTGCTATGGAAATGTAAATGCCACAAAAGGATTAAATTTGTCGAACAAATAAAAAATAATGCTTGATAATTGAAAAGAATTGTGAATTAATTACAACTATCTGGAATTCGATTTCGAATGCAAATTCAATCTACCGTAATTTAAGCACTAAAACTAAACTACACTTTTAAATAAAAAGCGTTGCTAAGCAAATTACAAAATTTGCATATTGTGTTAATGGGAAACTAATCGCTAACAGCAAAAAAAAATGAAGGAAAAATACTTGCTCATAATTACTTTTTATCTGCTGGGCATTTCGATCAGACAGGTCTATTAAAAAACTGCTACGAGTACTTTTTTTTGTATATTTTATTTTTTGTCGAATCCACACGAAAGCTCTTCACACGATTCACTTGAAATTTGCCCATTTTGAAGACCTTTGCTTGAACTCACTCCTCGGCTCGAAGAATTTCAGCTAAAAAAAAGTTTTCGTCTCTTGCTGTTGCTCCTTCTTCTTCTTCTTATTCTTCAGCATCTGCTTCTTCAGCATCTGCCTTAAAACTTCTTTGGCTTCGATTCGCATGCGAAAAGCTCATTTTTTCTCCTTTTTTCGCAAGTTTTTATATGTGTGTCTGTGTGTGTGTGTATGTGTGTATGTGTGTTTGGTAAATTTAGGCTCAACTATCGCTTAAGCGGCTCTCCTGTTACAAACACACATGCACATGTGCGCCTGAAAAGGAAGCAAAAAGAGAAAGAGCAAGAGAGACAAAGGCAACAATTAAAGCAAAAATAAAATGCTAAAGAAAGTTGTTGTTTTCCTAAAAAAATACATTAAAAAATATCTTTATATGTATCTATATAGAATATAGAAATTCAAACAGCAACGGGAATGTTTCTGGAATTGTTTCTGCTTCTTTCGCGGTCAGCGCCAAAAATGGAGCGTGAGCAACAACAACAACAAAACTGAATGCAACAAGCAAAAACAAAACAACAAAAAGAAAAAAAAAACTGGACTCTGGGCATCACATAAGAATACAGAAAGACGGAGAGAGCGAGAGAGAGAGAGAGAGAGTCGTGACTGCATTGCTGGAGTTTGAAGTTGGAGTTGGAGGTTTGGGGTTACGCGCTAAGCCAAACACACAACAACAACGACAACAACAGCAGCAACAACAACGACAACAGTCGAAACTTGTTTTTGGCGATGATTAAGGCAACAACAACAACAGCAACAACAACTTGTGTGGATGCCCAGGCTAAAAAGAAAAAAGGCAGCTGACAAAAACTGAAGCTGAACCTGAAGTCGTCTGTTGTTGTTGTTGTCGTCGTCGTCGTGCCTCTTAATGAGGCAACAGCACACATTTCTTTCTCAGCTCAGCTTCTTTGCTCTTCTTCTGCCTCTTCTTCTTCCGTTTCCTTAACTTCTGCTGCATCTGCAGCTCCATCTTTTAGTACACGTTGTTGTTGTTGTTGTTGTACAGTTGTCGTCATTTTTCGTTCGCTTCCTGATCGATGAGTTCGAAAAGATACATTTAAGGCAACTTTAAAGATAAAACAATTATAGAACGAATTAAAGAAACAATCAACTTATTCCAGGAATACAATAAACACAAGCATAAATTAAAGATGTATGCGAAAAATCTGTGGCACGTACAACTTCTAAGGAGTGGAAAATAGATGGAGATAGATAGATTTGGGTTTTAAATGTTCACCAGAATTATTTGCCTTGGCTCAACTTTCAACTAAATGTAGGCTAAAGTTTTTCAATGCAAAAAATAATTGTAAATAATTAAAAGCTGTCATGGAAAAAGAGAGCAATAATTGAAATGTGTATTATAAATAAATAAGTGCATTCGATTAATCAAAAATCAAGCAAAAAATACTCTTTTGTCCAACATTGCACTATTCAATTGTTTAATGAAACGAACAATAAACATAAAATATTCATTTTGCACATTTTCATTTTGTATCTGTATGTTGCACGGCGTATCTGCCAGATACAAAATTCAGAGAGAGAGATAGAGAGTGATAAAATCACAGATAATTGACAACAAATTCAGTTAATAAATTGAATTGGAATTTTGTCTCGGCAGACATAAACCATTTGTTCATTTGTTGTTCTTGTTGTTGTTGTTGTTATTAGCCAGACGTCAATTTCGCCTGCTTCTTCTTACTCGCTTTTTTCGGCTTGTCTAAATTAACGAAATTTTACTGCTTTTGTGCGCTTCATTTTTTCCCATTTAAATTTCAGTTGCTGTTGTTGTTGGGTTTTTGATTCATCGCTAAACATTTTTCGTACTTTTTTTTTTTTTTGTTGTTTCTGGTTGTTTCGTACTTTTATTGTTTATTGTTCTTCAGCGCCTACGCGCCAGTTACTCTCCTCTCTTCCTCGCTCTTTCTCTCTGACGGCATAATCTGTTTGATTTGTGCTGCTGTCTCTGTCGCTCTCAGCGTCGCATTATGTTTTGTTTACTCCGTCGTTTACCTGGTTCTTCGTCGTCGCACCACAGTTATCTCTACTAAAAGTAGCTAACTCTCTTTCTCTCTCTCTCTCCGCTTTGTGATTTTGAAGGTGATCAATCAAACTCCAACGCAACGCACGCAACTCAAACCGCATCGAACATGACGATGTTTGTTTCATATTTGTTTGATGATCGCTCTTCCATCGCTCTCTTTACTCTTTCTCCCTTGCTCTTATTTAACTGTTGCTCCTTCTCTTTGATCATTGTAGCTCATAAATATAAAATTGTGCATCCCTTAAGAGGATTTTATTCATCCATGGATTTCAGGCAATTGCCAGATACAACAATTATTATAAGGTGAGTTTAAGTCTTAGTTTTTTTTATATATTTTGTATTACTTTAATCGTTTAGCTCAAAAAACTCACCCCAAGTATTTTTTTTTTTTTTTTATATTTCTCCATCAACACCAAAATATCATAAAAAAAATGTGACTCCAAAAATTTGAGTGCCGCGTATTTGCTGAGGGCGTTAATTATTTATTACAACAACAAGTGTAACAAAAGAAACGAACGATACTGAATGAGGGAGAGAGAGAGAAAGTGTGTGTGTGTGTGTGTGTGTAAGCAGGAGGCAAGATGCGAACTGCAAACAGACGTAGAAAATGGCCCACATGTTTTTTTTTCGACTTCTTCTTCCTCTTAACATATCAAATAACGCGAAATATGTTGTCTAGACCCCAGTCAGGAATACATATAAATTTGTATATGTATATATATGTGTGTGTGTGTGTGTGTGTGTGTGTGTGTGTGTGGCTATTGAACTTTACTTTTTGGGCGCACAACTCGAACTCAAACTCGAGCAGGAAAGTCGCATCCATTCAAAATGCACTCAAGTGTTACTATTTTACTATGTGTGTGTGTGTGTGTGTGTGTGTGTGTGTAAGTCAGTGCGTGTGTGAGTGTGTGTGCGTGTGTGTGTGCGCCTGTTACTCATATATCATTTGGTCATAAATTTAAACGTCATTTGACAAATATGGCGTCACACGAAATGTCTTCGAAAGCGAGTGGAAAACCAAAACGGAATTCAAATGATTTATGCTCACATGCCACAAGCAACAAGAACATGCAACATTAACAACAACAAGAAGAAGAAGAAGAAGAAGCAGCAGCAGCGGCAAGCAATAAGCATTATATTATTTTAATATAATAACAAACTTCAGGCACGACAACAACTAAACAACAACAACAAGAACAACAACAAAACTATCAACAAATTCCTGGCCAAAGGGGTGGCGTGGGGGGCGTGGCTGTGAGGGAGGTGGGCATCTATTCAGCCAAACTTCTCCTTGAGCTCAACTGGCGTGTTTGGCTGTCATGATTACAGTGCTTAGAATTCAGAGCACAGCCCCTTCCCGCCCCTCCCCCAAACTTTTCATTCCGTCCCTCAACTCACCCAACCTCCCCCTTTAAAAACATTTCCCCCCTCGCAGTGTAATAGAAACGAATCACAAATTGAACCGTAAATTTAGTTCATGAAACCAAAGAGCTGAAAATTGATTTTCTATCTATTAATTTGAGGTTTGCATTTACAGTGTAAATGAGAGAGATAGAGAGAGAAGAGAGAGAGAGAGAGATAGATAGCTAGATTGAGATAATTGTTATAAAGCCTAAGTATTCTAAATATATTTTTAAATTGTGTGTTAAAATTCAATAAATTCGTTTCAGAACCATTTTTTTTGTTTAGCTAGCTTTAAAAATTCTTAGCTCTTTAAATGTTAATAAAGAATCTAAAAAAAACATATATATTTATATATGGATAAAAATAAACTCATTTGCAATTGTAGATAAAGCAAAATGTTCTCATCCATAAAAAGTGAGTAAACAACGACTTTAAACTGCATTCATTGTTCGAGTATTAAAAATGAATGAAAAATTAGAAATTTGCCCTTCAGATAAAAGTCAAATGGCTGACTTTGATCATTTTTGCCGGGGGAGAGATAAGAAGAAGAACTTCATCTCCAACTTTATCTGCTGCTGCTTCTTCTTCTTTGTCTTCAGCAACACTTGTTGCACGAAAGCTGTTAAAAGAACACAAACAAAAAGATGAAAAAAGGCGTCCGAGTCCGGCAAATGCCGTTGGCCATAAATCAAGTGCCAAAAACTGCAGACTGGAGACAAGTACGAGAGAGAGAGAGTGGGGAGAGGGGGAGGGAGAGGGAAAGAGATAGAGATAATGTTGTGTCAAGTGGCAGTCAAGCGAGCGCCGGCAACGAACTTGAAAAAAGAATACAGTTTGCCCCAAGGCATCAGCCGATAAATACATACATACATATATACATATATATATATCTACTTTTTTGTTGTATATGTGTACTATTCGTATATGCAAATGCAGATACATATGCACACACACACACACACACACACACGCAGCACCCATGAGTGGTATTTTTTAATGCCCTGTCAGAAGAGGGTATTTAAATGACGTCACAAACGTCGGTTCTGAACAGCATATCTTTATAATTAGGGCTGATCCAAAATGCTATATAAAATATTGAAAATATACCGAAATATATAAATATTTAAATTTTAAATTATTAAATTATACAACAGAAAAAGAATATTTTATTTGTCATATTTAGTAAGGAAGCAAGGAATGGCCAACAGTAATGATATATGTATATATATACATATGTATATATATATATATATATATATATGTATGTATTGTGCGCTGAAAATGTCTGGAATACCGTTCAATTGAACTTGATGCATATAATTAATGTATGTTGCGGAAAATTTTCGGCTGACTTGAATTTCCATTCCAATCAATTCAATTATTTTCCGCTTTGTTCCAGACCATTTTTTTTTATTTTTGGGTTGGGGGTTTGTGGGTGGTCAATTATGCAAGTATTTTAGGAAAAATATTTCTATTTTTACACAAGCATAAAGGAAAACTGGCTAAGAATAAACAGTTACAAAGGCAGCTTTGCTGAAGTTATTTCAATGTTGCGCTTGTGGCAAGAATTCGCTTTGAGTTCGAATTTGGAATTTGATAATCTTATCTGCCCGTCCTTGGCTTCATTTGAAATCAAAGCAGTAAATGCCACAACAGAACTGGGCGCCCTGTGCCCACTCGAGATTGAGACTGGGATACGATTCGAGAGGCAGATAGCATATCTGATTATCTTGCCGCTGACAGTAACTTGGCACTTGCCACAAGTCAACGGGAGTGGATTTACACAACACCAACTACAGCTGTGTCCGTATCGGATTCGCATACCCCGCAAATGTTTCTTGCTAGATATATATTACTAATACATATATAAATATATAAATATATATATGGTAAATGTAGTGGTAACATTTTGAACCAAGTCATCAGCTTAACTGGAACCAACATGAGAATCGCCTTGACAACTTGGCTGATAAAATGTGGAATGCGGTTTATTTTAAGAAAATGCACTTCGAGTGTTTTTTATTAATATTATTTACCGATAACGATAACAGTTCTTTAACTAAAAATGATCGAGCGTGTTTAATTTCAAATTTATGATTAATAGCGTTTATTTTCAAAAAAAGAGATTTACCAAGTTGTTTCTTTGTTTTACGTGATGATTCTGGTTACAGGGCATCTGCTAGTTGTGCATGCACTCTCTCACTCAACTACGCCGTTATTATTACTATTATTATTATTATTTGATATTTTGTTTGCTGCACGTTCTCGCTCTCTCTCCGGGCACCAGACAAAGCCATTGCCGTTGGCGTCATCATCAGCGGTTTACCAACTCCACTAACTGTCCCCCCCCCCCCTCCTTTCACCCCACCCCTCGCAGCACACTTTGTAGTTGCAACTTGCAAGTCGTGCAACACGACGCGCCTCAATTTTAAACGTATAAAAAGCGAGACAAAGTACAAAAAAAAATAAAATAAAAAAAACAGAAAATGCTGAGATAGCAACAATCTTTATGCTTTGCCGCCTGTTGCCCCTATTCCAGCCCCTCCCCTCGCCCCTCGCACACACACCCTCCCACAACCACTCAGCGCTCTTCGCGGCCCTTATCAGTGAGTGTGTGGTTCGGGTGAGGGGGCATGGTTTGGGACGAGGGGGGAGGTATCTTTAAGTGTAATGAGGCGCGGGCCGTTTGGCTGCAAATGGAAATGGGAGTGATAAGATGAGAAAGGGGCAGAAGGGGCAGACGGCGGCGAATTGGCGTACGCAAGGTGGTTGGTTGAGAGTGGTGGGGGTGGGGGTGGGGGTGTGGGGTGTGGGGTGTGGGGTGCGCGTCTTAACTCTTGAGGGTCGTCGGCATCTTCTTTTCAATTTGCTCTTCACTTTGCTGGCGCATAATTTTCTGCTTCTTTCATTTTTTTTTTCTCTCTTCTTTTTGTCTGTTCTGATTATTTTTTTCGAGTTTCTTGACGTCGTCGCCGATAACACAAAATCAATAAGTAATAAGATAGCGGTAACCCCAAAAAGTAAACATGCTCAAAAGTGTGTGTGGTGTGTATTTGTTGTGCTTGTCTTCTGATAAGCACTGCTCCACCAGCAACAACAACAGCAACAACAACAACAACAACAACAAGCAACGTTCGCAACAAGCAGAAAGCGAATGCAAGTTGACTTTTCCAAATGACAATCGCAATGAAAATGTTCTGAAGCAACACTCCCAATAACTACAAAAAGCCAGAGTTGTCGCTGCTGTCGTTGTTTCTGTTGTTGTTGTTGTCGATGGTGTTGCTGTCGCTGATAATAATGATATCGATGATGGAGATGATAATGATGGTGACGACGCAGCTCCGCCAATCGTGCAATAATTGCATAGCCGCACAGTGGAGCAAACTGCATTTGCAGTCAACACAATTTTTTTTTGGTTTTAGAAAAAACTTAAACCTACCCAGAAAAAAAAAACAACATTACTTTTAAAACGTTACTATAAAAAGCAGACAATTTGAAGATCTCAAAGAATTTCGTTAGTTTTTAATATATGTCGAAATATGAGTAAATATATTGAAAAAGAAACCATATTGTCAAAATTGTTGCCATTTTATATTTTTACTTACTTGCTGATGATCCCTATATTACTTAAACATTATATATTATGTGGGTCTTGTATAAGGTCCCCCCACCACAGGGCTCATCAGCACAGGATAGTATCCCTACAAAAAGAACTTATATTATTTGAATTGTATTTTAATTCTCTTCAGATCAAATACTGATCATAAAGCCCTTGCTTATGAGTGCTTTTGCAAGTGTATGTTTTACAGCTATTTGATATTCGCATTACTTTTAGCTTTGTGTCACTGTGCGTTGCCTTCAATTGCAGTATGCGGAACGCATTCCATTCGCTCTTTTCGCTCTTTTTGCTTGCTGTTTGTTATTTGCTTTTCGCTGTTTCCCGCTACTAATACCCCCCACCCCCCATAATTCACCCTTGCTGTCCCCCTCTGTCCTTCACACTGTTTGTTTGGCGTAAGCAATTCGATTCGCATTCCCCTTTTGGCTGTCATCATCATTGTCATAATAACCAGCATTGATTGTCTGCATCGCTCTTCCACAATAGTTGGCACTTCAGCTCTTCAGCTCTTCACCTCTTGCATTTTATCCTTCTCTCTGCCTTACGCACTACCTCCCCCTCCCCCACCCACCGCACTCTGAATTGCGTGCTTTACCTTTTGAGTGACGTTCTGTCGTCGAGGCTTGACATTGCTGTTCATCGCCTTCTCTGATGAGCGCGCCTCGCTACGCTTTGCTCATAATGGGCTCACTTCCAATTGAGGTTCGTTTGAGAGTTGAGGGTTGGGGGTTGGGGTTGGTGGGTTGGGGTTCGTCTTTAGTTGCGCTTCTTGGTTTCGTTTGCGATTCGCCTTTGCTTGTGGATCTGCTGTTGCCCAATGCGTAAAATCGTTTTGTCTGTTTGTAGTGTTTACCGTTCTTCTTCCTTGGCAGCTGCGTTGTACATACCTCCCCCCCCCATATTCCATGCCACTCGATTTTCCTTTGATAAGCGCTTGCATTTTGCAGTTGAAGGTAAATATGCAGTTTATTGCTTTTTGTTGATATTTGTATTTGTTCAGTTGTCGCAAATTTAACAGGAAATGCAGCAAATACAGATACATCCACAGATACATTATGTATATACATATACATACATATATATATGTAAATATTGGAACTGAAACGATAGTTTTTGGTTTTTGTATGCCCTTTCTCATGGCATTATAATCATGCCACTCAATACCTATTTATTAAGCACTTGAACAAATTTTGAACCAATTCAATAACTTTACCCGAAACTAACGGATCCGAAATACGATTTGTCACCCTGTTCAAAAATGTTCAACTTGAATTACGATATTATTCAAATACCACTTAAAAACTTAATTTGTTGGTCTATTTGTTGCAGATAACTTAAAAATGTTGAACAAATCAAAATCGGACTAAAATATCATTTATTTATTATTTATCATACCTGTAATTTCCATACTACAAATTTGATTTTGATGCAAGAAGAGTTTTGTCAGAGAACATTTGTGTTTTCAACTAAAATCTTATTGGGATTTAGTCACAGAACTGTTTTCGTTGTAATTACAATTAGTTCAAGAGTATTAACATTTCGACAGACTGAGCATTAATTTTGATATTTATTAGCGCTTGTTTAATCCGACATTTGGAATTACTAATGCCGTAAGAAGCCTTATCAGCAGCTGAACTGTGAATATTTCTCGTAATACTGAATAAACGAAATAATCCTCAATACAACAACAAGAACAACAGGGTAAACAACTAAAGCAACATCATTTACGCACAATTAAAGCAAACAATTTAATCAATTTTCGCAGAACAATTTCTCAACTCATTCCGGTGGAAAACTTTTGCCACTAACAAACACAACAACAAATTCGAGAATATGTCTAAAACTGACAATTGGGAATCGTAACTCTATCTATCTCTATCTCTCAACGTTTATATCTATCTCTCTCTCTCTCTCTCTCTCTCTCTTTATTTCTCTCCTTGTGTATTTTGCCATTAAACATTGAGCAGCCATTAACAAATTTGCAAATCATTTTGGCAAAGTCCAAAGCAGTCTCATTTACAACTTACTTTTTGGCAGCAGACATTAAAAGGGGGAGTCGGAGCAGGAGGTGGAGTAGGAAAGTGTAGGGTGTAGAGTATATAACGCTTATGTCTAGTAATTGGTTCTTGCAACTTCAAGTAACATTTGTCATTCAGAGTGATTAAGCAAAGTTTTTCAAGTTATTCTCAGTTTCCAGTTCGAGTTTGGCAACAACAAAAAAATGAGGCAACTAACAAAAACAGATATCATTTCAGAAACACGTCAATAAATTATGTGCATCATAAATTCAGTAATCGTTTAATATACTTTTGGTCATGGAATATCCTGTGGATTATTTCTGCGTCAATAATTGATGCATTTGCATTATTTGTGGATTTTCCATTCAAGTTGAGAAAAAGCTATAAAAACTAGATACTCCCAAGAAATAAGTTTTTCGTACATCATTTGTAGGGTATTCAATTTATCGATAACTGCTAGCGTTTCGCTATTAGCGATACAAATCGATTTTCGAATAATACAAATTATTTGTCGGAAACAGCATAAATACGTTGGAGTGTAGGGTGACTGCTAGTCGATATAACTTCCGCTCTTTCTCTCATTCGTACAATCTGTCGGATATGAAAACTGCTTTTGAATCAATGCTATTGAATTCATCAAATATTTAAGCATTGAAACTTAAGTAATTGTCCTGCACACACACACACACGCACACACACAGACAATGTATGCTGTGTAATGTTTATTGCGTGCTGTGTTTTCTCTCTCGCTCTCACTCTTTCTGTCTCCCATGCTCTTAAGCTGCTTTTAGTGGCTGGTGTTATTTTTATTTATTTACGATTTGAAGTAAACGCTTTACTCTGTCTGTGTATGTGTGTGTGTGTGTGCGTGTGTAAGTAGTGTGGTACACGACTATTCGTCCCTGGTCCCTGCTCTCCTGCACTTCACTCTCTCTCCCCCCCTCTCTCCCTGTTACACACGTCTCTTTTTGGGCTGGCTGTGCGTGTGTTTTATCTATTGTCCTTTTAATTTCAATTCTCATGTGGGTTTTACGCTTAGTGCACATTATTCATTTATGCTTGTCCCCCCCTCCCCACATGCCCGGACCTACTCCAGCTCAACATCCATTCCACCACCCCATCCCATTCCTCCTCTCGCTGCTCTGCCTCATTTTTCGGCTCGCCCGTTTTGTTTTACGCTGGGCTAATTTTTGTTTTCTTTTTGTCTGCTTCTGCTGCTGATCGCTAATCTTATGTTAATTTATCATACACACATGGAGCGAGCATGCATGCAAGCCTCTCTCTCACTCTGTGTATGTGCGTGCGTGTGTGTATGCTTGTGTGTGTGTGTGTGTGCGATGTCAGCTGTTGGCGTATAAAAGCGCAAGCGGCTAAAATACCCAAAGAAAAAATGGAAAAATGGAAAAAAAAACAAAACATGAAAATTTTATACACTCAAAGCAAAGCACGCAAGCAATGGCGCTATCCGGCTAATTTATCACGGCGTTTAGTTGCCAAACACACACACCCATACACACACACACACACACATGCAAACACCCATGGCCACACGCATAGGGCGACGATGCTAAATACTTCATACAGCATAAAACTAAAATCAGCTATTAGCTTGCGAAATTTGCATAAATAATATAAATATAAATAAAAACATAGTATAAAATATATTATAGAAAAATAATAATAATAATATAAATAAAAAATAACAAATATTAAATATTTATTTTATTTAAACTGCTGAAAAACAAACCATACGGATTACGGATTAAATACATAATTTTGAAATCCAGTTTAGCTTGTTTGTTTTGAATTTTTGCCAAGGATGAAAACTATCCTTTCAACTTTTGGGATAATATTAATAAATGTGAGACTCTAATCTACTGGTATCTATCTGCTATATATTCAACATAGGTTCTTCAACGCCTAATTTCTTGCAACTAAAATCTTTCAACTTATTTCATAAACCAATCGATTGTTTCGCGCAGTGTCGATGAGTACGTTTTCTTGGGTGTTTCGTTTACATATGTCGGCGATTTCTGCGTTGCCACGTCTGCAGCAGCAGCAGCAACAACAACAACAATAGAATATATGCCTACCAGCATGCCCCGCTCTCCACTCCCCATCCCCATACACCTTTCCACTGAGCAGAATGCCCTGCCCTTGGGCATATCGAAAAGTTGTCGCATTTTTCTTATACATATTTGTGTTTTGTTTTATTTGTTGTGTATGCATGTGTGTGTGTGTGTGTGTGTGTGTGTGTGTGTATTTTCTTTTTTCTTGTCCACATGCAAATTTGAAGAGGTTTTTCGCCTTTGCAAATATGTCAATGCCAAAAGTGTCGAAGCACATGGGCGTTAAATCTGCATTTCCTAAGGGTTCCGTTTTAATTACACAACACACACAACACACACACACCCGCAAATGCACACACACACACACACACACATACACATGTCATCGTCATCAATAAACTGCGATTACTTCTGTTCGGCAAATCGATTTGGTTATAATCCGAAAATGTCAAATTTCAACAATTTTCGCACGTAATTTTATGCAATGCGTGGAAATAATTTTTGCAATTTGAAAACGTAGAAAATTGTGCCTTCAATTTTCATGTGTTTATGAAAACAACAATTATTTGAATGCTTTCATTGGTTAAATTATGCATTTAATGTTTTTGTGTTTTCGTTTCAATTGTTGCTTTTTGCCGTTTGCCATTTGCCGCTAGCCAAAAATCCTCGTAAGACTCAACCAGCTGAATAACGGCAAATAAATTTATGTAATTGTGTGTGTGTGTGTGTGAACAACAGGCATAGAAAAAGAGCTAATCAAATACGCAATTGTTATAGCATTAGCAGCTTTGCTCTCTCTTTGCTCTTGTTACTCCTGCTATTGCTACTCAAGAACATAACGGAACTTTAGCTATTGCTCTTGCAAATGACAGAGCAGAGCAGAACACAGCAGAAGAGAGCAGAGCAGAGCGAAAGATCATTTATTATGAATTTAGCGCTTCCTGCTACGGAGCTGTAAATTCAAAAAGTGTAAAAACTTTATAAAAATTGGTTGTTTTATAAAATCGTATTTTCATATTTACTTATTTACACAATGGAAAATACAAATCAGACTTGTGTAGAGGGTATCTGCAAGTCTGTGCTTGACTTTCATTTCGTTTCATTTCAAAATATAATCATAACATATCCACTGACCTTTTCTTCTCCAACGCTAGGTGGCGCCAGCTCACATATCCATTTTGCACTTATTTCGTTGGCAATTGAAACTGTAATGAAAATGTTGCATTAATAAATTAATAAAATAATGCAATATGCTTAATATTGTAAAGGCATTTATATTATTTGCTTAAATCAAACATCAATAAATGTGCGTGTGTGTGTGTGTGTGTGTGTAGTTTACAGTTGTTAACTGTAGAGTTGACAATTTATGCATTATGAGTCTTATTTCATGGAATGCCGTACGTATAAATTAATTGCCACAAGCAACAACAACAACAATATTTTTGTTGGCAAAGAAGTAATCCAATTTAAATATTTTATGCTTTATTTTGACTGGTCCACATATGTGTGTGTGCGTAGGTGTGTGTGGGTGTGCATGTGTGTGTGTGTGAAATCAATTAAAAGTTTTAATTGAAAGATTTAAGTGAAATTAAATAGACCCGACCCGACTTGGGCACAGTTTTTGTCTCATTTTTTTTTTTTTTGTTGGGAGACTGGTTTTGGGCGTCCACTTGGATTTGTATCATTCCCCTCCCACTCGCCCTCCCTCCAGAAACAACATTGAGCATTCAGGCGTTGATTGTCTATGATTTTGAGTAAAAACAACTTTTCAAGCAATTTTCGAAATAGTTATGTGCGGTTGTTGATGATGATGATGATGATGGATACAGGGAAAACCCCCCTTGTCTTTTGAGAATAAATCAAATCAAAGCAAGCTGAAAAGCCATGGCAACAACTTGGGGCACAAAGATAGAGAGAGAGAGAGAGAGAGAGAGATAGAGCGATGAAGGGATGAAAGGAGGAGGTGGAAATTGGGGGAAGGGAGCAAATGGTCTTAGTTACCTAATTTAATTAAACCAAAATGTAAACATTTTGAATCGTTTGCTGTTTGGGAGTTTTCTTGAAATTACATAAATAAATTATCTGTCCCCCTCTCGCGCTCTCTCTCTCTCTCTCCCTCTCACTGTGTGTGTTTTGTTCCACTCTGTCATAAGTACATTGATGTACTTAATTTGATGGCTCGCAAGGACAAACAATCAAAGTAATAAACGAACATTTTGGCCAAGTTAAGACACATACACATGCATGTCGAGCATGCTTGCTATTTAATTATGCAACAGCAACAATTTGTTTTCGACTTGCTGCACATTTGTCTTAGCCAAGTTAACATTTTATGCATTATGAATACATTCTGATTCTGTTGATTTTGTGAGTCGTTTTACTTAAGCAACTTGTACACAAATATTTAATGACAACTTATATTTATATAAATATGTGATATTTGGTGCGAAGATACCAATAATTTCGACACATTTACAGATTAAGCCTTAAATGGGCTTGTCTAACGGGTGTTGGACTGATTGCTGTTACTTATAGCCAAGTTTGCCCAACAATTATTCATTTCCCTGACTTTATATAACTTGAATCGTTTCTAAATACTTATCCTTATTGTCGCTTTCTCCTTCAATCCTTAGAGACAGTTGTCACTTTCATGCACCCTACAACTAACAGTACATGATGAATAAATTCAACTTAATTCAAGCGATTTGCTGCTTAAGCCTTAAAGAAGTTCCCCCAACAAGTTACCAAATGATAGCTTTGCTAAAAGAGCTCAGTTCGCTGAGATGGTTCGTAAAAGCGCATTCCTCCGACTCCGGCTCCGGGTTCGGGTCCGGATACGTTCGAATGGTGTCTTCTGTGCTCAACTATTTTGTGACACCTGTCTGTTATCCTTTCTAAATACTTTCCCCATCAGCAGTAGAAGCAGCAACAACAACAACAACAACAACAACATTCTAAAATCTCATTCTCATGTTGTGTGAAATTCACTGGTCTACAAATGTCGCAACTTTCACTGTGCCACATATGTCAGCCTATATACACACAGACACACGTTTAGTGCCATGTGTGTGTTGCAAGGACCTCAATCCGTTTTGCTTGCTTCTTTTTTTATTGTTGTTGTTGTTGTTGTTGCTGTTCTCTCTTGATACCTTTTAATACCTGCCTCTCAAGTCCAATGTGTCGGTTGTTGTTTTTCTGCCTTTAGCCTTGACAATTGTATCCCAACAGGCAGCTTACCGTATTGCACACACACACACACACACACACACACAGACCACTTAGTGGCTAGACATATACGTCAAACCGTCAGGCTCCGGACGGAGCCGTTCCACATTGTGAGCTTGTCTTGTGGCTAAGCTTTACATTTGTACTGCAATTCTCTATTTTTGTTGTTGCGGTTGCTGCCTGTTATTTTTATTTTATTGCCGTAGGTGTTGCTGTTGTTGCAACATATCATATTTTTTATACACATATGCCACAACTCGCCCGTTCAACAACTGGCAACTTGCAACTGGAGTCTATATTAACACTCAACCTCCTCAAACCTCATCTATTGATTTTTTAAATTATTAGCATTTTAAATTAACTGAAAATAACATTTTTTCCCATATATATATATATATATATATATAATAATAACATCGGTTTCTATATTTGCGGAATTTTAATCGGTCAAGTTGCGGTTTGGATTTCAGTTATTTTTACTTTAGTTGAGTAAATCAAGCGTTTTATTTTAAATCCAGAAAATTGAATGTTTTATATTTGTTGCATGCAATTTAATGATAATACAAATAAAATATGCATGTGAATATATTAATTTTTTACTATATTATATAAAATTAAATAATTTTTCGTGCAAAAACTAAATATTTATTTTCCTTCATCTTTCTTTACAGGTAAACATAAAAACTCAAATCTCTGCTGCTAGTCATAAATAAAACTATGACTTATTTAGTGTTGATATATATATATATATATATATATATATATATGTATACCATCATCTGCCATATCATATCACAGGGTATTTGGTAGACGAGCACTCGCTTAGTTTTATTCCGGTTGTTGTTTTTTAGTAAGCGTCAAACTAAGCTCTTCAAATTGGTTCTCATAGTTTTATTGTTGTTTAGTTTTGTTTGGTTCTGCTTGGTATTTTTTTTTAGTGTAACCCTTGTTTATTTATTTATCTGCGGTTGTGCATAATCTCTAAGCACAAACAACTACAGCAACTCTTTTTGAATACTCTGTGCTCTCCCGAGAAACGGGTATGCTAAACATACCTTTTAAGCAAATACGAAAACTTAAATTAAGCACATTTTTTGTTAAATTAAATGTGCTGAATTTATTTAAGAGTGATTTTTTAATACTCTTAGCATTACTTGAATAGCGACTGGTTACAGGGTATCACGTAGTCAGCCATGCGCGAGGAGTGTTCATTTTTTCAGTGCTGCCAGCTGAGCAGCCAAGCTGGAAAACACCCACGTGCCGCTTAAGCCCCGCCCATCATCCGCTTCACACCTTTATTCAGTTGGCAGCAGCTTAGACAGTTTGAGCTTTTAATTGCCCCACTGCCTGCCACACACTGGTCGCACACATTTGGCAGTCACTGTAGAATTATTGCGCTCTCAACTCAAATCTGATGAGAGCCAAATTGCGCAACTTGGCAATTAAGTCAATTAAATAGTTTCGTACTGAAAGATTGATTGTTGCACTCAATAAAAGCCAATGATTATCGCGAATATTAAATGTATTCCCCTGAATATTAAGGGTATTCCCCTCAATATGTGGTTTTTATTTTATTGTTAAACTCGGGGCAAACATTTGTTTCTTAGCTTATTTTTAGCCAAGCCAAGTTGTTGAAGTAATTTTATTTACATTCATTTAAAACGAATAGTTAAAAAAACAAACAATTTGAATTGTTTTAAGCTGAATAATCACTGAAAATGAATAAACCACTTGACAATTAACAGAAAAACAAAAGTCGATTAAGCTTAAAAATTAAAAACAACATTTAAATATTTATTGCAGCAATCAAAAGTTTGAATTTCCGCTTAATTTTTAATTAGATTAAGGTTAACACAGTTCTGAGGCAAGTATTCATTTTGTGAGTTGAGGTCGATGAAAGACAACTCTAAATTATTAGAGATATGTGGTTTTATCGATTTGAAATTATCGATCTTATCGATATTTTCGTTGACTCTTCTTTCGATACGACTTCTCTCTAGTTTCAAAATGATGGGAATGTACAAAAACAATATATTTTTATATAACAAAAAAACGATAATATCAATATATATATATATTTATATATATGTGTATATATATATATATTTGTATATATATGTATATATGTATGTATATTTTCCACTTTATCGGGCCTATTTTCAGCGTTCATTTTAAAGTTATTCGTGCATCTAAGTTTCATATGAAGGTTCACGTAAGCACCAATTCTCTCTCTCGCTCGCTCTCTCTCCTTCTCTCTCTCACTCTCGTTTGCAAGCGTTGCACATGTGCTTGCCACATGTTTGTCTCTGCAGATCGATGAGAGCGATTTATTCATTTTGAGAGTTCGAGTTTCGACGCGGCGGCAGATAACATTTCGAATTATCGCACTTGCCACAAAATGTGGAACATGTGCTTATCAAATATGAGCCAAAAAAAAACATTAAAACAAGAAAAAACGAAATACAAAATGTAAACATCAAAAGGAAGCGGCGAAAACAAGGGCAAGGGGCAAAGGGGAAAGGGCAGCTGTGAATCCAAATAGGAAAAAGAGAAATAAAAAAAACAAGAGAAAAGAGAAGAGAAGAGAATAAATGAGCGGGCGAAAAGTTAAAGAAAAATACACAAAGAGAGAGAGAGAGAGAGATATGAACAAAGAGAGAGTGAACGAGAGCGAGAGAGAGAGAGAGAGAGAGAGCAATATGGGCCTGGACATTAGGATCGGTGGGCAAAATAGGGAAAACAAATTTGTTGTTGTTGCTACATTTATTGGACACGAAACGAGAGCGAAAGGGAGAGAGAGAGAGTGAGAGTGAGAGGGACTGACTACTGACCTACCTGGGGTGTCTCTGTGTGTGTGTGTGTGTGTGTGCAGCTACCTGGGAGCCAAGTGAGTGGCAAGGGAAACGCAAGGAGGCGGAGAGAGCGGCTCAATTTCAGTTACAGTCTGCCGTCTGCCGTCTGTCGTTTGCCGTCTCCTGGCTGGAAGCCAACCAAGCGTGCCACGAACTATTACCCCCTGCTCCTGACTGCCACTACCACTGCCACTGCCTGCTTGGCTAACTGCCTGCCTGGAACATAGTACATCATGCCACATTTTATCGAGAGGCAGCTGTTGTTGTTATCGTTGTTGTTGCACATTTTTGAGATACTTTTAAAGGTAAATGTTGTGGCTGAAAAACAGCTGCTTGCAATTCTCGGGGCCACATTTTCATTTCGCATTTTACATTCCAATTTGAGCTGTTTTGTTGTTGCCCGCTGCTTAGTTAGGCTTAAAGTAGAACAAATGTTGAGGTTTATATATATATCTATATATATATATATAATATATATAATCATTACTAAATTATATAGCTTTCATTAAAAACAAAAAATCGGTTTTCTATATATTTTGCAGTGCAATAAAAAAATTTTGAAATTGTGTTTTTTTTTTTGCCCTGTCGGCCTTTGTGGCATTCCCCATCACACATGCTAAGCAGGCGGAAGAATCCTTGCCACCTACTCACTAAACAGTTGTTGTTGCTGTTGTTGCAGATGTGTGTGCGTGTTTGCACCTTTGAGATACATTTCATGCTCCTGCGAGATACATTTACAGCTATTCACAGCACGCAGGGCATTTGAGTCTAGCAAAAGGAGTTGGCCCCAAAAGGTGGCCCAAGGCCACAACTGTGCACTAATTACGCGTATTTTCCCTCTCTCTCTCTCACTCACTCTTCTGTGCTCCGCTTTGCACTTTCCTTCGCCCGTTTTTAACAGTTATTAGTTAAAAGCTCTACGGGCATAAAAAGACGCACTTGCAATTTAAAGCGTAATTTTGAAGCTGGTTTTGTTTTAATAAAGTTGCGAACACTGCAAAATGGGTTCAAAGTGAAAACCCGGCTAAAACCAAGGCATGTTCAAAACTTTGCTTTTAAATTGCAAAACTTGAATATTTTTCAACTGATTCTCCATATTAAAAACCAAAGAATTTTCTGCTTTCCCCATTTTTCAGTTCGCTCTTGAAAATAATTAATTTTCATTCAAGTTTTGAGTTGAGTTTTTGTGATCTTAGAAAATTATAAAAACTGGAAGTCGACAACTTTTTGCGCATTTTCAATTTGATTACTTATTGATTTTCAAGACTTCGCAATACCCTGTAATTGCTGGCGATGCTGATGAAGTTGTCTTTGACATGGCTAAAAGAGAACCGATGTTGGCCAATTCGAAAAGTGAAGTTTTTATTTGATTGGCTTCGTTTTTGGTGCTTTTTTTACTTAGGGTATTTTTGTTGATTTATCGTTTCGCTTGCGACTTGTCGCTCAGTTGGAGTCTTATCAAATATTCCGTATGGCAATCAAGAGCAATTAATTTTCTAATTATTTTATGTACTCCACCCACCCTCCCCCTCCCCCGCCAACCTCCAGCCGAAAAACAAACATCAACTTGCAAAGCTATTTCGCTTTTTTATGTATTTTTTGTTGCCCTTTTTTTGAGTCTTGATAATGGAGTGGATGCAGGCACGACAAAATGAATCTATATGTAAATGCATGCTTGGGATACTTATATATATATATATATCTTTGAGCAACATTGGTTCATCAAACATATGTTGCTGCTACGAGAGAGAGAGAGAGACAGCGAGAGTGTGAGAGAGTGAGAGAGAGACACGCAAGGCATGTAAACATTGTAAAATTTGAATTACGTGCTCGGATTGGCAAGTTGGTTTTGGACTCTGTTTCGACTACGAAAAAATATGTATTTCAAGTCCAACTTCCGCTTGCCACGCAGGGCAGCTGCCTCCTAAAAGGAGGCGTGAGGTGTGCGGGCAGCAAAAAGCTTCGCTTCGAGATTTCTCTCGGACGCGTCTAAAAAAGCCAAAGGGCCTCTTAAGGAAAATATACAACTCGATTTTGCTCAACATTCGCAAGGGCCCCAGGGGCCAACCGTATAGGGAAATAGGGTGTTTGTGGGTGGATGAAAGGGTAGGGGGTAGGGTGGGGGGGGGGGGTGTGTGTGTGTGTGGATTAGGCAGCGTCTTTTGATGGCAGCGCCGCCGGCGTCGCAGTTGACAAAGCAGCAGGCAGCAAGTTGAGCAACTCTTGAGAAGAGCATCTCAAGAAAAATTACAAAATTTATTAAAGTGTTGCGCAAGTGAGAGTCGGAAAATGGGGGGAAGGATTACGCACACACACACACACACACACACACACACACACGCACACACACACACGCACACACACACACGCACACACACATATCAAATGTAATTGACTCGGAAATCTAAGACAAATGTGTTAAAAACAGAGCAAGAAGCGAAAAGTGAACAAATGTGACAGTGTGTGAGTGTCTGTGTGTGAGTGTATGAGTGTGTGTGAGTGTGTGTGTGAGTGTAGCATGTGTAAAAGTAGTTGTTGCCTTGATGCGTCACCAAATAACAGAGCAGAGCAGAAGATGCGCTGCTGCCGACGGCGCTCCACAAGTCGAGATATCCTTGCTAGGGTTGTCTAGTTTGTATATTGAATATATAAATAAATATATATATATATATATATATCTGTCTGTCTTATGCAAATTAGCTCAGTAATAATGTCGTAGGCAGCTAGATCGGATCACTATATCGTATTGCATGTACCATAAAATGATCGTTTGAAAGCAGCCAATAACTGAATATGAGTTTTATTATGCTACCCATAAAATCAGCAAGATCGAACTAAGCATGTATATATATATAAATATATATATATATATATCTATCTATATATATATATATATATATATATATATATGCTATGTGGTAGTTCGATCTTGCTGATTCATAACTCAGATGTCAGCCAGCGTATTTAATCATGGGATAGTCTTATTTTGCCACAGCAAGACGTAGTTGGTGGTGCATGATTCTAAACCACCACCACCACCACCATCATGCTGATGTGGCAGCAACAGCAGCAGCACCCCAGCAGCATTTGCAACACCACCACCAATAATAGGATATAAAAGCGAACATGTTTTTGCCGCCCCCTTCAAATGAACCCTCGGCGATAAAATAGAAATGCGTCTCTGCATTGTGCATTGTGCGAATCGCAAAAGAAACGGACGAACAACAACCGAAAGAAGATGTAGAACAAGATGAAGAAGAAGATGAAGAAGAAAAAGACGAAGAACTGTCAAAACAGAAATATAAACGAAAGAAACTTTAGGAAAAGAATGACAAAATTGAATGCTTCAGCATATATATCGTATAAATACATCGTATGTATATCGTATATATATCGTATATATATACATATATATCGTTTATAGTACATGTAAAGCTGTAATCCATTTTAGATTTCAACTAATCAGAATTTGATGGAAGACAACTTGTTTCTTCACTAAACTGCTAAATATCCAATCTTAACTTTTTGCATAGTATTAAAAATGTTCAAGTCTAGATCGAAGCTCAAAATATAGCCGAGATGTGGTCTATAAACATTAAATATTTTATTTCAAATTTTTAATATTTTTCTAGATAGTTTTTTATGCACATTGAACCAAATGGGTTTTGAACAACTTACGAACCGGTTCAGCGCCGCCAGAACTGTTCCAGCTGCATCAGTAAAAGTCTAGCAAAGATATTTTGAAGGAATGCCGATAACTATAAAGACGAAGGGTGGATATCAGTTGGGGAGGGGTGGCATTTGGGGAGGGGTGGTTGTTGGGGAGGGGTGGTTGCTTGCTTTATGCATTGAGGGGGTGGTTTTAATGCCAGCCGATTGAAAATGAATAAAATCTTATATGCGACTACAATCGACTGAATGAATTGAATGAGTGAATGAATGAGTGAGTGAATGAATGAATAACTGGATGGATGAATGTGCCAATGAAAGACGCACGACATGTGTCAGGCAGCAAAGTACGTCAAAAAAACCAAACCAAAGTAAAACCAAGCACACACACACACGCTCACACACACACACCACTACCCACCAAGCAGCACCCCCTTCTACTCGCAATGCCAACCCCCTTGGACAGCAACTGACCCATTAGGGGGCCGGTTCAATATGTTCCCCATTTTCAATACTGACTGCAAATAAGCAGGCAACCGAACCGAACGGTATCAACTTCATTATACAAACACACACCGACACACACACACACACCGACACACACACACACACCGACACACACACACACACACAACACTTGAGAAAACCAAATTCGATTTGGATGCCAGCTAATGCGAAATTTGTATGCAGGCCAAACATTTGGCCATTTCTTTTGTTTTGACGCTTTGCCACACTCCTTGTTGGTGGGATTCCTGGCCAGGCAATTGGCGCTCGAGGAAATAACAATCAAATTAAATGGGAGACAAAAGTAGGCAGCAGACGTAGGCCTACAGGAAATTAGGAATGCGCCTACATCTAGCAATACCACACCCCACCCCACCCGTCCCATCTCCCAGCTCCATTTCCTATTCGCACTTCCACAAAAGAAAAAAAAAAGAAGAAAAAAATGAAGAAAAGTGGCGATTGCTGCTTTTTAACACTTTCAGTGCATAAATTTCTTTGGCATTTTATTGACTTAATTTGCTGGGCGTGAAACAAATAATGAATAAGATACACAGATACACAGTTGGACAGTAACAGATACAGATACAGTTAAAGCTACAGTTACAGTTACATTTACATTTGGCCAAGCGAGCCCAGCCTGACAATGAGCCAAAAGCATCATCATAAAAAAGGGTTAACATTCGGGACGCACATAATTTAAATGAAAAACTAATTTCGAATGTCATAAAAAGGAAAAATCCCACAAAAGAGAGCTTCTGTTAAGCATCTGAAATTCATAACAGAGAGAAGAAAAGAATGCCATGGAATACCCATAATGCATAATGTCCAGGAATTTATATAATAATAACTGAATATTGTTCTCTGCTTTTGAGCTTAATAATCTGACTTAAAACAATGCTATTGTTAATAATTTTCAGCCTTTTTCTTTTGTCAACCACGTTTTGAATTCATTCAAATATTTTCAGGGGCCCTCAATTGAATTTAAGCTTTATTTTGTTGATCGATTATCAATTTTACACATTTTTTAAAGAAATAGCTCCAATATTGAACAGCTTTAAAAATAGCAGCAGTCACTGTATTTGAATACTTATGGATAACTTAAGTCCTTCACAGCAATCCGATAATCGATAATCTCTCTCTTTTAGAAATGTTTTTTTTTTTTTGCAAGTTATCGTTATCGGCTCTCATTTGTGGACTTGGAACTTGAGAGCTTTGCCCAGCAATTGAAAAGATTAAAAATGTTGATAAAAGCAAAAACCTCAAAGCTACCAAGCTCAATTTCTTACATAAGATACAACCCTTATCAGTCGAACCGATTTGCAATATTGTATTCATCTATATACACATACACCTGTGGTCAAAAAAATAATAATGTAATAATATTTAAAATATAAATAAAATATACATAAGTTAACATTAAAAGTTGGCATATCTATAAAATTTATTAAAAAAAAGTCCTTTTTAATTTAATAATTATTATATTTATTTTATGTTTTCTTTTGTTAAATTATTATTTGAATTTAGCATTATAATTGTAGTGAAATAATAGTGAAGTTTTCTGTGCGAAATAATATTTCTAAAAATTATAGAAATTTTGAAGTAAGTTTAGTATTTGAAGAATAATTGTATTTTATCAGCATAAAATTAGTTATGTTTTTATAAAGTGATGATATTATTTTGACCGCAACTGTATAGGTAGAAGTACGCAAAACTGACAGTTAAGTGTCGAAAGTGGCCCAAAAGCTGATTAGTTCGCTTTAAGATTGAAGGGCTCACCTCGAAGCTATTTTGGCTTAATGCGCACTTCTTTTTCTTTGCTGCCCCCCCACCTCCAGCAATGCAGATGTGGCATTCATGTTCTTCACCCCAGCAATACGTCAACGTCTACGGACCGCCTGCTCCTCCCCCCCGCCCCTCTTCTCTCCTCTGCGTACGTCTCACATATGCCAATTTTAGTTAGCTGCCTTAATGCGAAGGCGGCATTAAGAAACCAAGCTGGTGCAAGACTAACCGCGTCTAACCGATCACGGAATACCCTAACCAAAGCGAAAGCATTGAACATGCCCCAACTGCTTTCCTCTCTCTCTCTCTCACTCTCTCTCTCTCTTTCTCTCTCTTGCTGTTAATGAGTTGTTTTTAATTGATATGTTCTTCGAGGCGTTACAAATGCTGCGCTTTAATTGCAGCTACCCCATTCGGAGTTACGGTATTTCTTTAATTTTTGAACTCTCTCCTTGCCTAATTTTTTTTTCATTTTTTTATTTTATTTTTTGTCTCTAGAGTCGAGGGTAAAATAAGAAAAATGCGATTTTTATGCGCAGAAAATTACAAAAGGCTGCGAAGCCGGCTGTCGACGGCCGACTCTCGGTTGGGTTGCAGCCTGTGTCGCGTCCTCTCCTCCCACCCCTCATCCGCCGCTCATCCCTGCTCCAGCTCACCCTCGGGTCGCTGCAGCTTCTCCTCTGCCAGTGACGTGTTTGCGTCTTGTGGTTCTCAGCCTGGCATCAGTTGTCGCCCAGCCGTGTGAAAGGTGTCTGTGTCCGCCCTCTCAGTTGCGCCATCTTCGACACAGTGGGGCGATGTCTTCCTCTACACACACGTACACCCTGTATTTACAGATCTTCGAGAGAGTTGTACACTCCGAAGTTACGTCTTTCAGTTAGATATCATATCGTAGCCAAGGTATCGCTTGTTGATAACATTTAATCGATAACATATCGCCTGCTGTCAGTTGCCATTTGAGTTTTCTCGCTTCAATTATTTGAATGAGCACAAAAATCGCTTTCAATTTGGTAATCCTAGGTACAGGGTGTTTTGTAGTCGTGCAAGCGTTCGCTAGTCTCTATTACCTTCTGATTTGGTGTCATATGGGGATGCTTATGGGATGCGATGCGGTGCTCTCCAAAATGAAGAAAAATCGCATTATTATGGCATGCGTTTAATTCTGCTACAGAAAACCAACCACACACACACCAACACACACCTACACACACACACCTACACACACACTCACATACACCTACACACACAGAGAGATGGATAGATACGTGATTGTTCTGCGTTGATTGCGTTCAAGTGGCGCGTCTGTTGCTCCACCTTCTGCTTGCTCCTCTTTTCACCCCCCCCCACCCCTCCCCTATCCATTCGCTCTCGCTTCGAATGCTGCTTCATTATGCTCAGCATGCGCTTGCATAGCTAGCCCCCTCCCGTTACTTACCACACTCTCCGCTCTCCACTCTCCACCCCATCTGCTCCCTTCTATGAGCTCTCCTTTTTTATGATTTGCTTTGGCACTCATTTATTTATTTATTTTCTGCGTTGTACTTTTTTTCTCCCTCTTTCTTCTCTTTTAAATGTATTTTGCATTTAATTTTGCACAAGTGTGTGTGTGTGTGTGTATTTTGCACTTTCCTTTTTCATTATGTTTCGCTTTTGCTTTTGTGGCTGTTTGTGATACGTGTTCGCTCGCTCCAAGGGGGGAGGGGCTGCGTTGGTTACGCCCGACTGGCTGCATGAAGATCATTAAACGGGTCGTCTAGACTTTATTTTGTGCCGTTGATTGACAGCTGCCGCCGCAGCACCTTCTTGCATCCCCCCACCCACACTACACCTTAACCTTAACGGTTTTTGGTTGCTTGCTTGAGTTGGGTTTGTGCGGATTTCGGCACTTTGTCATTCTTTTTTATGACTGCGCAGCTTCCCAAGTTGTTCGACATGCGTGTGGGGTTAATTGGCAGGCAAATCTGTTTCTCTATATATATATATATATATATATATATGTATGTATGTATATGTATGTATATATACACTCTCATGCATACACTTACTGTTGCATACCTTGAGGCGCAGCCACTCAATCGGAAAGCCAACAATGGTCTGAAATTGCACAAGAGGCCAGTTTAATTAGGCCGCCCGCCTCAGGACAGTGTGGCATCCAAAATTGCCATGTATATATATATATATATATATAAACAATATATTATATATATATATATATATATACATATATATACATCTATGTATATATTGCTTATGCTACGCAATTTTGATTATAAGTTGCTTTGCCTGCCCTTTCAATAGTTTGTAATTAAAAAATACATAAAATGCCTTCGAGCTTGGCCAAAATATTTACTGTTACTTTCTTATCTAATAATCAGCTTACAGTAGATGCTATAAATGTTGGTTGGTCGATTTCCATGTTTGCCCGGCTTTAATGAATCATAATTCACATCAAGGAGTTAAGGAACAAGTTACAATTTGAGATAAAATTTGTGGTCAGTTTTTGGTGTAAAATCCTTCAAGTCCTTCAAGGTTCAAGTTAACTTTACGCATGTGTTGCAAATATCCTGCGGTATTCGTTTCCGTTGTGGAACCAATAAGAATAATAATAATAATAATAATAATAATAATAACTAGTTTATAGATCCTAAATAATAATTTAGCTGACACACTTTTATAGGCTTTGTTTTTTCTTTCAGTGCTTTTTACTAAATTTCACCCATCTAAGCAATTTCTATTTTGTGGCTTTTGGTATTAATATCTTTATTATAATCTTTTTGTTGTTGTTGTTGTTGTTGTTGCAGTCATTTGGCGGCACGCGTCCTCTGCTATTTTAGTGGCAGGCATAAACCGCATAAGCCGCGGGGGGGCACAGAGTGTAAATGCAGCTACGCCCCCTGCCCCGTAAAACACCCCGTGCCACACATGACTCACACACATGAATACGAATAGTGAATAGCGAATGCGAATGCGAATAACGAATATAACGAATATAGTCGCATTCATTCACTTTGTGTATTTCCTGTCAATTTTTCTTTCTTTTCTTTTCGGGCATTTTTTCTTTCATTTTTTTTTTTGGCTTTTCGCACTTTGCCAAAGTTTTTTGCACCTTCCCGGCCCGGCGCCTCCGTCGGCTCCCTGGTCTCCCTGCTCTCCCTGGTCTCCCTGGTTTTTATTATCGTCCCTCAAACATTGCGACAGTTAATAATAAACGCAGCAAGTTGGTAGCCCCTCGTGGCTTGAATACCCCCACACCCCCCGCCCTGTGCACCGGCTTACAATAAAGAAATGTGGACGCAAAAGTGAATGAGCCCATAAAAATCCTCGAGGCAAAAAAAAGTGAAAGAAAGAAAAGTGAAAATGCGAAAGAATGGAAAATATTGTCGAATAAAAGTCGGGCTAAATTTATACAACGCATTTCATGCGATCAACACATAAATATTATTATATATACAGTGCGTATGTATTTATAAATACCCATTCGCAACATGTCCATGTGTGTGTGTGCGTGTGTGAGTGTGTGTGTGTGCGTACACCTCCATCCCATCCCATCCACCCAGCTGCTAGTACATATATTTTCTACCTCCTCCATTTGCCGATTCCTGTCGTGTCGTTGTTTTTTTTTATTTATTTTATTTTTTTTTTTTTTTGTGGTAGGCTCTCTATGTTCTGAGTTAATGCCCCAAACTGTTGACTCATGCACTGTGCAAAATTTCACGATTTATCCTTGCGCTGCAATTAATACAGATTATTCCACATCGATATGGGAATAGTTTTATCTATTTTTTAACTGGTTTAAGAATGGGAACTTTGATGCTCAGAGATCGTCTTTGATGCAGTTTTGTGCTCCTCCTGATTTCTGTAGATTTCCAGTTGAACAAATAGTCAAAACACTGACTCAAAATATTATTCGTTGAAATTCAACTTGAACAATATGAAATGTGGCTTAAAGTACCAATTTTGTTAACAAGATCGTGGCTATATTGAAAAGGGATTGCACCCGATTTGAAAACTTTGATGAAAAGTGGATAATTTCATCAATGTTAATCTGTGCAAATAGTTTATTCTATAAATAAAATCAGACATTCATATTTGTGACAGATCTGACAGTGTTTGACGCTAATCCAGAGTTGCCTTCAGCTGTCTTGCCACTATAGAGACAATTATTGTGAATGTGTGGGTGTGTGTGTGTGGGTGTGTGTGTAAGCGGATAACCACAAGGCAAATGTGTGTGAGGCACATACAAATTTGACGGGCAGGTTCTGTGGCGCCGCAAAATAAATTGACGAGGGCAAACGGAAATATCTGGATGCGAATGCTATAGACTAAAATGTGTGAAGGGGGTGAGCGAGAGAGAGAGACGGAGAGAGAGAGAGAGAGAGAGAGAGAGAGACAGGAAATAGAAGTGAAAAAAGAAAATTTGCAATGTCAATGGCTTTTCCGAATGTGAGCAACATACAACAATTGCCAGCGAGTCGAATGTGAGCAACGAATGTGCGACAACCCTGGCAAAAATGTCCAAACTGTCGATTGCAGATGGGTGGGTGAAGAGGGCGCAGGGGGGCGGCAGCTGGAATGGGTCTACTGCGGTTTGGGTTTGTAAAGACGTAGTAGACATAGCCAAGGATGTCGTTGACAACGACAACAACAACAACAACACAGGCAACAACACAGGCAACAACAACAACAACGAAGGCAACAAAAGGCGGAAAAGCAAAATCAATTTGAATCGATAAACCGCAAAACAGAGTGGGCGGCAAAAGAGGCGTGGCGTCGGGTTGGCTTTTTAGAGAGGAGTGGGGTTGAAGCAGAAGGTGCGGTGGGGCGTGTTGTGTTGTGGTGCGGTGTGGTGCGGTGTGGTTGCCTATGCAGCGAAGAGTTGAGCTGTGGTGCGGCGGAACAGCGGAAGAAGCTCAAGTTCAACAAAATGTGTGAAGTTTGATTTAGCTGGGGCTTTACTACCTTCTCTTTTTATGACGTGTGTGTGGGGCACATTAATACAAATGACTGTCACATGAGCGTCATAAAAATGATGAAGAGCCAGCAGCAACAACAACACCAAAGCAACAACAACAACAAGAACAACAACAACATTGAAAAGGCAGATCGTTTGCCCCAAAAGTCGAATGATGAAGTGCACAAGCACGAATCAGCTCAAAGCCCCAGCTGTATGTGTGTGTGTGTGTGTGTGTGTGGCAAGTAATAAGCGGAAATAGCAGCTAAGAGGCACAAGACTCGCCCACTGAACGCCCACTCCCCAAAAGCAGCATTGAAAGCGAAAGTTTCTTCGTTCCTTTTGTTTTGGGGCTGAAGCCATTGTTGACGCCCACGCATTTTTAGAGCCATTTCTGCTGCTATTAATCCATCAATGAAATACGTTGCCACAGTGTGTGTGTGTGTGTGTGTGTTGTGTGTGTGTGTGGCCTGAAAGACGGCTGAATGTGTACGAAACGAGAGAGAAACGGAAACAGGAATTGAAACCAAAAATGTGCCTTGAAAGTTGACACAAGAATTGCACTTTTATATATATTTATGTGTGTGTGTGTGTGTGTGTGTGTGGGAGGGAGGGGAGGGTGTGGCACATAGTAATGGTAAATGATACAAAGCACTTGCCTAAAGTACAGCTTTGTGTGCAACTTTGTAAATGGATTCGTGATTGATTATAAGAAATGCAAGTTAGATAAAAAAAAAACACAAACAGAAAAAGAAGGAAAATGGGAAAAGTTGAATTGTACTAAAATGCGCCTCGCATAATTACCGTTAAAAGGAAGCACGACGAGAAAGTTGCCAACCAATTTCAACTCCTTCGAAAATAAGAAACTCGTTAAAGTCACTTAATGAGTGAAAAAGTAAGCACAATGTGCAGCTTACATTAACATAATGAGTTTGTTAACACCTCCAAACAGAGTGACAGGGATGGAGAGAGATGGCGAGAGAGATGGCGAGAGAGATGGCGAGAGAGATGGCGAGAGAGATGGAGGGAGATGGGGAGAGAGACAATCGAAGTTTCTTTAAATTGCCAGCAAGTTTCAGAAAACTATTGCAATTTTAAAACTTATCGCCAATAGTTAATTTAACATTGATTCATTTAAATTCTGCTTAAAATAATGATAAAACTGAATTAGAAAAAAAACCATTAAAAAATACTTTTTTTTTATGAATATTTCTGTTTATTGAAAAAGTATTGTGAAAATATTTGAAGAAGAAAAACTTAAATTAATGCTAAATGCTGAAAACAGTGAGTAAAAATTTGCATATTGAGCTAAGATCCTCAGATGATGATGATGATGATGATGATGAGGTATAAGTGGCAAAGTCGAAAAGTCGCATCAGAGCCATCAACGAGTAAACAAACGAAAAATCAGTTAAATTGAGACGCATTCGCCGCGTGACCCGCTTAGCCAAGTTGATTACTCACTTTCTCTCCCTCTCGCTCTCTCTCTCTGTTTCTCTATCTCTTTCTTTAGGTATTTTGCATCGACTACTTATGTATGTATGTGTGTGTTAGCCTGGTTTTCGTGGGGTGGCTTACCTCACAAAGTCACCGAAAAACTCTTGTTCCCAAACTGGCAGCCGACAACTTGGCTAATCTTTGTGACATGAACGCTTAACAGGCGGCAGGGAGGCAGGGACAGAGGGAGGGGACTGTTATCTCCCTCTCCATCTGGCCACAGAGTGACTGACTGAGCACTCACTCCACTCACTCATTGGCTGACTGACTGACTGACAAACGTTCGACATGATAACGTGAGATTGCCTGTGGCTGCCTCTGACTTGTGTGCAGCGCCTCGATTTCAGTTTTTGGTTACGGTTTCACTTTGCTTTCCACACACCAAAAACAACAAACAACAGCAACAATAAAACCCTCATCGAGTAAGCATCTTAACATGTTTTCCACATGCGCTTTTAGTCGATGCGCTTTTCATAGACCAGAAAGCCAAAAATGCAAAAATGCCAAAATGCCGAAATATGCCGCATCGAGTTATTTACCCCGTGCCCAATTCACGGTTACCCAACCCAGTTCCCATAACACTATCGGTTGCCGATTCCCGGGCATCTCCTTGCTGGACCATCTGCTTCTTCTTTTTTGCTGTTGTTGTTGTTGTCTGCCTCGCTTTTTTTGGTTGCCCGGGGGCAACTGTGGCAACAGCTGGCAACAGGCGGAAGCCACTCTTAATAGATTTTGGGCTGTCGTTTGGCATTTGACAGATAAGTTGCCAGCCAACCCTGTCTATGGAGGGGCACGTTGAAAGCGCTTTAGTGTTGTCTACATGTTGCAACATATTTGGGCTTTTGGTGCCTCTCTCGACTCAGCTGAAAAATGTGTGTCGACTGCCGGTTGATTGAAGCTGCCAACTGGCAAATAGCCGAAAGACAACCAAAGGAAAACAGCCTACAAATCTCGGCTTAAATAGTGTAGTAAAATCATCTTGACAACGCCACAACTTGTTGAAGTGCCTCAATTTGTGATTGCATTTGCCCCTTAAATAGTTTTCAGCTATTTGCTTCATTTTTCTCTCTTCTGAGATTGATTAACTTGAAAACAATTGACAAGTGACAAATGTACACAAATATGGCTAAGAGCATGTGGTGAAAAGTGGCAACAATGTGATAAGACTCGTAATAGAATGAACAACAAGAGCGTTGCAACAGTCTGTGAAAATTGGCAACAGCGCAGGCTTATGCAAGATGTTATATATTATAGATAGTAAATTGAACAATGACAATAGCTATATTTAAGACAAGTGTATTCGAATCTTTGCTCTCTTAACTGTGAAAAGTGGCAACAATGCTTAAAGTTGACACGAAAGTTAGCAGTGAGTGAAAATTGGCAACAGAGCAGTGGTATAATCAATGTTTGTTGCACTATTTTCTCACTTCTAATTGTGAAAAGTGTCAACAATGCTTTGCAAATTAGCAGCATAAATTAGGACTATCTTCAAGGAGCACCATAACACACATATATATATATATGTATATATATATATATATATATATATATGTATATTCAGTTATTATCAGTTATTGAAAATTGGCTGTTGGCCGCAAATGTTGAATGCGAAATGGCTAATTGGCAATGAAATCAATTGAGGAATGACGTTAGCCACAAGGCTGACGTGTAAGCTGAAGCGACTGCGGCTAACACGCAATTAGCCCTCTCAAGTGTGAAAGTTGGCAGCAATGCGTAAATTATTGCGCTGGCCACATCCACATGTGGCAGGCATCTTCCGTTCCACTGCGTTCCCGGAAAGCAAGCCAAATATTGAGACGTAAACCCCTGACAGGCAGACAAACGCTGGCGAGGAAGGGCGGGAGGCATTACAAATTAGATTGAAGGGAAACCCCCTACTAAATGTGAGCATAAATACAAATTAATATTTCGACCATAAATGTCAATAAATGTTGCAAGCAGCAAGAAGCAACACATCAAAGTTGCGGCTAATCAGCCAATATCAATATCTATATCTATGTATACGGCATGTGTGAACGTCAACACACACACACACACACACACACACACACACACACACACACACACAGATACACACACTTGCCACCCACCCTCCCATCGAAAGCGATTAAGATAAACAATTTCAAACATTTGGCGCTAATGGAAAAACAGAGGAACGCTTCGCTGGCTGCTCTCGCTTCACTTTTCAAATGAGGCGAGCGAAGTGACACGACCACGAAATCTCAATTTTCTACAAACACCCCCCCACCCCCTCCCTCCATCCACCTCCTCCTGCACCCCTCCGGTAGCTGTCAGTGTCAATATTGGCGGCGATAAGGCAAAGAAAATACCATAAAAAAGTTGCTCGTTGACAAGAAAAAAAAAAATAAATAAGAAAAACAAAAAAAAAATTGAAGCGAAACGAAACGAGAAATTCATTAATTTATTTAAATGAGCGCTACGTGTAATGACAGTGGGCGTGGCAGTGCTGCAGACCAGGTCTGGCAGGTGGGCGTGTCCGCCTAATTAACCAGTCGATGGCCCATTGATAAGGCTTAAGGCCCCTTCAATATGCCAAGACTTAATCACCCACGCAACGCCACCCAACCACCCAACCACCCAACCGCCCAACCACCCTTCACCTTTCATTGACATTATTTTCTGTCTTTAATTAAATGTCGTTTGCCATTTGATTGTTTGTTTCGAATTAATATAAATATAAAAAATAAATATGAATTTAAATTGATTTAATTTTAATCTCCCATTTTTTTTTCATTTCTGTATTTAACGTAAATAATAATAATTTGTTCGAATTACACTTAATACAATAAATATTAAATTAGTTATGAATTTAAATTGATTTCATTTAACTCTGTAATTTTTATAACTTAAACAATTTCTTTAATATTAAATAATTATTCGAATTATACTTAAAATAATAAATATTAAATTAGTTATGAATTTAAATTGATTTCATTTAATTCTGTAATTTGCATAATTTCAGCAATTTCTTTGAAATTAAATATTTATTCGCATTATCCTTAATATAATAAATATTAAATTAGATTTTTATTTAATTCTGTCATTTTTATCATTTCTGAAGATGTGATTTTAGTTGAATTTGAAATTGTGGATTCTGTTTATGAGGAAATTAGTTCCAAACTGGAAAAGCTTCGATAAGGAAATATTTTGTTTTCTTGTTTTCTTTCGACAATTTTATTTGGCCACAAGTTGGAGTTGCTTTTTGGCAGCTTTATTATTTGCTAAGCTTACGAATAGTTGGAATGAATATGAATAACATGAATACTATATAAATATGAATATTTGATAGTTTAATAGTTTTTAATTTATATATAAATTTAAAGTTATTCGAATAATAAAACACTCTCCATTCTTGTGCAGGGTATGCAGGCAGTTTACTGAATGCTTTTGAATATTTAATATAGGGTATCTTCAAGTCAAACAACTCGGGCTCTCGAGTCACCCGTTGATGTTGTTGATTTCTGCGGATTCTTCGCTTTTCGCTGTTTGGTCGCGGTCCATGAAGCACGACGCTTTGTGGCAGCAACAACAGCAACAATCGGAGGCAGGCAATCAGCACGTGCTTAAAATTGCATTCATTTGGAGTGAGAGAGGCAACCAACAGCAGCAGCAGCAGCAGCAACAGCAAAAGTCGTATCAAATTTCTGCTGCCTGGCATGTGTGTAAATGTGTGTGTGGCAATGTGTGTGGCAGTGTGTGTGGCAGTGTGTGCCTGACTACAGAAAGAGAGCTGCTGCTGCTGCTTAATTCGACTATGTAGTCATTCAACTGTGCAGCGAGTTTATTCGTTTCACTGATTCATTCATTCATTCACGGCTCCGTTCTGCACGGCTCCGTTCTTGCCGCGTTGCACGCTCAGCGCGCTTGCAGCTTAATTCCGTTTCAATTTCATCTTAGTTGCCTCTCTTCACCAATTGCCTCTTTCATTTGGACTCCATTTCGGATTAGTCAAAAGTTTTGCCTGTTCTTATTTGAATTTGAACTTGAACACTAAATTCCTAGGTTCCCAGACAGATTATTCAGAATTAGCACAGTATATAGATAAAGTATATAGTAATCTTGACCGGAGTTGATCTGGTCATATTCTGATTCTGAGACCTCAGAGACTCTTCAAATTTGAAATATCGATAACTCTCCCCCAACCCAATCGATATAAATCGATTAAAGTTGTAACTTTATAGCTGGGCATAAATCTACCCAAGTCAGAGTGCAACATCTTCGTCTGTGGGCGTGGTTGATTCTCATGCAATTTGGTGTCTTGCAACGCGTTGCATATTTGGTTTTGGGGCAATGCTGCAAGTGAAATATGTATGCTGCCAGCGCAACTAAGGCCAATGGAATTACTTATGAGTAATTAATTATGCTTGCAGCACATTTCCCTCCCTTTTCCTTTTTCCTTTCTCCTTTCTTCTCCCAGCTTCCTTAGCGTTCTCTCTCTCCCTCACTCTCTTTTTTTTGTTTTTGTTTTGTTTAAATTGAGTTGCACTTGCAGCTGGCGCTGATGATTTTTCCTTGCCACGCTGCTGCTGCTGCTGCCACCACTGGCGCTGCTGGGTAAATAGCTTGTAAATTGCTGGGACCAGACCAGACCTTGAGCTACGACGCCCTCAAGGTGCAGAACGGGGCGGGTCGGACTGTTTCTGGCCGTGACTTGTTGGCCACTTTGTGGGCGGCTTGGCTTGCCTTGCCTCGCCATGCCTTGCCTCGCCTTGCCTTGCCTCGCCTGGCTGTGTTTGTGCCGCAAACACTGTGGCCAAATGTTGCGGCGAAATATTGAAATTGGCAGAGTGAAACTGGCTGCCTTCAATAAAATATAAATCTAGGTGGCAACGCCAGCAGCAATTCAACTGCTGGCAATTACCAGTTACCAATTGGCCAGCATTTTTTAAGTTTCACTCAATTGAAATATTTGTTGCCAATCAATCTGGGCTCAGAACGGGACTCAATGGATCAAGTAATTCTCAATAATAATAATCTTCACTCAGTTCCGGCTTCTAGTTTTTTGTTGTTGTAATTTTTGTATATTAACCCTTCTTTTATGGCTATTAATCATTTATTTTCTTTCATCTATCTTTGTAGGTAAGCTGATGGCCATAAAAATCAACTCTTGCCTGCTGGCCATAAAAAAGAGCCAAGGCAACAACTGCATCTGTTTGGGGTTTGTAGCACTTGAATTCTTTAGTGTCACTTATACACTCTGTATACATGTTGTGCGTGTGTGTGTGTTGTGTGTGTGCTGTGTGTGTGTGAACTCTTCCGCATGCCTTTTGAAGGCTGTCGGGCTGAGATGCGTATAAATAGAGGAGCTGCCTGCTGCTTCTGGTGGTGCTCCGGTTGAGGATCGCTTGATTTATGCTCGCCATCATCAACTCCATGAAAAGCCAAACAGACGCACAGCATGCAAATGCACTCTCCCTCTCCCTCTCTCTACTATCTCTCTCTCTCTCCCAGGCAATTAAAATTCCAAAGTGTTTTTCAAAAGAAACAACTTCTTGTTGGGCTTGCAACAATTCACGATCTGCTGCTGCATAATAATTTATACTCTTACAACTCATAGATACTTTCTATTTTCTATCTTCTTCAGCTTCAGCTTCGTTTGCTTTATTTCCTACTTAAAGTTTGATTGTGTTATTGTTGTTGTTATTGTTGTTGTTGCTGTTGTTGCTGTTGTTGCTGTGCTATTTTTGGGTCGCTCTCAACTCAACTCGCGCGCCACTTACAATAACAACGCAAATGACTTTAGCCGCCTTCTGTTGCATTGTTCCAACCAAGCAACCAGGCAAACAACCAGCCAAGCAACCAGCAGCACCACTCTCCACACTAAACTGAACCACACCACACCACACCACACCACATATCCACTTGATGGCGGGTCAAATGAACTGAACGGGTGCCCCCTGTTATTGTTGCCGCCGGGTGGCAGCTACGTTTGGGAGTGGGGCAAGTCCCTGCAATTGTGCTCGTAATTGTTTATCTAAATTGACTGCAGACTTCAGACATTAACTTACAAACACACACAACTTCACATACACATCTGCATATATCTGTATATATGTATATGTGTGTGTATATATTTATAAATATATTTTAATTTAATAGCACGGAGACAGTGGCTGCCATCAGTTTATGCCTGTCTGCTGACTAACTCGACTTTGATTTCTCTGTTTTTAAAAATATAACATTTATTTAATAACCAAAAGAGCAAAAAAGCAAATCAAACATGCAATTGCTACAGCAGTAGCTGCTTTGCTCTCGCTTTGCTCTTGTAACTTCTGCTATTCCAACTCGTAGCATTCATTTGAATAAGCAAAAGAGCAAAATAGCAAATCAAACATGCAATTGCTACAGCAGTAGCTGCTTTGCTCTTGTAACTTCTGCTATTCCAACGCGTAGCATTAATTTGAATAACCAAAAGAGCAAAAGAGCAAATCAAACGTGCAATTGCTACAACAGTAGCTGCTTTGCTCTTTTTACTTTTGCTATTGCTACGCGTAGATTTTTTTTGCGCTTGCTGCTGCTCTTGCTATGGCCAACAGCTTAAATTTTTCTGCTACTGGCAATGCTACTGGCAATGCTACTGCTATTGCTACTGCTATTGCTACTGCTATTGCTATTGCTACTGCTCGCAGTAGCAATAACAAAGCAATATTTTAAGTGCTATATTTTATACCCTTAATTTTTTTTTAAATTGAACATTTAAAAATGGGAGAAAACACATAAATTGCGACTGTTTCTTTGCTTTGGCCATTGAAGAAGTTGCTGGCAGTGCGGCAACTTTTGGCACTCACTGTTGCTGCACACGCTGTGTACTTATTTTTATCTTAACTCAATCGCGAGAGCGAGCGGAGCGTAGAAGAAGTGCAGACAAAAGCTGGTAAATGTTGAGCTATGAACTATTGGCATGCAATAACAGTGCATAAAGAAAGTTAAATTCCACTAACAACAACAACAACAGCAACAACAACAACAACAACATGAACAAAAATAAATTGCTCTGAATAAGTGAGTAGAAGTTGTTTTTGTAGCTGTGTGTTATGATTATAAAAGTAATTGACCCAAATTTTACAACAATCTTCTTCTTTTGTTGTTGTTGTTGTTGTTTTGTTTTGTTTTTGGCCATTAAAATTATGGCATAAAATGGGTATAATCAAGGTGTGCAAGTGTTGGCCTCAGGCGGAAGCCGGGTCTAATAATTACAGCCAAAACCTGAAGAGCAGAAAAAGCTTAGATTTTTACATATACTCGTATATAAAAAAGAACAAACGGGTTTCGCTTTTGGGCAACCAGCAGCAGCTGTGCAACTAAATGAGGCAGTAATGCAAATTAATCGGTAATTTATGAGTACATATAGAGTTGACTTTACAGGGTATCTGGCAGCACAGCACAAATGCCAACAGCTCTGATTTTTTTGCTGATTTTTTTGTTGTTGCCGCGGCAAAAAGTAGCAAAAGAAAAGCTCATTAAACTAAACACTAAACATAGTGAAAACGGTCGGTTTACATTTATTTCCTTTTGGCCACGCAACTAGCCTTTGCCGGTGGCATTCAGCCGCTGCTCTCAGCCCGAACTCGTCTCGGCTTTCGACCAATTCCAATTCCGATTCCATTTCCATGTTCTCTGGCTTGTTGTGGCCAGGAACATTCTTTGTCCGATTCTTTTGCCGGACTGCCTATTTTTTATGTTTCATATTTTTTAGGCTCGTCGTCCTACTTCTGTTGCTTCTTCTTCTACTAACTTGTTTTGCTGCCCCTTTTTTTCTCCTTTGTTTTTTTGCGCAAATTTTGTTCCGTTTTTTTAAATTTTTCCTTTTTTTTTTTTGTTTGGTTTTGTTTTTTTTTTTGGCGTGTGCGAGTGAAATGCAAAGTAAACAACAATTTGTAATTTCCTTTGTTTCTCACACACACACACACACATACACACACACACACACACACACACACACACACGCACAGTAGAGGGTTTTGCAGTGCCCCAAAAGTGCTCCAAAATCCAATCCAATCCAATCCCTATGCGAAGCACCTAGTTCAAGTCCAAGTCGCTGCTTCGACTCGTAGTTCCTCCATTTGCCAAGTGCCATGTGCGGCATGTGGCATGTGGGTGTGGGGGAAGCTTGGGGGTGCTTTGGTTTTTGGAGACTCGCAAAAACTTTTACACGCTTTGTTACGTGCAATTTTCTGCTTCAACCGGGTGAAATAAATCTTTGCCCTCGGCCAGCCAGTCGACCCAGGCGACCTTCTCTCTCTCTCTCTATTTCGCTCATTCTCTCTCTCTCTTGCACACACGCTTTCTCTTTCACACAGCCATTTGAGCATGCATTTTTGGCTTATGACAAGCACCAAAAACCGACCAAAAATCAAAAAGAGAAAAAAAAAAAATATAAGAAAAGAAATTTAATTCCTTGCCGGGTTTTTTGGAAACCCGTCCGCAGGCAGATAATTGATAAGCTTTGAGTTTTTGGGATTGTGGCACAGCCTTAAATTGCATTTGCGCCTGTGCCTCCAATTCAAATTGCACTTTATGGGCTTTGAGCAGCCAACTTGCACCTTGCAACAACAAAAGCAGCTGCAACGGAAGCCATCAAACTGTTTTTGAAGACTAGTCGATATTCATACAGACTTTTTCCTACCCGGAAAATAAGTGAAATCATATTTTCAGCATAGGATTAGCTGCCTGAGCAGCTTGTTGATCTTGAATCGAACTCAAGCACCCTTGGAAAACACTTTAAAGTGTGGTTAAAGCTTGAGCAGCACTTGGCTATGAAAATTGAAAATTCACAATTTTTCATTTTTCATGCAGCATCTGAATTATACTCAACTAATTGGTTTTGATTTGGAGTGCATTTAAAAGTGCATTTGCTTCAATTTGTCAAGTGAAATTCAACTTTGACTAACGACAAAACTCAGAATCAAATGCATAAATTAAGATTACTTTATTTAAATTAAAACTCAATCTTTTTCGTTCCTTTGTAAATTTGCAACATGTCGCACAATATGCTATGCAACGCAATTGATTTTGTTTATGTTGCAATTAACGACTAATTTCACAGTCTTTGTTGCCTTCGAAATGTGCACTCAATTTTGGCTGCAAACAATTGGAATTGTTTCCAATTTGGCCCAGATTTGTGGGTGGGTTAAGCCAAACCGTCCACAAAAATGAATATGCCATGAGCTGAGCTGAGCTGAGCTGAGCTGACTTGGCAGCCTGGCTTAATGCCTTTGTAGGTGATTATTGCACTGCTATTTGCACAATAAATGTGGGCCAAATGCAAAATGCTTATGCAAATATTTACGGCCAACTGGAGGCTGGGGGCAAAACTCATCAAAAATGCAATTAGGCCCGAAGCGAAGTTGAAGTGGCTGAAGCGACTGCAGCTTCATTGACAGCACTCAAGTTGAATTACGTTGGCAAACAGCGAATCAAATGGAGTCCGTCCAGTCCAGATGCAGATAAAGATAAAGATGCTTGCCTCACTGATAGACAGATAAGATACAGATACAGGTACAGGTACAGATACAGATACAGATACAGATACAGATACAGATACAGATACAGATACAGATACAGATACAGATACAGATACAGATACAGATACAGATACAGATATAGATACAGATACAGATACAGATACAGATACAGATACAGATACAGATACAGATACAGATATAGATACAGATATAGATATAGATATAGATATAGATACAGATACAGATACAGCTGTAAGATTTGATAGAGATGAGTTAACAGATACTTTTAAATATTGACAAATATAATCAGATATACAGATACAGATACAGATGTAGCTGTAATATTAGATTAAGATAAATAAGCAGATACTTTTAAACATCGACAAATATAGTCAGATACACATATACAGATACAGATGTATTCAGATAGAGATACAGATACAAATTTATGTGGATATAGTTGCATAGTTACAGATACAGATACAGGCAGAGCTACAAAGATACTGATAATACGTAAAATATAAGCAGTACAGTTCAGATACAGATACTCACTTATGCAGCTATCCTCGTATACTCAGATACATTTATTGTGAGAGGCGTACTTTAAGATACATATGCATATGCAAATGCTCAGATAAATAATCTTTGACTTGAACTTGAATGTATCTCGCATGTGCTAATAGAGATCACAAGCAAGTTTTTTTTACGATTTTTTTATTGACTCATTAACAGCGCGGCTGGACGGCTACTTAAGTTTTTGATTTGGTTTTTGCTCTCTGCTTTCTGTCTGCCTTTGGTTGCATGCCACAAAGCATTCGTCTTCAACTGTTCAACTGTTACTTAGTTCTATTTGCACAGACAAACACAGAGACGACTGCACTAAAAGCCAAACAAAACATGAAAACTGTGCAAAGATACCCCCTATCTCCCTCTCCCCCTCTCTCTCTCTCTCTCTCACTCTCTCTCTCTCTCACTCTCTCTATCTCTGTCTTTATCTGTCTCGCTCTCTGTCAGTCTTAGCCTTGTTGGGCAGTGCGCAAACAATGTAAAACGCAAGCAAATATTAACACGGACCACAGACGATAGGCCATCTATCTAAATCTATAGACACACACACACACACACACACACACACACACACACACACACACACACACACACTCGCACACACACACACACACACTCGCACTCGCACACTCATCTGCAGGTTCAGGTTCAGCTCTGAAATGCACGGCTCGTTGCATGCCTGATGGCCCCACTATTTGATTTAGTGGCACTCAAGCGTTTCCACTGCTTGCTGCATGCCGCCTGCCTGGTTGCCTGGGCGAGGTGGGCAAAGTAGCTAGGGGCATGCAACCATCTTCTGGTCTGTGCTCTCTTTACAAACCCTGAAGACAACTCGCGCACTTCGTGCATAAATCATGCTGCAACAATAGTGAACTGCTGCTGCCACAAACCAACCAATACAAACCAAGCCGCACTAAGCAACACCACAAAATAAAACTAAACACAACAAAACAAAACAACAAACAATAATTAACAAACTATAGCAATTCGCTGAATCTGAATCTAAATCTGGTCGCATCGTGATCCATCAGTTTTGCCAGATAATAGCCCAAGTTTTGATAACCCTTTTTTGTTCATCACTTAAAAGTCTTCTTCTTGTTTCTCAACTCGATTAATATTGAAAAGCAAACTTTTGTTGGCCAAATTGCAATTTAATATTTTATTTATAATTTGAAACTTGCATTTAAACCAAACCTTAGTTTAAACCATTTAATTATTTTTTAAGCGATTCCAGCAGGCTTGAATATAAATTGCTGCAATTTTCTTTTATATAACTTATATTTTACTTTAATTAAGATTCATCAACTGATATGGAAAATAGAAATTAACTAGAAAATCTTCTTCGAATGATTTGCAGAATTTTCAATATCTGATAAATGAAAGTCTAAAATTGCACAGCATTTTCGCATTTGTTAAAACTAAACGAATTTCGTTCGTTTGTTTGAAAATGTTTCACAATTCGATTAAGGGAAAATATATATACATACATATATATATATATATATATATATATATATATATATATATATATATATATATATGTATATATATATGGCATTATCCTTGCAATTGATTGTGCCCGAGGACAAAATGGAACTAGAAACACATTCAGTTGTCTCCTTTGATAAAAGCTGTATTATTAACTTGGCTTAAACACACACACACACACACACACAGAAACCCTAAGTTAATTAAAAGTTAAAAGAGCTTTATGCATTTGTTGTGACTAAACTAAATGACTAACGGAGCGACTAACTGGAAGGACCGAGTGTCTAAGAGCCAACGCCCTGCGGCTGTCACATTTCTATGGAATTTAATGTTCCTGCTGCTAACTGGATATCTCCAGTGGCACACAGATACAATATACGTGTGTCTGTTTTTGTATGAGCTACGCCATGCATTTGCATTGAAGTGCCACGCCCAGTTTAGGGACTTTGGCGCGGGCACTTCATTGATTGCATTCGAGTGTATTTCTTGCTACTGTTGTTGTTGTTGTTGTTGTAATACCTCGAAACCATTGAAAGTGTTTAAAAGGGGTGTATTACCAGTAAACCGATAAACTATATCCGTATTCTTGAGCGCAATCGATATCAGATTGTATCCAACACTCTCCAACTGAGAGCTCATTAAATGTAAGAGCTAAACAAATTTCAATTTTTAAAACAAGATAAGACAAAGCTTATTTCATTTAAACGATCACATTTCGTAAACACGGCTATTTTCCGACTATCGATAACAATCGATAAATCGATAATTGTGAATGTGATCAGCTATAAAAATTGCAACAATATTAAATGAGAAAATGAGCATTGATATAGACATATCCATTTATATCTTGACTTGGGTGCAGGGTATCTGCAAGTCGAGCGCGCGCTCTCTCTCTCTCAGTTAGAGCAAGCGTTACAGTTAGATTTACAGTTACAGTTGCAGTTGCAACTCGCTTGTGTCACATCATTTGCAGATACGCATTAAATATACAACATGGCGTATGCGTAATATGTTAAATGCTCCACCCGTCGAAGCCAATTTAAATGGCCAACTGGCTGGCGAAGGGATCTCGACCGACTCCGGCCGACGCCGCTGCTGCAGGGACCCGGACACGGGACCCAACAGCTGCACCACAGCACACATAGACATAAGTAATGCATTTGCTGTTTGACTCCAGGCGTAAATTAAACGTCCACCAGATATAGATATAGTTGAGTGCATCTATTTACAATATATATATATATATATATATATAAATATATACATAAATTTGTATATATGTATATATATATCTGAATGTACTGTGGTCCTTCGCTGACTAAAAGCCTGCCACAAAATTCTAACTGGGCAGCGCTTAAACTTAGTTTATAATATTAACTTTATTTGAGCTGGAAAACTATTTTTAATATCTGCACAAATCTTTATCGATGAGGAAGGAATTTGAAGCTAACAAATTTAAATATAAACTTTTGATTTTTAAATGAAAGTAACAAAATCAATTATTTATTTTTTTTTATCTTTTTACTTGAACAAGTTATATTTGACTTGCAAGTGGTTCCTTTTTATTTTATTATTATTATTATTTATTTTATATTATTATTATTATTATTTTATTTTACTAATATTTTCATAACAAGATAATTTAATTGGAGTAATCGGAAATGAATGGGAAACTGATACTTTGTTGGGCCAATGACCACTGTAAGTGTATCAATAGAGTGAGGCACATTCTTCCCTCTCTCTCTCTCTCTCTCTGACACTCTCTCTCTCTCTCTCTCACTCTATTTATGTGCTATACGATATATTGTGGCCTCGTCGCGTGGTGTTGTTTATTTGTTGTTCTTTGCACGGGCCAACATTAAAAAGCAATTTCAATGACCAATGCACACGACTGCACAGGCGTCTCCTGCCCCTGCCCCGGCACCTGCCCCTGCCCCGGCACCTGCCCCTGCCCTGGCACCTGCCCCTGCCCCGGCACCTGCCTCTGCCTCTCAGCTAGCCTGCTCCCTCTTTGTCGTATATGCCAATTATAAACAATGCGCAGCTAGCTCCCCGCATCCCTCCTTACCCCCTTCCGCCTGGTTAACTCCGTGCTCCCCCTGCGCCTGGCCAGACTTTAATGAGCTCTAATTGAAAGACTGGGTGCCTCAAAGGCAGGTCGATAGCTGGACCGTTGCGTTTTGATAAACAAAAACAAAAGAAACCAAACCGAAACAGAGCAAAAGAAATATACATACATACATACATATACATATATATAAATATATGTATATATATGTACATATATATAGAGCAGGAAGAGATCAAATGTTGCTTTTTTTCTTCTTGAACAAAGAGTTTATGAGCCAAGTGGATAATTAAACGATGTGGCCTGATGATGATGCAGATGGGCAATTGGGTAGATGGAGGACCTGAGATGGCTGATCGGAGATGGGAGCTGGAAAATATGTGTAGTTGATTGGTGGCCGAGGAGCAAACAACCGATGCTGGCAAGCAGGGAACGGGAACTGGGACGCTGGCAGAGCTGGGAACTGGGAACGGGAAGCGGGAGCAGGAGAAGAAAAAGTTGTAGCGGATATTGAACTTTTCTTGTGCGTTCGTGTAAACAACACATACAAAGAAACACACACACACACGCACACACACACACACATACACACACAGATGGTGCGGAAGGCAGACAAGCAGGCAGGAAAACCCAACAGGAAAATCAAAACGAATGTAAACAAAGCCATGAAAATGTCGTCGTTATGTTTTTATGGCGCCAATGGACACAAACCAGCAAGTATCAAACATTCTTTGCACAACAACAACAATAGCGACATTTTGCGCAACCAAGCGAATTGTTACAAATACCAAAAATTATGAGCAAAAACAAAAAAAAATAAATAAATAAAAAAATAAAAAAAATAGCGGCAACAAAATTGCTCCTAAAGAAATCTGTTCATTTTTAATATTCGATATTAGCCCCACTTGAGAAACACTTCAAAGCAACTGAACAATAGCAAGGATATATCTGCTGCAAGGATTCACATAAATTCATCAAGATATAAAGATATATGTTGTATTATATTTGTTTGATTTATATAGCTTTCACTCCCAAGCAAGTCTCACTCAGAAGAACTGCAACATTTGCAGCACCAAAAAGATTTAAATTAATAAAAAAAAAATAAATAAAAATAAATAAACAAGAAAAATTATGTATTTAAATAGCAGGATGTGAACCGCAATTTTAGCAATTGTGTCTCCTCCATCAACCCAGATTCTAAAAGATTTTAGGCCTGTTTTCTGTCAAGATCAATTGTGGCATGCATCTTTTTTGCAGGCAGCGGAAGCGTCTGCAGAATTGGAATCGGAATCAGAAAGCAACAATCGATGGACACATAATCCTTAATAGCTGATTACATTTGGCATTTTAAATAGGAAAAATCAATTAATAGAGTTGAATTTTAGATTTTCAATCTCTTCCGTTAATGTGGGCAATAATTGGGTTTATCAATGTTTTTATAAAGTGCAAACTGCGTGAATTTTGAATGTGAATTTGCATAAATACTAATAACTGATAATTAGAACTATAATTGAAATTAACGTCAAATAAAATGAATACACAGAATTCCATGTTAATTTGGGCGTGTTTTACAAATCAAATGTCCAAATTTGTAATGAGTTCTTGTTTTTTGTTGCGCAAATAAATTAAAATAAATATAAAACTAAAAACAATTTAATGCGACAGTGCCTGCAAAAAGTAAACAAACAACTGCAATTAGCAAGCAACAGTTTTTGCAATTGGGTCAAAATGATAACACGACACTAAAAATCCAACGAAACAAATTACATTTACATGTAATACATACATATATACATATATATTTATATATATATACATATATATATATATATATATATATATATATAAATATTTTGTATTAGGTTTTTTGTGGATTATAATTGAAACTGTCAACAGATTTGCGCTTCGTCGCCCTAATGCCTTAATGCCATGTGATATTGGAGAATTGAAAATGACAACTCTATGAATATTTAGCAAATATATACATATATAGTTGATATATATACATAAATTGATATCTATGTATTATCAAAACCGAAATTTCATCAGTTATTTCAATTTGAAACATAACTAATGAGGTTTGTAATGGAAAGAATATCTTTTATCTTGGACTGTTTTTTTTAAGTTTTACCAACAACATTTAATTTTTTTTTTTTTTTTTAATTTATAGTGAATTTTGTATGTCAGCAAATTGACATTTTGTATATATTTTGTTGAACAATATTTGTGACATTTTGTATATATTTTGTTGCACAATATTTGTGCTGTGTGTTTTCAGTACATTTTTTTTGTAATTCTGTTCAGTTTATTTTTTGTAATTACGTTGAAAGAACTAATTGTGCTGGGACTGATTATGCGTCGTTTTTATAATTAAAAAATATAGTTATATTTTTGTAATTATTTTATTTTTTTATTTTAAATTCAACTTTATAAAACAATGACAACTTTACAACTTTAGCTACTCTTCTGCGAATCTTCTTGCATTAATGCGTATGCCGCTGTTAAGCATCTGTTAAGCATCTGTTAAGCAACTGTTAAGCAGCCTTGCCTGTTAACAGCACTGTAATCTCACTACTCGTTGCATATATATAATCCTATATTGCTATATATATGCAATTTTGAGTATTTTGTAAAAAATTAAAATAAAAATGAAATAATAATTTATTGTAATAAATTTCAATTCCACTTTCAAATGAAAGTCGCGAATTTGTTGCCTTAAAGTAGGCAACAACAACAACGCTGAATATCATTAAGCTTTGAGCAAAAACTTGCAAGCTGGACACCGTTAGAGATTCTTTTCAACTACAACAGAGAGAGAGAGAGAAAGAGGAAGAGAGAGAGGGGGAAAGTGGGGAGTCGCAGGAACATACAAAGTGCACAAGAAGCGCTTTTAACGAGTTTTGGGACTGTTGAAAGCCAGCGCGCTGTGCCTCATAAGTTTGTACGTGCTCGGGGCACTGGTGCACGCTGAGATCGGCTGCTGCTGCTGCTGTTGCTGCTGCTGCTGCTGCTGCTGTCTGTGAGCAGCGATTTACGGCGGAGCGTGACAAGAGCAACAACAGCAGCAACAGCAGCCGCCAAAGATGAGCAACAGCTGCAACAAAAGCAACAACAACAAAGATGTTGCTGCTGCTGCCTGCGTGTTGCTGCTTCAACTCTGGCCTGGCAATCGAATTGAGAAGCTGTCGTCGTAGGCCGAGCATAAAGTTCACAGTTGTCAGCTGCTCCTGCTCCTCCTGCTCCTGCAGCTCCTGCTCCTGCTCCTGCTGCTGCTGCTGCTCCTGCTCCTGCTCCTCCTGCTCCTGCAGCTCCTGCTCCTGCTGCTCTCTTAAGTCGTCCTTTTTGGTGTGTCTGCGTTTAGTTTTTTTTTTGTTTCTTTTTATTGGATTATTGTGGGGCACTGAGTGTGTTGCGCTTACGTTACGGTTTCAGCTCGTTACGTTTTGTTTTTGTTTGCGTCTTTGGTTTCCATGCTGTGCCGCACTCTTGTTGCTCTGTAATTAAATTGGTTTTGCTCGCTGGTCGGGCGACGCTACAATTATCAAGGGCAAAGATGGCAACACAATTTTGGTGGCTGCTGCTGCTGTGGCACGTGACTCACGACACAGTCACGTCATTCACACGTGAAAATCGCCGCTTTGTGTTGCTTGCTTACGGCGAATGACTCCAATAACTTGTGCAATTAATATTATTCATACATAATATACACATATATATATACATATATACATACATACATATATATATATATATATATACATATATATATATGTATGTTTATGTTTAAATAGTTGCAAGTTTTAATTGGGTAAAAGTTTGGCAAAATTAAGAAATATTTTTTTATTTCTATCAAGTACTTTTTCAATGAGTTTGCTTTGGGTGTGCGTGTGTGTGTGTGTGCGTGTGTGTGTGTGCGTGTGTGTTGCTATGTGTGTGTGTGTGTGTGGCTGTTTGTGCCTGAGCTTTTTTCTGCTTTATTTTTTAATAAAATTTGTTATGCCACATTTTGGTCGACTTTACAATTAAAAGTTTTTTTTAGCATGATTCTGACAGGTGACAACAACATGAAAAAAGTTGCCCATTGCTGCGTGTGTGTGTGTGTGTGTGTGTGTAGCTTACATTACAAATGGCACGTGAAAAAAGAGAGACAGAGGGACAGGGAGAGAGAGAGAGAGAGAGAAGACAGCTTACGTTGCAGAAATATAAATAAAAAACAAAATCAAACGTAAGCTGAACGATGTCGACAAGGACAAGCGACAAATAGAAATTGAGCTGAGGTTTAATGAAAGCCGCTGTCCACAGAGAGAGAGAGAGAGGAAGAGAGTGTGTGTGAGAGAGAGAGAGAGAGAGAGAGAAGAAGAGCAAAACATATAAAGTGTGTGGTGTGTGTGTGTGTGTTTGCAGCTTAGAATGCGTGCTCAAATGCACATCAAGCTCGAATGTGTGTGCCTGTGTGTGTGTGTGTGTTTGTACGTATGTGTGTGTGTGTGTGTTTGTGCGTGTGTGTGTGTGAGAGAGAGACAGATGCAATGCAATGCAAATAATACTCAAGGCCCTAAATTTGCCAGCTGCGTCTGCAGAAATATAAAATGTTGATGCATCTGCCGCAAGCAATGCCCCAAAAATGTTGAACAAATTACTCAAAAAAAAAATAAAAAACTCAACATTCGCAAATGCGTCACACTCTTTCCCCGTCTCTCTCTCTGTGTCTCTCTCACACACTCATAGTGACACCTATTAAATGTCAACGCGTTGTGGCAAACTTTGTGATAGTCTGCCACACACACACACACACACACTACTCACTTTTTTAGCCGTCGAATATTTTTCTGCATTTCAGCAATTTTTTTTTGGTGAGCTTTTTATCGATGCGCCACAAAAAATTGCCGTGTGCTGCTGCCGCTGCTGCTGTTGAGCGGGTGGCAATGTGGATGGGGTGGGGCTGGGGGAGGCGGCCAAGTGAATTCTCATAACGCAGTTGAGCTCAACTTTATTTTTTTTGTTTTTGTTTTTAATGCGTGCAACGAGAGCTGATGCAGTAATGCCACTTATGTTTTACATAAAATATTCCCATGCCCAATACACTTCTATAACACACACACACACACATATGTATATATATATATGATTATATCGTATATTTATGTACACATATATATGCATAAACATAAACCCGACTTTTCTGCATATTTTAAATGCAATGGAAAAGTTTGTGGCTCAACTTTAGTGTGAAAATTGTGAAAATATTTGTGAAATGTGTTTGGCAAGGGTTGCGCAAATTGAATTTCCCAGGGAAGCATGCCCCAACCGCAGCCCCCACCCCCCACACCATAGCAATGACAGATCTATGGATATCAACTCCCGGAACAGATTGAATATGGAGGGGAGATGCGGGGTGGGGAGCAGTTTACAGTTTGTCCTGTGGCACTTTTGCTATTCATATGCTGAGGCAATTGTAATGCAATTTTGAAAGACAACAATTCCCGGCATATCTTAAAATTAATTTCCATAATACACATATATATATATATATATATATATATATATATATATAGAGAGAGAGAGAGAGAGAGGGAGAGAGGAATAAGTTTTGGTAGGGAAAATTTTTGTTGATTGTTGTTTATTGCGTTTAAATTGACTTTGAGAACAATTTAAAAATCTGTCACTCTTCTTCCTCTCTCTGCTTACTTATCACTCTCTCTTCTTCTCTCTCCTTCTTTCTTTCCCTCTCTTGACATTTAATTAGTCAACGTCTTCTTTGTTTTGTGTCCTTAAACGTTAATTTATCATTTATTTGCTTGCGTGCTTTTGAAATCGTTGCATTGATAATTAATTCAGGCAACAATTTGCACTCGTATTTTTTTTACAGTGCATTCTGACTATCAATCATGATTCACACATAAACCTATTTATATAAGAATGAGTGTAAATTTAGATGTGATTATTTCTTCCTCTTTCGTTTCATCCTTTAACGTTGCACTGGCTGCATTTTGTTATTAGCAATTGAATTAGTTTTACAGTTTTATGCAACATTTCTTGAGCTTTTTGTGTCAAGTAAATTTGAAATGCAAAAGCTGCAAACCATTCCTGGAGTTGAATAAAAAATGAAAATCATAGTTTTTGCCTGCGTGTCCAAAGAGCAACAGTAGAATGTGAAGAAGGCAAAATAAGAAGAGCTATGACAGTGATAACACTAACAATAAGAGAAAACATGAAGGGGGGGGGGAGGTGGGGGGTTGGGGCAGCAGCAGCAGCAGCAGAAAAATGTCATAAAACATAAAAGCGACGCCTGCAAAGTGCTTGACTAAGCAATTTTCTTAGTCATTTGGTCAGCGAAGGGTTTACAGTTAACGGGATGGGGTGGGGGAGGGGGAGGGGGTCTGCGGTACAGCAAAGTGTGCAAGAATGACATTCTTTTTTTAGGTTAGGGTGAGGGGATTAGGATTTGGTCAGCGCGAGACTTGTCGCTCGTTTGCTTCTTCTTCTCGTTGTTGTTGTTGTTGTTGTTGTTTTGTTCCCTCAATCTATTTTTTGCTGTTGTTGTTGTTGTTGCTGCTGTTTTTTTTTGCGCTTCTTCTGAGTAATTTGTTGCACTAACAAGCAGCTCGCTTCCATTTCATTTCATTTCTTTTGCTCGACTGCCTGCCTGCCTCAGCGGGTGGAGGTTAAGGTGTGCCCCCGGGGGGGGGGGGGGGGTGATTCATATTCACCGCCCTTTTTTGTTTGGTTTGGTTTGGTTTGGTTTGGTTGCTCTGTTGCTCTGGCGAACTAATAAAAAGTTATTTCATATCTCGCTGGCTCTCTGCGCTCGGTTCGAAATGCATTTGTTTTCATTGTTGTCCCTTGGCTCGCAGATGAAAAATGCTCCCAAAAGGCGGTCACTGATGTGATGGGCGGGGGCTGGGTTTGGATTGGGGTTGTCCAGTGCCGTGACAAAGATCAAGATGACAAAGTGCAGGTCATGCGAGTGTCGCATTTTTCTCCTTCATAAGACAAACGGAGCGCAAAAGGGAAGCCGGGCCAGCAACGAAATCTGGCATCAAATGACTCGTTTCCTTTTTTATCTTTCTGTTTTTTTTTTTTCGCTTTTTATTTGTTGCGCTCATTTCTCGGTAGATGCGTCATCATCATCATCAACAGCAGCAGCAGCAGCAGCGTTGTCATCATCATAATCATTAAGAGGCGAGGCAGCCAATGATGTTGATTATCAGTCAAGAGCGCTGTCAACGGGTTCAGCTCTTTTTTATTGCTCAGGCCTAAAGGGCTTAACTGCTGCTAGCCACATAATCGAACCGATTTTGAACATGACTTTTATTTTTACTTTTACTTTTACGTTTGCTTTTAGTTCTATCAAATTGTACTAATTATTATTTGAGAGGTTTACGCGCTTAAGCTACTTTTAATGTGCGCGCAGGGTATACAAATTAGGTTCAAGAGCAGCCCCTCCCCCACCCACACCCCTAAAAGCCACCCCCAAAATGTGTAATTTGTTGTTGTTGTTGTTGCTGTTGTTGTTGAAGTGCTTTGTTTCGTGTTCCGTTTCAGCGCAACGCTCTGCAAATTGACCGCAGAGCGGTTCAGGCTGCTATTTGTTATGGCATGTGACGAGTTGAGGAGCGAGCGAGAGAGCAGGAGTGTGCGAGAGAGTGAGAGAGAGAGCGAGTTAGAGCGAATTGTTCATTACGAAACGCATGCTGAAGAAGTGCATAATTCATGAGGCATTTTACACTTGTTTAAGCGGTGCTCCCCCACCCCTCCCTCTCTCTCTCTCTCTCTCTCTCTCTCTCTCTCTCTCTTCTGGTTAATATTTCACGGCGCTGGCAGCACTTTGACGAATGAGTTTTGCCTTTGTTGGTCGGGCAAAGATTATCAACTGCTTAAAGTGCAAAAACTAAGAGAAAGAGTTTAAAAGACACACGGCGAGAAACAAACGAAACGGAGACAAAAACAAAAACGAAAACAAAAACAAAAAGGAAATGCGAACAGTCGCCTAATCAAAGTTCAGTTGGTGTCAAAAGTGTAAAGGGGAGGGAGGGGAGGGGGCAGCGAAACACAATGGAGCAAAATGAAAAGTGTTGCGAGAACAAAGAACACAAGCAACAGCAGAAAGAGATTAACAGCAAGAAGCAGAAGAACAAGAAGCAGAAGAGGCAGCAAAATAAAAGAAACTGTGTTTTTTGGGTTAACCTCAAAAATGAACACAAAATATTTGCATGCAATCCAAAAAAAGAAGAAGACAAAGAAGAAGAAGAAGAAGAAAGTAAAACCAGTGCGATGAATGAGAAACAGAACAAAAGACGCAGAAATTTGAGAAAAATGTAACCATTTTTTGTTATCTTCTTTTTCATTCATATTTGTTTTGGTCACGTGCAGGATTTGATAAGGACGAAGGAAACATGATGTGTAGCTTTGGGTGACTTGTAATTAGCTGAAGCGAAAACTTCAGCAAAATCCTTACAAATTGTGCTCAACTCTTGCTAAGTTTACTTTTCAGATGGACAGATAATAAATGACTTTATCTTTATTTACTTTGTTATTTGCCCAAAGTGATTTCAAGCTGAAGTCCGCATTTCAATAAATAAAGAGAACAATAGAAATTCTCGAGAAATAAGACGATATAAAAAATGAAATAATTAAATAAATAAATAAACACAAAAATGACACTTAAATTTGAAGCTCAACTAATCCGCGATTATTTTCGATTTATCTTTGCAGGTCAGTAAATTTCCAATCCAAGGAAAATGGGCGGAATTGCGTAAGTTGCCATAGACAATGAAATTGATAGCATTCGGAGTGGGTGGATGGGTGGATGGGTGGCTGGGTGGATAATGGAAAATATCCTTAAAAGGCACTCACCTTGCGAGTGCAACTACTCTCTAAACTCTGTCTCTCTCTCTCTCTCACAAACTATTATTTGCCTAAAATTGTGCTTAGTCATGGCTTTAAACAAAGGCAGCAATACACACAAAAAAGGAGCGTGCGAGAGAGAGGGAAGATAGATGGAGCAAATTTGATAGCTTGCTCGTCATTTGTCGCTTCTCACTTCTCACTTGTCGCTTGTCGCTCGCCACTTGGGTTGAAACGTGTCGCCCACATATCCTGAGCCAGTGTGGCAACTGCCAAGGGGAGCCCCCCCCCCCATCCACACACACACACACAAACTGGACACTAGCCGGAAAAATTTGGTATGCGTGCGTGTTTCACATTTGCCGCTGGCAAATTTTTTATGTTCTGTCAGCAGAAAAAACAAAGTGTAACCGCCTCCTCCCTACCGCCGATTCTCCTGTTTTTTGCGAGGGGTGTCCTAGGCAGATAGGGGTGCTAGTGCCGGTGCTGGGGTTAAGGGGTGTGTGCGCAGACAGTTCCTGGTTGGCCTTCGTTTTGATTAATCTTGTCATGTCGTTAAAATTTTTGCAAATGTCATTTCAAGTTGGCCTCTTACCACGCACCCCCCTTCCCCTCCTCCCACCCGTATTCCATTGAGCTCCACGCTTCGAGTTGATTGTCAATAGAGCTAACTGCTGCTTGGCCAGCGACTTGCCCGACATCTTGTTACCCTGTAATTATCGAATGTGAATTTAATTCCGGTTCCGAAAAATTGTTCCGACTAAGCCTATGAATTGGTTCAATAACTTGAACTGTTTCCAGTTATGTTCCTTAAGAAATGTGACATTTTGGTTCCAGTTTCGTACTGTAATTAATACCCCAAATTATATATATTGAAATTATTCATTACTGCATTACTTTGTCGCAACTGATAAATCAGATTTCAATTCACAATTCTGGTTTTTAAGTGTTTTATTAACGTTGCATGTTGCATGCTTGGGCAGTAGTCGCGCATATCCTTTGCTGCACAGCTGTAGGGTAGCACTTGGTGAAAAGGAAATTCCTGAATGTTTCTCAATGTTTTCTCGTCATCAACATCATCATCATTAACATCATCATCATCATCAGCAGCAACGACAGCGACCATTCCACATTGACATCGACTTTCGACTTTGACAGGCAACTAGCTGACTCCCCTTCACCCCTCCTCTTATTTGGGGCGCCCCCTTTTTCTATTTGCTCCTTGAGTTATGTCTGTCGCCAGCAATCGCAGCCGTAGAAATGGCCCCTGGAATTTCTATAATTTATAGGCTTTGAAAGCAATTTACATTTGTCATTTATGCTGGGCTGAACGGCCGCAGGAAGCCAATACAAAAACATACAAATCTATATACAAACATATATATACATATATATATATATATATATATATATATATAAAATATTTATACGTATTTATTCGAGTAAAGCCATAATAAAATCATTACATAAAATTTCGTTGCTGTCGTGGCCGACTTGGCTGCTACTTGCTACTGCCACTGCTACTGTTACTTATATTTCGACTCGTACCCCTCCTACTATCCCTATTATCCCTATCGCAAATACCCCTCCTCCTGTGGCCTGCTCTGCTTGCTGCGATATTATTATTTTACTTTGGGCAACGCGACTTGATTTTATTATATGTCAATCATTTATTACACACAAAAGCCCAATAAGCCCACTTCAATCAGCCAATTGATGACAGTTGGGAGTCCCCTCCCGCCCCCTCCCCCGGAGTCCACCTTAGAACGATCAACCCCCTTGCGGTCGGGGCCTTATCAATTAGCATTTGCAGGCATTTCCAGAAATAGCGAATTGTATTTAACGAGCTGTGCTCATAACTTTCATTTGTCATTGATTTGACTTGTGTTCTGCTCTATTCCGCCTTCACTTTTAATCTCGTCGACATTCCGGATCCTCAACACATCCATCATTGGGCCAAAAGTTGAGCCAACTGCAATAATATTCGACTTAATGGTTATTTCCCCAGACTCCTCAGAACAGAACTTAATCGAGTTCGGGCCGGAAACAATTCGCTTGCCGTTGAAATTAATTACTTTTCGTAAATTACATATATTTTTCTGTATCTGTATCATTCATAAATTCTACCTACAAAAATAATTGCAAATTTTTTTCGGTCTAATTTTTTTTTTATTTGATAAATTGAATATGAAATTAATGAAAAGCAGAAAGCAGCTCCAAAATCCACCAAATGTGTATATATATTAGGGATCACCATCATATTTCATACTATCGATAACTTCTTATCGATATTCTATAACATGACATAATGTTAAAAATTGTATTAAGATCGGACTGGGTAAAGGGTATTTGTTATTTGCTTGCTTGTTTTACATGCTGCGAATGACTATAATTAAAATAAAAATAAAAAACCTGCTTATTTATTTATGAATACCACTATTTAGTATACCAATCGTGGGTTTCTCCTCCATTCCCCACCCACCCCTAAAATTAGCTCAGAGGCGGAAACGCCTGTCTCGGAAAGTCAATGTCAGTTTGTTGTTTACGCTAGACAGGAAAACAGGACACGAATAGCAAGGACGACCTGTCTACGAAACAAAAGAAAACAGAACAAGGAAAAATGGAATAGGGGTGGAAACGAGTGGGGGAAAGGGAGGGAATTCCTTCAGCTGTGCTATAATTAAAGGAAACTTGCGTGGCTGTCGATTGGCTTATTAGTTTTGACATTTAAAGTAAACAATGGCCCAAGTAAATATATAAATAAATGTTAATAAATTATGTGAATTACAGCACAGTCTATTGGCTGATGCAGGGTTGTGTAGCGGGTAGCGGATGTACGGGTGTAGGGGTTGCAGGTGCCAAAAGACATTAAAGGACGCAAAATTAGCTGTCAATTATGAAGTAAGTCCCCAGAAAATCACCAGAAAAAAAGAAAATAAAAATAGTACACAAAGCATGAGAAAAGCAGCCGATTGGGCAGAGGGGCTGGTCAAGCGCCACGGGGCGTGACAGGTCAGCGAGTGTAGATGAAGGGAGGTGTGAGGCAGTTAAAGGAAGATGTTGCCACACAGCACGCGATGTCTTCCACATATAATATTATGCCATATTCGAGCCACTGCCTGCCTCTTCTTCTTATTATTATTATTGCTGTTGGGCCTATTACACGTTCCATCTACCACAGAGGAACTGTGGAGGGGATGCGGGTGGGGGTGGGGTTGGGGTTGGGTTTGGGGTAGTTGTGGCTGTGTTTGGCCTAACACTTCTTCAGCTGGTAAATTGCTGTCAATTAGTGAAAAAAGCAATAAATAAAACAAACGCCAACGCTGAGCCCAGTCACACCACACACACACAACACACACAACACACACACACACACACACACACAACACACACCACACACACACAACACACACAACACACACACACAACACACACAGTCATACTCAAAGTGAGCTTTAGTCCTGTCTCAGGCTCAATGCACAGGTGTCCACAATTTAGTAGCTTTGCTTCGTTTCTTGTGCCATTTTCTCAATTGTAATACCCTGGTCCAAATAAATAATATGCACAAGTTTCTTTACTTGTGAATGTGCAGTTATATTTAAAGCAGACTTTACTATATCTATATACATATATATATATAAAATACTTATCACTGTCCAATTTGAAGACGTTGTTTTATTTTGTAGCTGCACCAAATCAATGTTCAACAGCTCTTCATTGATCAATTTAAGTGAGATACCAATTCTACAACTAAAATAAGGTATATAAGCTATATATAGAAGATGATATTTAATGCAGATCTAGTTGATTTTGCTAGTCAACAACCTTTACTATGCTAAAGTTATCAAAAAGATTGATAAATATATATATAAATATCTATATCACATATAGATTCAAATACAGGTCAACTTTGCGTCGAGCACTCTCGCTTATAACATTCTTATTTGCTTTGGGCTTCGAGCTGCTATTAGCATGTGAGCTTTTATTACGCATTTTCGCCTATTTTTATTGACATTTTCACGTATTGTCCGGCATTTCCTTACGCTTAACGGTGCGGGGCGGTGAGGGAGGTAGGTGGTGAATAGGGGTGTGTGTGTGTGTGTGTGTGTGTGTGGGTGGTTTGGGTTCAGATAGGGTGTATTACATTGTTATTGGCCGCATGCTGTAATATGTTATTGTTGTCCGGCATTTTTATTGGCTTGCTACAGGTGAACCATTGCCATTAACGCCATGCGCCATCTTATCGCTCAATCCTTAACCATACCCCCCCCGCACTCTTTTCCCTTTCCTATAGTTGCTGCTCCCCAAGGAGCTTACATTTTTAGTGAAGTTATTTGATTTTGGGAGCAGGTAGAACTGCCACATGTGTCGATTGCCTCGTAAAGTGTCTAACAAATTTGTTGCCGCTTCCTTTCTCTACCTTTATCTTAACCAAGAGCTACTGCTGCACACCCACCCCCCGCTGGAAACCCCTTCGTTTTGTCCCCCTTTCGTGCTGCAAAGCTTTGCAAAATACCTGAGCGAAACAATTTGTGGCCCCAGGCTTAGTTTGGGGGGCGGGCAGGTTGGCAGAGGGAAAGAAAAAAAAAAAACGAAAAGCAAAAAACACAAACATAGATCACAGTTAGCCGCCAGATGGCCTAATGGAATCCAAAATGCCAGGCATACCCCGAAAGTGTATCGAATGGCGTGTGACATGCCATAAATTATATCAAGTTACGCGTACGCTTATAGCTTGTATCTTGTATCTTGTATCCTGTAGCTTATCGCTATAATATTATATCTTCGTTTTGGCCGCACATCCTTCATTCAACTTTGATCCTTAGCGTTTTTTGGGAATTTAAAGCTTGAGTTCACCTAGAAACAAAATAGAATAAAAAATAAGTAGCTTAAAGTGTTGAAGCATTGAGTTACTTTTCTGATATCTGATCTAAGCTGTGATTTAAAAAAAAATTAAAAGCTTGTTATTTAAGCTTTAAGAACTTAAGTTGAACTTTAAGTGAAAACTGAAAGCTTTTGCTACGATCCCAGCAATCGTTGGCAATTTGGAAATGCAACGAGCTCAACTTGATAAGTATTGCTAATTAATGAAGCGACAACAGCATTAATCGCTCAACAGCAACTCTGCGCGTGGAGCTTTAAAGCTCATTAAAAGCTCTCAAGCTAAATCAGGTAATTGTGATTCCGGCAGGAAGAAGAGCAGCAAACCCACCAGGAAATGACAAGGAAAACCCTTGACAAACGGCGCCCACAACACAACACAACACTGGCTAATGTCTGTAGAGATGTTGTGTGTGTGTGTGTGTGTGGTAGGGGAGAGGGGGAGGGGGAGGGGAGTGGCACTGACTGAGGCGAGAGATCATTAAATATGTACAAATAACTTCACTGGCTTGCGAAGGGGGCGATGCTAAATGGGTTGTCTAAGCGTTCCACCAACTACAAATTCAACCCAAAGCAGCTCAAGGGGGAGTGGCAGGTGGCAGGTGGCAGTGGCAGGTGGTAGATGGTAGCAAGTATAGGAATAGTTTATGCTCAGGCAGGGTTTCCAGAGCCCAATGGCGATGACAAACCGAGCGAAGGCGAGGTTTTCGGGCAAAGGTATTGTACAGACAACAACAGCTGTGCGTGTGTGTGTCTGTGTGTGTGTGTGTGTGTGTGTGCGTGGGTGTCCTTGCAGCTGTGTGTGTCTAGGTGGATGGAGCACAAACCCCATCCGCATCCCCAGCGCTTGTCGGGGCGTGACTTTTGCACGTCTGGCGGCGACCCTTGACTCGTTTTCCTTTTGCAACTTGTGGGCCAGTCAGACGACGCTCGTCAAGAGCACGTTGCAGCCACAGTCAGCGACAACTGCCAGCAACAATACATGCCACATACACACAAACACACACACACACACTCAGTGCATGGTGTACTCTTGAGAGAGCAGTAAAGTTTACGACTGCATCAAAGGATTTCGACAGCAAAAGCTGACATTTGTGCGAAACTACAGCAAACAGCAACCAGTCACAGGAGCAGCCCCCTAGTTGCCTACTTGCTAACCCTACCCCTAAGCATGGGGGCAACCCTTAGCGTTGCTCTGGTTGCTACATGAAACTAATGAGTTGTAACAACAAGCCAGAGCACATGTCAGGCAAAAGGGACCGGTAAAATATATAAAAAAGCTAAAAAAAAGGAGAAAAATAAAAAAAGGATACAGCTGAAGGTAGCTGAAGGGGCACATAAAGTCAGTCAACCTAGTCGAGTGTGGGTTAGGGGGGGAGGGAGGGAGGTATTTGTGCCACGTGCCGAGCACATAATTTAATTGTCGTTGCCTTCCCCCTTTCCCAGTTCCCCTCTCCCACCACAGGACTTGCTTGCGTCGCTCTCCGTTCAGTTTGCTTGACTTGATTTAGCAATTAGCTGACGGCGAAAGCCACAAAATCGAGTCGGGCTAATAATGATGAGCTGAGGCTCATAAAATGCCAATTTTCGTGTTTTACGAATTTTCACGAATTTGCGCACATTCAAAATTGTAATTTGCAATTGTCACGTGTCCGCGTCGTTTGCGCATTAAAATCCAATTAAATTTAATAGCCTGCTTCAAATAAAATATGTTAATTTACATATTTCATGTGGCACAGACCAAAAGAAAAGCCGTATGAAAATATGGAAATTGGACAATGGTCAGCCAAACATCCAGCGGGGGGTATGGGGTATATATATCTGAATAATTCACCCCAAACTACCCCATTTTATACATATTGTTCAGTTTGTAATGCTCGAATAAAGTTTTCAATTTTTCATTGGTATTTTTTTCAATTATTTCAATTATTAATTCGCACTTAAGCCGCTTAACTAATTCAAATTTGCTCGCTCTCTCTCTCTCTCTCTCACACACTCTCCCTCTCTCTTTCTTTTTCCTGTTTTTTTGTGTTTCACATTTGATTTGAAGTGGTTTTGGCAAAATTAACATTTGTTGCATTTATACAATCAAGTTAATTATTTTAATTGGCTGGCTTAATGCTAATTCAATTGTAATTAATAACTCGTGTCTTAAAATAGGTAGTTGGGGCACATGTGGCATGCTGCAACAACTAAATATTCAATTACTCATTTCGAGTCGAGGGAGTTGCTTCAAATCTTTATTTCAATCAATTTACTTGCTTTGAAACTAAATAGAAAATTCAAATTTTCTTTTTTTTTAATAATTCGCTGTTTGAGTTTTGATTAAAAATTGTTTCTTTTGTCTTTTGGATTAATTTGCGTTTAATCGGAATGTTAATTTAAAGTTGCTGCTGCGTTGCATTTGCAGCATGCCCAGAGGCCGTGGTGGTGGTGCAACGTGCGGGTGGCAAAGTGGTTGCAAAATTGTGTTATTCGCTTGTGGCTTGTGGTCATTTGTCGCAGTGTTGATTGTCGCACACAGCGTGGACGTTGTGTCTCCTGTGGTTGCAAAATCAACGCCAGCTTATTAAGCTACACGACAGCCCATGTTCATAAATATATAAATCTGTATATATGTATATATATATATATATATATATAGGTATACATATTCATATTTGCATGCTCCTGTCTACTGGCATTTCCTGCATGCGTAGACTAAGTAATTTGTGGCCGGGATTCGAGGTGCATTTGTGGATACCCTCTGTCCCTAGCTAGTGATATGGCCATAATATGCCACATGTACACTACAAAAAAAATAGAGTCATTTCTCTTCTATTTCTTATATTTTTTCCATCTTTTTTTAAGCATCTTTTCTTGTGACTATTTCCAATAGAATTTCAAAATTATTTTTGATATTCCCAAAAACTCAGTTTAGCTTTCATTGCTGCTTGATATACCTTGTTACTTAAAATACAGAGTATCTACTGGTCGTTTTAAGATCTGTCTTTAACTGACTTTAATCTGGACTTACTTTAAACTTGATTAGGAGAATATTTGATAAATGTATCCTTTTTTGCTAGAATCAGTAATAGCATTTAAATCAAGTAGAGAGTATATATTAGTCGTGCATACCCATCGCATGCCTCGAGCATGTTTGTTGTTTGCTTGTTTAAACTGGCTGTGTGGTCGCAGCGATAATAGCTCATGGCATGTAGTTCACGTATATATACCCCCTCCCACCCCCCTCCCTCCACCACAGGCCATTACAAGGCAACTGTGGCAACAAACATATATGTATGTGTGTGTGTGCGTGTGTGTGTGTGTGTGTGTGTGTGTACAAGCATTTTTATGAGCATTATAACATCATATAACATCAAAGTGTGTTGCATGGCATACGAAAAAGGAAGCCAAGGACTACAGCCACACACGCACACACACGCACACACACACGCACACACACACGCACACACTGCGAGAGGAGATTGTGTGGCAGGTCTCGGGTCGGAGAAGAGAATCACCTGCCATCCTTTGATTCCCATCGTCATCGAATTCGTTAATGGTTTTGGCCAGCTTGCCACATTTGTGCTTGCCCCGCCCACTTTTTACCTTTTGTTGTTACACACGCACACAACACACACACACACCCACCCACACACAAACATGCACACATCGAATTGGTTAATTTATATTATTAATTTATAAATTGATGCTTTCCAAAGTGTTTTCAGTTCTATGTCTCTTTCTCTCTCTCTCTCTCTCTCTCTCTTTCATTCCTTAGCTTCAGCCTAGAAAAACTCCCTGTTATTTTATTTTTTTTAAATATTTTTTTATGTTAAAGGGGCGGGTGTGGGGCGTGTCAGTTGGTTTATTCCATTATACTCGTTAGACCAACTGTCTCTCGTTACTCGCTACTCGTTACTCGTTGCTCGTTACTCACTGCTACTATATATAAATCCTTATAAAATCGATTCAACTTTCAGTTTATAGTATTAATCGATTAATTAAGATTGCTGCTGCTTGTTGAATATTCAAACACTTTAGACAATTTGCTGGCTGTGGCAAGTCGAGACCCATCCTTACAAGCACTTTTTGGGGGCGTTTTCAACTTTCGAACGTAATATGAATTTGGAGGCGAAACCATTATTAAAAAAAACCTGTTTGGAAAATTTTTAACTTCTGACAAAATTATGGCTTTTGAAAGTTTTGCCCATGCTCAAAACACTTTTTGTTTCATACTGTTTATAGGCGGAAATTGTTGACAATAACCAACTGGCCAATAAAATAAATTAGTTTCAAAGGTCGAGGCAAGGTCAACCCACTGACTGCAACTCACTGGGACAACAAATGTTAATGCAGAATGCAAAATGCAGAATGCAAAATGCAAAATGCGACCTGCAAAATGCACTTTTGCATAATTAAAAATGCAGCAAAGAAATACGATTATTTTTTTTACACATTAGACTGGAATCGGGTTAATTTCAAATTGAATATTGAGCTGTCAATAAATAAATTACAGCCATAAAAATACATCTAGTAATGTTGAGATTTGATATTGAAAATGGGGTTTATTTAGCAATGGGGCATGCCCCACTTATTAAGGCCATTAAAGTTGTTGGCCGTAATTAAACACATCCTTGGCAAAAATTATAAAATCTACAATTAATTACTGATCTCGTCATACTTTGTATATTTATAAATATTATTAAATTATATTATTATTACTAAATTAAATTAAATATATTTTATTTTTATAATTTTTTTTTTTTTCCCCCCCTTTAAATATGCAAATCGAGTTGGCCAAGTTAATATTTAAGATATGTATTAAGATATGTTCTCTTTTCTGGGTTTTTCAGTTTTAATCGTTTTTTTGTTTTATTTATTTATTTTTTTTTTGTATATTCGTTTTGACTTGAAGTTAAATTTGTCGCCTGTTGCTTTGGGCCACTTCTAAAGCTTCGTCGTTGTCTGTTTGAATTACTTATGAATTCCTGGTAAACGGATTTCTACGACTTCAGTAACCAAACCAACCCAGCAGCAGCCCCACTCCCCCCGGCTTATCCCCTCCTCAGCTGATGCCAACTGATGGTAAACCCAACCAAAACCTAATAATTCTTGTGGTAATTTGATATTTTTTTAGCGCTTCTCTCTCAGTGTGTGTGTGTGTGTGTGTGTGTGTGTGTGTGTGTGTAGAAAAGTGAAATATGCTACCAACCTATTCTTTTTTATTTCTACTTCTCTCTCCCTCTTTCTTCCCTCAGTCTGTCTCTGTCTGTCTCTGTCTGTCGGGCAGTCGTGTCTTTTAAGTAGACAAAGCATAGATAAAGTGAAATAATTTTATATTTATTATTTACAAGACTTTTTCTATACCACCTTTTGTGGCAGCTGCTGCTGCTGTTTCTCTGCTCATTTTCGCAACGTAAAAATAAATTTCTCAATTCTCCCCCTTTTTGGAATTATCTGTTGGGTTTTATGCATGCGAGTGAAATTCATTTTAAACAAAACACTGCACGCCTTCCTGTAGGCGTGGCATGCGTGTAATATATGCTCCCCCGCCCCCTCCCCGCCCCACAGGTTTGCATATATATATTTAAGGTAGAAAGTCGGGCTAAAAGACGGCAAATTGTCGGTTCATTTTTGTAGGGCGCAAGCCACCACCGCAAATCAAAAATAATAATGAGACACAGCCGAGAGTTAGGAAACAAATATAACAAGTATACGACTTACAGATACCCTTTAAACGGGCTTTTAAATAGTGATTTCCGTTTTTGTCCCTATAAAATGCCAAAATGCAAGCGATAATTGCAATAATTTAGTATAGCGAAGAGTAGTTGAGTATTTCAATATACCCTTCCTAAATTACAGGGTAGCAAAACAGCAAAGGGGGACTCTGCGAGTGTCGAGAGCTACCCAATGCCAGACTTGCGTTCAAAATACACCCACGTCCACATCTATCTCTATATTTACATACGTATGTTTAAAAATAATTGAATTTTAAAGTCCTATCTGAACACATCTTCAAATGTACATATATATATATATATATACATATATATATATATATATGTGTGTGTGTGTGTGTGTGTGCGTGTATATATCGTCTTTTCTCTATATTTGCAGGTACTGCATGCATTTGATTTTTACCCCAACAAACACATTTGGCATTTGAGGCTCTGCCCCTTCTCATTAGGATGTGCCACGCCTGGCTCCCCAGGATATGTACACACACGCACACACACACACACATATATACGTAATTGCGTAGCGGAGTTGGGGGTTGGCAAAGATTAGGGTGCCGTTTAAAGAAGTGAGCAAATGTCCAATTTCATTGGATGCATCATAAATTGGCTGTCGCATCGAATTATGAAAAATAGAACTTTGCCTCGGGGCCAGCGTGAGAAAGAGTATACATGTGTATGTGTGTGTGTGTGTGGGGTGTGTGTGGGGTGTGTATGGTGTGTGTGTGTGTGTGGTGTGTGTAGGGGGTGTGTGTGGTGTGTGTGGAGGAAGGACGACAACATAATGAGAAAAGTTTGAACATGTTGATATAATTGAAATTAATAAAGGAAGTTTGAAGAAAAAATTTAATAAATAAAAAATTAATTAAGTTAACTATGAGAAAAATGAAGAATGACTAAATTTAAGGTGAGCAAATAAAGGAAAATACTAAAGTTAAAAAGTAACTGTTGAAATAGCTTTTAGTATGTTAAGAAAAGCGGAGGCCGCATTTCTTTTTTAAATATACAAAGTTAGCTTAAAGTTAGTCGGATTACGCTTAATGTTCTTGCAACCGTTGAACATTTGTGTGTAGCTTAAATAATTACTGAATTCAGTTGCATCCATAAACAAACCACTCGGGGCTCCGCTTGACAGCTCACTTCGGTGCGCCTCTGACGGTGGCATTACCATGGAGTGGAGCAGAGCTGGGAACGGGGATGGGAAGGGGGAGGGTACGTGGAGGGTGCGTCTAATTGTCTCACTGACTGACTAACCGACGACTGACGGCCCACATCATCATTCAAAGTGCCTGCCACAAGATGAAAAAATGAAATAAAATAAAATAACATATCTCTGGGTACTTAAATAGATTGTAAGACGCAGCCAGGGGCTGAGGGGATGTTTTGTGACGGAGGCGTCTCTTTTGTGGTGCTGGTGGGGGGGTTGCAATGAAAAATGTTTGTCAACTTGTAAGTTATTTCCGACATTGTCGAAAAATGCGCGTGAAAAATTGAAATTATTGTTTTCCCTCTCCCATTGTTGGCAGCATTTTCCGCTTGTTGTTGTTGTTTGTTGTTTGGTGCTTGCTACGTGCGGCTTGCAACTTGATTTTAACATGAGTCATTGTGGCCATGAATCAGCTATATAATATGCAAGCAAACACCCTGCTTATATATTATATGAAGCATCAAAATTACAACTTACGACAAGTTGTCAAGGCCATTAGAGAAGAATAGCAACACGTGAAAAACAACGTGAAAAAGCACGATGAAGAAGCGGATTAGAAGCTGAACAGAGCTCTCCCTCGCGATACATACAAATTGATATATATACATGTACATATATATATATACATATATATATTGGAATAACTCGAGCGTCAACTTCCCAAGAATGACTTTTACAATTTTCGACAAGTTGTGCGTGAAACTTCAATTGATTTTGAGTCATCTGTGGGACCCACAAGAATGTGAGGTCGTGGGATATTTGACATTGTGATCAGATCATGGGAAAGTATCACACACACACACACACACACACGCACACACGCACACCACAAACACACACTTTGAGAGTCATCAAGTTGAGTCATTGAATTTTATTTGAAGTTCTTTGGCCATCATCATGAACATCATCAGTAAGCGAAACACTTAATTATCAGTTAGTACGATTATCTTTGAATACAGTTAAAACTATCACTTAACCAACAAATGGAATATCGGTCAAAATAAAAGTTGGCAACTAATTTGCTAACTTATAAAAATGCCGTAGGAGAACTATTCAAATTTGTATCTTTAGTTATTTAGTTGAAGCCAACAATTGAAATATACGCACATTCCCGTTAGTTCTGATTGTTGAAGGAACTATATATTTCTATATAGCTATATTGCTATTTGTGCCTCAATCAGCTTCACTCTTTATCTGTGAATTTAGAATATGTTTTAAGCTGGTTGTGCGCTCAGCTCGCTGTACTAACTCATTGTTAAGACACTTATGGCTAACTCCTTATGGCTTATATACAGTCGGTCTACTCCAAAGTTTTCTTTTTGTAGCACCCATGAGGCGAAGCGCGTAAATCTTTGGACCAGGGTCTAATCAAAAAACCACTTTACAGTCTGTTCGCAAAGCACGAGTCGTGTTGCAACTGTAGCCAAGCTGCCAGGCAACCTTAACACACACACACACACACTCACACGCATACACACATATATTGTTCTCGGGTCTAGGACTCGTGGCTGTGCTTAAAAACTGAAAAATATTGTTGCCACAAAATTTCATTTATGAAAAAATAAAAGACGCCAGACGGTGCACGGAGATGCCACCAGGTCAAGGGGAGCTAAAAAAGGAAAAAACATATATATGTATATATATATATATATATACATATGCATATGTATGTAGAATGAAGCATTGTCTCATGTGCATAGCAGTAGATGAGGAAGGTGTAGGAGGAGGAGGGGGAGGAGGAGGAGGAGCTGGAGTCATGTTAGAAAGCATTAAAATGTTGTCCCACTTGCGCGGGTGTTGTAAGTAGCAAAATTGACAAACTGCCTAAGCGGCAACAACAATGAAAAGCAGCGAGAGCAAACAACGAGTGAAGACAGAGAGAGAAAGACAGAGAGAAGGAGAGAGAGAGAAGGAGAGCGAAAGATAGTCAAAGTTGGGTGCGTCGTTTTAGGCTAATGTAGCACAGTCTGAAATTTAATATATGTATAAGTATAAAAATATGTATATATATGTATTAATATATATATATATATATAGTGTGTGTGTGTGTGTGTGTGTATGTGTGTATGTGTGTGGTCGCTAAGTAAGAAAGTCACGCAGTGTAATTAATTAGGAAATGCAAACACTCGACTAAATACGTTGATAAAAGCAAAGGCTCGTCTAAAAGGCCGACATAAAGCATGAAGCATGCCCCAGCATGATATATAAAACCCAAAAAGAAATGCGACAAACATTTAAATGTCAGCCAAAGACAGACACACATACACACACACACACACACACAAACACACACGCACACACATGACTGACAAACTTGCCTCGAGTGAAGTTACTAAAAGTAAAATACTTAAATTTGATAAATTAGACCTGAAGATAGCTGCACACGAGCATGTATATATATAAATATAAATGTATATATATATGTTTATAAACATATATGTATTTATATATATATGTACATATATATTCTTGTGCATATCGAAATATGTTAATCCATTTGAATAGTTAACAACTAGAGTAACAAAGAGTAGCTCTCTCAGTAGTCGAATGTGATTTGTTTCTCTTCAAATAGAGCGAGTATTCAAATCTATTCACAAATGCTATCAGATCAACTTAAGTGACTAGTTGTTTAAAGTTTGATGGCTTAGATAGTTCAATTTTGGCTTAGACTTGTCACTCGTGACTAAAAGTCATAATTCGTTTACCCATCTTTAAGTAGATATGCAGATTTTAAATCAATCTATATATATATATATATATATATATATATATATATACAGTTATATATACGTATGTATATATTTCTCTTTGTGGCTCTTGTTTTTTGGCATTTAATTTGCGTTTCTCCATAATTTGTTGTGCACACATTACTTATACACACACTACACACACACACACACAACACACACACACAAATATTTGTTGTAAATATTTAACAAATGTAAATAAAAGCGTGTGAACCAAAAATATAGCCACAGAGCCAAGTGAACCCAGTGCCTTTGCATAAATAACCAGATATACATATATATGCATATATACAGTTATATATATATATGTATATAACTGTAGATATTACTTATTCCGTATTCAGCATTCCCATTTGCCATTTGCACTTTGCATGTGACAGTCAAAAAAAAAGAAAAAAAGAGGAAGAAGCCAAAACTGAACGATTGAGCAGAAAAAACACAAACAAAACACGAATTTAATTCGATGGCAACGAATGCAAATAGCTGCGAATGAAAACGAAACAAAGCTGCATGAAGAACAATGCAATTTACACACACACACACACACACACCAGCACACAGCAACACACACACACACACAGATACACATTTCATTTACTACATAAAAGTTGACAGCAATTTGCAGTTTTTAATTGTTGTTATTGCATGGAAAGTGACGGCGGGCGTCACTTTCAGCGTCAACTGCCATTTCACTCTTGTTGCACACACATCCCTCTCCCTCTCTGCCACACTGCCTCTGTGTGTCTCTGTCTATCACCAGTGGAATACCGCAATCGTTATTCGCCCGTTCGTTGCATTTATGATTGAGTTCTGCAAGTGCAAATAAATAACATATTAAAAGCCAACAGCAACCAAAACAAGTCACAATCCATTCATTCCACTTGCTCGACTTGCAGATACCCCTTTAATTTTGTAAACTTGCCAATTTATTGACACTTTGTCTATTTATATTTATAATATGTATGTTAATAGATGTCATCTTTATTCATTTATCATTCTTACTGTTTTATTTCTATTATTATGGAATATATTTTTCTTAATTAATGTAAAAATAAAATATAAAATATTTCTATTATTTATTATTATTAATATTAATAATTTGAGTGAATCTTCAGCAACTCAACTATTTTCAACTTATTTCTTGGGTATTCTTGGAGACACAAGAACCGCACTCATTTGCCAGCCTCGGTGGCAAATATTCTCTCGAAGCACACCCAATCCCAAGATTCGTGACTTTGACGCGAAGTTGCAGCATCGCATCTTCAATTTGTGTTTCCAATTTACGCTCATCCACATCCGCATCCGCATCCGCAACCGCCTGCAGCTTCCAGCTTCACGTGACTTATTCAAATTAGTCATTTTATGTTTGCACTTTTCTTCCCTCTCCCTCTCTCTCACACTGACTATCTCTGTCTCTGTCTGTATTTGTTTTATTTTGGTGTGTTTGCTTTTTGTCATACATAAATTCTACAGCAACACCCAAAAAATGGTACCAATTTTGTTTTTTTGTTTTTTTATTGGGTCGTGCTAAGGTCACACAATGTGTGTGTGTGTGTGTGTGTGTGTGTGTGTGTGTGCGAGTGCGTGTGTGGGTGTGTGTGGGTGTTTGTGTGTTTGTTTTTGTTTTTGCCAAGAGCCAGCAGCATGTTGAATCTGTTAATAAGAGCCAAGCGCCCATTCAGTAGTTGACTGTGGTTGTCTCCAGTGATTGCTACACTTCACCTCCCCTCTCTCTCTCTCTCTCTCTGTATCTTTCTCTCTCTCTCTCTAGCATAGTTTATCCAGCTCCTGTAGTAGTCACTAATTTCCGCTACTTTCCTATTGCCACACAATTGTGCTGCACACATTTGGCATTGAATAAAACTTTAGCCCCAGCTGCAAGACCAGCACCGACCCCTCCTCCAACCCCCTCCTCGATGCGGTATGTTTCTGGTTCTGGTTCTGGTTCTGGCTGCCTCCACATAGAGTGCTTTAGCGCACTTCAAGTTGCAAGTTGTACGCAGGGCAGCCATGTGCAGTTTGGAGATATGTAGGTCAGCGGCAAGTTGGTCGTATCAAATCCGTTAAACTGCTGAGCTTCAAGCGCAGCTAATTAGCCAAACTTGTTGGCAACTGGGTGCGTTAAGACCTAACCAGAAAGAGTGAGAGAGAGAGAGACAGGGAGGGGGAGAGAGACAGACAGAGGGCGGAGATGAGCACAAACAGGCGTCATAAATATGGTGTTGCTACGTCTGCGTCGGCCGCTGCTGCTGCTGCGGCTACGGATGTGGCAAGTTGGTAGGAAATGTTGCCTGATTGCCCATTAAGAAGCAGCGAATGTGGCGCTTAAAACCACTTAATGCCCACATTGCTATGCTTGTGATTTGAAGCCCTAAAATTGTTGTCGTTGTCAACCCAATGTAAAATTCAACAGACTACGAGACTGACTCATATCTATATATATATATAGATACATATGTAGATATATATCTATATATATATGTATATATTTATATATATAATTGAGAGGCACTCTGTGTATAAATATAATTGTATTAATGTCAAAGGTATTTCTAAATAATTGAGTTACAACTGCAGGCATTTGTTGAATAAATAATTCATAAATTGACAAATCAAGATATTGAAATTGATTCCGATAAATCAGATATTATTCATGACTTGGGCATAGTTAAACGTAGAAAGTGGAAGGAATGTGGTAAGTTTTGAAAGAGGCAAGCCAAAATGTCATTTTTTAAATCACAAAAACTTTTAATCTATTTTCGATTTTCAATACATACAATTCATGCCTTTTTTCATGCCACAGAAAACACACACAAATTTCGCTTTTGGTTTAGCTGATATCGTTTTGGTTGTGTCCAAATCCCATTTGGAAATCAAAATTTAATTTATGGTCAAGAGCCGCGTCATCCGTCAAGCGAATGGCCCAAAGGGCTCCTGTCACAATTCCAGTTAAATATTCATGTGTTCATTGTTCGCTGTTCGCCGTTCGCTGTTCATGTTGCATGTTGCAGGTTGATGTTGATGCTGATGTTGATGTGACACAAAATATTATAAAAACCATACATCATGACTGTCACTGGGCCAAGCCCAGAAACCCCCAAACTACCCACCTACAAATAACTAAACCCCCCCTCTGCCGTGGACAGCAGTTACATGAGCAGATGAGGAGATGAGGAGCAGATGAGGAGATGAGGAGCAGATGAGCATGTATCTAACAGATACACAAGAGCTAGTCGCATGTATGCCGAGTACATGTCCTGTCAAAAGGCAAAGGCACTGCGCCAGGATGATGACATCGAGACAAGCATGTGTCCTGGACATGACCACAGCTCGTCCGCACACACACACACACACACACACACACACACACACACACACACACACACACGTACTACACACATAATGTTTGTGGGGCGGGAGTTTGCCCAATTGAACAACATTGCACAGATTATGGGCTTTATGGGCAACGCCAGCAAAAAGCTAAAGTAAAACAAATTTAGAGAAATTTCTTCTCTTTTCTGCTCGACTAGCGAATTGGCCACAGAATCACAAATCTGTTCAGTTATTTATATCTATATATTTATTTTCTAGAAATAAATTGAAATTATTGCAGGTCTTTAAATATATGTGTGACACTCTGTATGCAGAGTTGTTGCTACCCCTTTGAGCTTAGTTTATGGTTACAGGGTATTTGCGAGCGGTTGCATATAAAATTCTTGAGGTTTGGCCATAAATGGAGCATATTGTTTCTGTGATCGCAGTGCGGCATGTGTGACTAACAGCTCAACTGTAAATGTATCTGCTGCTTGTCTGGCCAAAGCACTTTGAGGTATGAATACGAGTACGAGTACGAGTATGAATATGAGTATGAGTACTCGCACACTCACACTCACATTCACACTCGCACACTAGCAGTCGGTCTGTGTCAGAAGTGACAAAAATCTCCATGTGACTGACCATAAACAAGCAAATGCAAAATGTTATGGAAAATATATTCAGCTCGAACAGATACAACAGCTTCTATCTCTCGGATACACGCATGGATACCATCTGAGTGTGTGTCTGTGTGTGTGTGTGTGTGTGTGTGTGTGTGTGTCAGTCTAACTGGCAGCATAAATTCCCTTATTGCTCCTCTGCTGGCCAGCAGAGCAGAGAGGATTGGGAGGAAGGAATGTAGAAGCATCCGAGGCAGATAGTCCACAATTGTCGACTTTGGTTATCCATTAGTAAATTTGTTGCATATTTTATGGATAAGTTTGCGTTTGCGTTTGCAACGTTTACGCTTTGCCCAAAATTCCCATTAAAAATTCACAATGTTGCCAAAAATGTTTGAAATGCTTAACGTTTACGATTACGATTCCGATTCCGATGTGCACCTTGAATGTTAAAAGGGGCCTTCACAATCTACGCAGCGACAGTTAAACATAAATGGCAAACATAAAGTGCCAAATTGGATCAGATTTAGAAAAAGCTCAGTTTAAGGGATCATTATCAAGCTAACAAATAACAGAATCACACGAGTAACGAGTGAAGAGTAGCAAAGCTTAAACTGTTCACATAAATTGCCACAGAGCGATGCAGAGATATTCGTCGGGCAGGCTGACAAGGAGTAACGAGTAGCAACTTGTAACGAGTAGCAACGAGTAACGAGTAAAATAACTTAACATTAAAAAATGTAACAAATCGATGTAGAGATATCTCTAGTGTAGGCTGGAAACTCAACGAGTAACGAGTAGCAATGAGTAACGAGTAGAAACGAGTAACGAGTAGCAACGAGTAAAATAACTTCACATTAAAAAAAGTAACGAATCGATGCAGAGATATTCCTAGCTAACCAAGCTAATATCAAGTAACGAGTAGCGAGTAATATATTTTAACATTATAAACAATATATTAAACAATGAGAGAGAGCGAGAGAGACAGAGAGTAAGAGAAAGAGTATGAGTAATGCCACTGTTCACGTAAATTGCCACAGAACGATGCGGTTTCGTCAAAGGCAATGTTGATTTGCTGGTTTAAGGCACGTAGTAGGCATTTGCCAGCTTACAGCCAGATAAAATGAAAATGAAAATGGAAATGAAAATGAAACTAAGCGACTGCTGCTCGGACAGACACTCAGAGGTACACACAAAGAACAAACGAATGGATGGATGGATGCGGGTGGAGGGACGTGTAAAGAAAAAGAAGAAGGAGAAACTTAAAACCTAAATACAATTTGAAGGCTCTTTGCATTAGCCAGCGAATGCAGGAGCAGTGGCTGAGGCATGCCACAAAATGTGAGCAGAGACTGGCTGTCAGTGATGCGACTGCGACTCTAAAAACGCAGCTGGAAACACGTTGTCCAAGCGGTCAACAGGAAACCAGCTCCCCCACCCACTTTATATATATATATATATATATATATATATATGTATATATATTATTGTGATATCTGTGTGCGGGACGGATTTGCTGTCTAGTTTTCATTTGCGTTTTCTTATCTTTTCTTTGCCGTCCTTTAGTTTGTTGCTTGTGTTTTTTCTTTTATTTTATTTTTCATTTTTTTTTTTTGTGTGTGGATTTTGGGGATTGCCCCCCTGCCTGGGCTGGGGTCCTGGCCCTGCACTCGTTACTCGCTCAAGTATTTTTCATATTTTATATTGTTTAAACTTTTGATTAAGGGTTTTCGACAGAGGCTCCCCGAGTTTTTGGCTGCCGCTGCTTTTTGCCTCTGCATTTATTATTTATGCAAATTTCGCTGTATTCATTCTGCTGGCGCTTCTTCTGCTGCTCCCTTTGAATGCGTTGAGCTGCACAAAAAGAAAGAACTGCGAACAAGCGATGAACAAACCGACATATAAATATATATATATATATATGTATATATATATATATGTGTGTGTGTGTAGGGGCAGCGGGGGAGAGAGAGAAAAAGTGCGGCAAACAAACAAATAAATGACAAACATGGCATGAAAGGACTTTCTACGCATGGCCATGAGGAGCTGAGGAGACGAGGAGCCGAGGAGACGAGGAGATGAGGAGCAGAGGAGCCGAGGAGATGAGGAGCAGAGGAGCCAAAGAGGCGAGCATAAGTATGCTGGTGGGGCTTTGGTACGAGGCCATGTTGATTTTGAGGTTATTATCATTTTAATAACCGAAAACAAAAACCAGCCAACCACACAAACAAACACACACACAGAGTGTGAGTGAGAGCGAGAGAGAGAGAGAGAGAGAGTGTGTGGGAGAGGGAGAGGAGAGAGAATAAGCAGAGGCCCAAATGCATGCCTCTCCTAAAGGCATTTTTTGGGTTTTTTAATTAGAAACTTTTACTACGAATAGAACTAAAATATGTAGTTGGCCACGTCTCTTCCCACATCTCCCTCCCTCTCTGTCTATCTCTCTCTCTCTATCTGTATCTCCATCTCTGTCTGTGTATCTGTCTATCTTTGGCTTTTTTGTGTTTAGCTCTTAAATTGCTAAATATTTGTAAATTGGAAAATGTTTAGAGGCACAACAAACACACAACGAGACAGAGACTATCTATGCAATTTTACGCAACGTAGTTGTTATTTTATTTGACACACTGTAAACAAAGGGGGGGGAGGCAATCAGTATTTGGATTAGAACAACAATAGAACAGTTTGAGGCATATGAGGCATATACATATATATATATATATATTTAAATCTTTGGCTTAGTCACGTTCTCAACGGCTGGTTTCCATGAATTGGGTCAGTGTTAGATATGAAAGTAAATACAGCATTCAAATGGTATTAGGACTCGCTCAACCAGATTGCGGCATTTTGCATAAGTAAGCAATTTAGAGTTGCATCAAAAGGTTGCAGCTGCAACGGCAGCACAAAAGGCCACTCCAAAATGGTCAGCTGTAAAATAAACGCCTTTGTGTTTGTTTTATTTTGATTCGAATTAAAAGAGCTAACGAGCTAAAAGCTCAAAGCCAACAAGTAACGAGTAAAAGTTAAACTCCCGACTCCCGGTGTTGACTAAGCTATCGATTAAATATCGATAATGTTTCCTGTTGGCAGCTGCTGGGCTATGCATTAATTAACCAACGAGTAGCTTAGCAAAATGGCACTCGTTAGTTGCAAGTTGAATTGCTTACGGCATAATCATAATCATATATATATCATGGATACCGTGGACAACCATCAGAGGTGTTGCAAGCAAATCGCTGCCAGTCAGCGTGTAATCGAAGCACCCCACAAAGTGGCCAGCTGGAATGCTAATTACACAATCAACTGGCGACCGCATCCATGTGAATGTGTGTGTGTGTGTGAGTGTGTGTGTGTGTGTGAGTGTGTGTGTGTGTGTGTGTGAGTGTGTGGCTTAGATGTCGAGAGACCCTAGAGAGAGTTTATAATTGCAGTTGATTGATGGTATTATGCATGCGTTCGACTTGCCTCCATTTTGTGGAAGGGGGTGCGGTGCGGTGTGGTGGGATGGGGTGGGTGGTTGATAGATATCCGTCTGATAGTTGAGATGGTCGTTGAGTAGTTGAATCGCTGAGCCAATGAGCCAATGGCCAATTAAACAGATTAATTAATTCTGATAAAAATATATTTAACAAAAACAAAAAAAAAAACCAAAAAATAGAAATAATTACAGTTAAATGGGAAAACATTCAACAAGAAAAACAAAGCTAAGAAATTGATATGCCCGGATATATATATATATATAGGAGAGTGCCCCTAATGAAAATGGATGAGCACAGGGAGTCGGCTGGGGGAGGGGGTTCAACGTAAATCGAAGCGTTCAGCAAAGGCCGATACAATTAGCAGCCCGCTTTAGATGAGATAAAAAAGTTGCGTATCACATTCACATAACATAACTAAGCTAAACTGGGACAAACAGACAGTCTGACAGGCAGACGGACGGATGGACGGACTCTATGGGAATTTTCATGTATTTTTTTTTGCTCATTTTATTTTATTTTATTTTTTCAGCTTGCTAAAAGCTTTTTCTAATTTCCAAATGCTACCCAGGTTTTATGGGGATGTCACATTTAATTATGACAATTGACATTTAACACGCAACTAATAATCATTCTCAGACTCAGACCAGACTCTAAATGCCACAAATGTATATATATATATATATAAATGTGTGTGTGTGTGTGTGTGTGTAGTAGAAGTAGTAGTAGCAGATCCGATGTCTGGCCTTGCACATTTGATATGCCCACTGCCCCGATATAACAAGAGCATTTCCGTTTGAGTAATGCCAACACACACACACACACACACACACATACACACACACACACACACACACACATACACAGAGTTGTAATATTTACTTCCGCTCCCTTTGACGCTGTCATTTCCTAGCCATGCAGCTTAAATAGTTGTGCTTCTTCTCCGAGCCTCATTAGCTGCGTCTATAAATAGCTCAGACTAGCAAAGAAAAACAAAAAACAAAAACAGAAAAACAGAAAAAACAAAAAAACAAAACAAGAAACGAACTGAGAAACAAGCCAAGGCAATGTCTTTTAAGCAGAATTCGCAATTCGCAACTCGCAAAGCTGAGGCAAGCGTGCAAAATAAACATTGCAAAGTGCTGCGAAAATTCAGAGGAACTCAACCCAAGCTGAGCCGATGTGGAAAACAAACTCATTCAGCTAAATATAATTCTAAATATAAATATAAATATGTATAAATAGCTGGCGAATACTGGGGGGATTACCCGGTGGGGCCTGCTTGCAACTAGTAGCGCAATTGAAGCGAGCTTGCAACAAAAATTAACAGAAGCCAATGACGGGCAACTATTCAGTAACGGTTAATGTAATGCCAAAGTAACAGAGAGACGTGGTTTGTAATGCTCAATTATATAAAATTAAATTGGCAATAAAGAGCAGTAGAGTAGCAGTAAAACTAATGGACTAATAACAACAGTAACGAGTAAGTCAATGGGTGTTTCCTATTTTTTCTAATTGCGTACTCAGTAGATAAAACGAGTTTGAATGTTAGTTAGTCAGCTTTGACAGCTTAGTAAAGACAACCGAGAAAGTGACGAGTAACGAGTAAACAACGAGTACATTTGAATAACTCAAGTTAAACTAGTGAATTAAATAAGAGTTTATATTGTAGAAACAGTATTGAAGTTAACTTGTGAGAAAAGTAACGAGTAAGTAAATGGCTGTTTCCTATTTTGAAATGCATACTCAGTAGATAAAACGAGTTAAAATGTTAATTAGACAGCTTTAACAGCTTAGTAAAGACACCCAAGAAAGTAACGAGTAAACAACGAGTGCATTTCTCAGGTGTGTTTGTTGAGAATAACTCAAGTTAAACTAGTAAATTGAAGAAGAGTTTATATTTGTAGAAACAGTATTGAAGGTAAATTGTTAGAAAGGAAGTGTATATATAAAAAGGAAATACTAAATAATAGCGAATAACGAATTGCTTTGAAATGTGACGAGTAACTAGAAAAGACCATGCAGAAAACAAACAATAGACAAATCAAAAAGTCAGCTTAACAGACTCAACCCATCAGCAATTATTGAGCTATTAATAATGACGAGTAAACTTTAAAGCCTTCTGATAAACAATGTGTGTGTGTGTGTGTGTGTGTGTGTGTGTGTGTGTGTGTGTGTGTGTGTGTGTGTGTGTGCCTATTTACTGGATAAGCTGGATATGCTGTGACCTTTTATTGACACCGACGGTCACACAGCAAACGCTCTTTGGGTTGTTAAGTGTTTGTGGAGGAAAGAAGGGTCTCTCCGGACACGGCACATATGACACACGTAATCCCCTAGGCTAGTGTGAAACAATAACAAGGGCAACACTGAACTCTGACCCATCCTTAACCCCAACTTAGGCAACAACAGTCGACACTCAACAGCCAAGTATCGCAAAAAGGACGACGCAACGTCGCCCAGTCAATCTGCACAGCTTGAAAATTAATTGCCTAAACAACTCGTATTTTCTCTCTCTCTCTCTCTCTCTCTCTCTCTCTCTCATTCTCTCATTCTCTCACTAAGCGGGTCGGCGCCCAACAAAGCCACATAAGTAGTTGGCATATAAATAGATTTGCATAATCAGACGCTCGTTTATATTGTATGTATGAGCGAGTCTAACCTGATGTCGACCCGATTTACTCACTAAGTATAGCAGCTGGATATAATCGGTTTGATGGGTTGATGATGATGACAGTCAACACAGCCAACGACGACGAGGTGGTACAGGGAGAGGGAGATGGAGAGGGGGGCGGAGGGGGAGGGGGAGGCCAATGACTTTTAAGGATAATGACATCAAAATGCGCATAACAAATTCGTTTGCAATCCTTTTTTCAACTCACTTTGCATAATCACACACACACAGAGAGAGATAGAGATAGAGGTAGAGATAGAAATATAGAGAGATAGATAGAGAGAGAGAGACTCACGCACACGTCCAGCGAAACTTGAAAATCTCAAGACAATACATGAAAAACACACCTTTGCTTAACTGAAGCCGCCCCTTTGCCCAAGTTTGCAGTCATCTCCTACTTTGTGCCACACGAATCTGGGGCAATCGGCATCAACATTCTTAAATATATGTAAGCGAGAGGCAGAGCCAGAGGCAGAGGCAGAGGCAGAGGCAGAATGAGCAGTCTTGCCACAAAAATGCACTCGCTGGCGCCCATCAGCTGCCCTCGGAATGACACTTATCATCGCTGAGCTGCACCACAAAGTGCCCCTCAACTTGCTGCTCCCTTCTATTGTCGCAAATCAGACACTCGAAATCATGTTGCAGCTGCCGCTCTCCTTTCAGCATCTTTTGTGTCCACTCAGATTAAGCTTTGGCCCTTGAGCCAAGTGCTTTGATTAATTTTCAAGCTTTGCAATCCACTCATCAAATTAGACACAGCTTAAAAAAGCTAATAAAAATAATAATAATAATAATAACAATAATTGTAATAATAATAATGATAATAATAATATTAATAAAAATAATAATAATAATAATAATAATAATAATACTAATAATAATAATAATAATAATAATAATAATAATAATAATAATAAAAATAATAATAATAATAATAATAATAATAATAATAATAATAATAATAATAATAATAGTTGTAATAATAATAAAAATAATAATAATAATAATAATAATTGTAATAATAATAAAAATAATAATAATGATAATAATAATATTAATAATAATAATAATAATAATAATAATAATATTAATAATATTAATAATAATAATAATAATAATAATATTAATAATAATAATAATAATAATAATAATATTAATAATAATAATAATAATAATAATAATAAAATAACACTACTACTAATAATAATAATAATAATAATAATAATAATAATAAAGAGAAAGTGGGAAAGAGTAACAGGAGCTTTTCAAGGAGCTTTTCAAGGAGCTTTTCAAGGAGCTTTTTGATGAGCTTTTTCTGTTCACTTATTTTTGGTTAAACAGAAATTATAGTTTTCAGATAGTTGTGCAATCAGCTTAAAGCTGCTGGCCATTTTCTGTTTGACACACTAATGAGGATGAGCTGATCTTGCAACAGTTGCAGTGCAACCAAAACGTTGAGCGTTCGCAGAGTCGAGGTTGCCTCTTTCCGGACTGAGCTGAGCTGAGCCGGGCGCACAAAGGAAATATTTGCGGCAAATCGGAACTGGGACAGCAAGTAGCAACTGGCTACTGACAACTGGCAACTTGCAACTGCCACTGACAGCGCCCCCCAAAAAAATATAAAAATAATAATAAATAAATATGAGTAAGCGCAAAGAAGAAAACATAAATTCGCAAAATAAGGAAAATGAAGAAAATCCCAGAAACTTGTGCAACGCTTCGCTTCGGTTCGGTTCGGTTCGGTGCAGTGCGATGCGGTTCAGTTGTGTGCGGTTCGTTTGGTTTCAGTTTCTTGACGTGAGTTGTATTTAACCAATAGTCGAGTTGTGTTTGTGTGTGTGCGAGTGTGCGTGTGTGTGTGTGTGTGTGTGTGTGGTGTGTGTGTGCGTGTGTGTGGCTTGACAGAGGATGGCAAACATGCATATGAATGTCTGGCTCCGGTCGTCCTTCCTTTTATTTGCTTGAACAAGGACACGGAGGAGTCTCAACTTGTGTGTTTCTCTTTTCTCCTTTCTTGTCTTGGTCTTTCGGGCTAAAACCTTGGTTTAATCAACTATGTTGTGCGCCTTTTGCCAACTTTCTAGCCATGTTAGACGCATTGCCCAGCGGGTATTCGAACAACTGACTAACTGAAATTGGAATTGAGCCTTTGACCCATGTGAACTGTTCGCTTGATTAAATTTGCCACAGCTCTTGTTGATAATACAAAAAGCAATCTATATTTATGTATATATATGACTGCATCGATTGGATCGTCACTATCTATAATATATACATATATGCAGGCATTATCCATATTTTATGTGTAATCTTGAAAATAATCCCAAACTTGACATAGATGCTTCAGTTGCTTCAGTTTTATTCAAAAATCAGGCGTATGCTGCATTTCTCTATATTATATATATATATATATACATAATATATTTATATATGTATTTTATTATATATTATATATATATTATATATATATTTATTTATGTTTATGTTCAGGGTATTTGAGCTTCGCTCAGCTGCAGATAATCCCAGTTGCTGCTACAATTTTAATATGCTGCCTATTAATTTATATGCATGTATTGCTCTGTGTTAGTATGTGTGTGTGTGTGTGTGTGTGTTGTGCGTGTGTGTGTCAGTTGCATGGTTTGTCGCTTGGTTGGCTGCCAGCATCGTTGATTGGGAGTCCAAGTAGAAGACCAGGCCAAGGGGCATAGTAATCATTGATTAGACTATCCAAGGCGAAGGCGTTGTTGCTGCTGCCACAACAACAATAACAACAACAACAATGGGTCGAACTGTAAGTGGGGCATGTGTGTGAATGTGTGTGGCAACTTTTTCCCATTGTTGCCACATCAAGTTCCACTATTATTTCTAGCATGTTATAAATATTGTTTGCCAGCTTTGCAGCTTTTTTTGTATGCACAAACTAAATATTTATTTAGCCGTCAACCAAAGTGTTAATTGTGTGGGCGTCTGTGTGAGTCTCTATCTCCCTCTCTCTCTCTCTCTCTCCCTCTCTCTCTCTCTCTCTCTCTCTCTCTCTCTCCTGTATACCTATGTGCTGTGGGTATTTAATCTGCTGAGCTCATTGCCTTCTCAGGGGAAGCAACAGCTGCGCTTTTTTGTCGGTCCCCTTTTTTTAATTTCTGTTTCAGTTTCTGTTTCTGTTATTGTGAGGCAAACGCTGTGTGACTTGTTGCGATTTCTTGCCCCAAAGCTAAACCCGGGGGAATTCAGGGAAACACACACATTTGCCACAGCCACTCGATTTGATTCTGATTTCTGGCTGCTGTTGGCAGAACGACGTTGCGACTATTATTGAAAGTATTTTTTGAAGTGCCTCATTTTATATTTGCCCCAACCCCAACGAGGCTGTTATCAATGCGTGGCAATTACTGGACACGTTAGAAGCACCCCTGAGTGTACTCATGAGTGTTGTGTTGTGTGCTCAGCGTACTCATTGTGCAATTAATGCGTCATAAGTAGAAAAAATAGGAAATAAATAAATGTTATCATTAATCAAATCGCATTTGGAATGCTACAAATACAAATGGATATTAGCAAAATAATTCCAACGAAATTGCTCATGCCACAAATGTGGAATGTGAATGAATTCATATAGCATTCATATCAGTTGCAACTATCAATCACTTGGGTCTATTTAATATTCTACTTAGTCGCATCATAATTAATTGCTTCATCTTCAACTTGGCTGCTTGTCGAAAATTGGAAATGGATTTTCAACAATTGCAAAATTAAACAAATCTAGTTAAAGAATAATTGCTATTTTCAGTGATGATTTCTTTGACAAAACTTAAGTTAGTTTCTAGAATTCTTCAATAAATTGTACTTAACTGAATGTGTCGCAAAAAGCGACTACAAAATATTTAGTTGGATTGCTTCTCGATGCGATAGTTGATTGTTGTTGTTGGTTGTTGGTTGCTGGCGATATTTCAATTTTGTTTATGACAAGGTCGGGCAGTCGCTGACATGGAACGAGTACCCATTCATTCACTCACTCACTCACTCATTCATTCATCTAATGGCCCTTGCAATGCGTATCGATGGTAAAGTGGTGCCCGATGAGGAGGGGTTGGGTTTGGGGCTTGGGGCTTGGGGCTTGGGGCCTGGGGTTTTGACCATTTACACGACACTACAGAAAGAGAAATGTTTTATGTTTTCTGACCGTCGCGGCGCGGCTGGGCAATATGTAATTTATAGCCGGCAATTTTCACAGAAAATTAAAATTTCCTTTTTCTACCCAGCGGCAGTAAAAGTGCCACAATGGGTATAATCAAGTGTGTATCGATGTGAACGAAAGTGAGCCACATTTTGGAGCCCTCCAAATAGGTATATACATATTTAACCTATCCGAACTAAGTATCTATTTAACTGTAAAACACGCAAAGTTTATAAAAAAAATAGTCTGCAAATACTGAAACTGAAAGTGTTTCAAGTATCTAGAATTATTTACATATTAACAGCGAGTCGAGCACTCTCGACTTTTACTGACTTTTCTACTTGTATTTATTTATGTATTTCAATTTATTTATTTATTTTTGTTGTATTTCGAAGCACGTTTTGAATTCGGTCGAACGTAAATAACATGATTCTTGTTGTTGTTGTTGTTGTTGTTATATTTTTTTAATTGGCTTTTACTGTTGTATTTCTTTTTTGTTCCTTTTCGGTTTTCTTTTTTTTTTTATTAATTTAGCATTTTATATTGCATAATTGGCAGTTGCTGGTCGCGCCGTCTTGTCTAAGGTCACAGCAGGCTGGCCACTTGACTGCACCAATGTAACACGATACGGCCCAGATACCAATACCAATACCAATACCAATATAAACACACAGATACAGCTTGGAGCTGGCTGAGGTTTCATGTCGACAAACTAACTCAAACCAACAACGAACCAGACACGGCTAACCTTTAAAAATAATCGAAGCGAAATTGTTATTATAATTGAAGGTGGTTATTAGAAAATGGACACATACATATCTATCATATATATATATATATATTATATATATATATAAAATATAATAGTTTTCTAGGTTTTTTACTATTTTCAATGTGACCATCCGGTGCAAGTAATAATCACTACGGTTACTTACAAAATATATCATTTTATGTTGGTTTTTTTGGGGCTGTGCAAATTTTAAAAAATGAGAAGAAGAAATAGAAAAAGATTGAGGGAATCAAAACAATAATAAAATAAATATGTTAATAATTTACGCCAAATACTGTAAAAAAAACTGTACAAAAATAATTAGAATTCTACTTGAAAAAAAATAATGAAATCTGCCTATTGCGGAAAATTGCGACATTAAAGGAAAACCCTAAGAAAGCAAACAAGCCCAAAAGTTCATAGAAGTGGACAGATAAAGAACATAATAAGGAATATATATATATATATATATATATATATATGTGTGTGTATATATATATACATATATAAGTTGAGTTTAGTTAGCATAGTTTAAATTTGGGCACAGGTAAAGAGAAGCTTATCTTATTTTGCTTAAAAGTCGTTAGCTCGAGGGTTGGGCTTTCATAATGTGGGCGTGTACCAACTAGACGCCTTTGTGTGTGTTAGTGTGTGTGTGTGTAGAGTGTGTGTGTGTGTAGTGTGTGTGTGTTTGTGTGTGTGTGTGCTTGGGCATGGCGTGACGAAGCCGCGTGAACCTTTTGAACCCTGCGATACGGATTACGTTTACGGCTACGATATGTCCGTCATAGATGACCTACATACACACAGATGTGTGTGTGTGTGCGTGTGTGCGTGTGTGTGTGTGTTTGCTTGTTGTCTGTGTAAGTAAGTGTTCACTGGCGTCCGTTCGTTTGTCTTTTGATTAAAAATTCCATATATTGAAAAAAAATACAAAAAAAAAAAATACCAAATTGAAAATAAAATCGAGAAGCTTTGAAAATATGTACATATATATTGTATGTTAGATACAAGTGTGGAACCAGCCCCTACATTGATTACATTATTTTCCAATTTAGCATTTCGATTATGTATACCCTTTAATCATAAGCGTAAGGGGTTGTTATGTAACACACAAAAGAAGACAAAAATTATTTCTTTGATTACTGATAATAATTGCATTCAAGTGTTTATTATTTTGGCATGTTCTTAGTACAAAGATCATTTCAATCAATATTACACAGTATCTCATCGTCTGTCAGTCGTATTCTTTATGATTTTTTCCTCGTTTTTTACAAACCCAAATGGAATTATTTATTATTGCTGCCTCAGCTTATCTGCCTTGTTTAATATTTAACAAAAACATATTTTAAACATTCGATTTTTTCTTCTTTTCATTACAGGTACGAGTTACAAGTTACGTGTCTATTTTGAGATGTGCCCCGCGCCGTCCCTCGCTGCCCCACGCTGCACGCTCCTCCAAACAGAGGAGTAGATTGCTTCTAATCGCTGATCTGCCTGTCAGTGCATTTCTGTTCATTATTAGTAGCTGTCAATTATAATTATGAGTGTGTGTGTGTGTGTGTGTGTGTGTGTGTGTGTGTGTGTGTGTGTGTGTGTGTGTGTGTGTGTCTGATGTTGTGTCTGATGTTGTGGCTGACCTTTGATTCAGCTTGATTCGGTTCGGTTCGGTTTAAACTGACGGGTTAAATTGATTTGAAAATCGTTGCCTCGAGTGGTCGAAATTGAAATACACTTGCAGCTATAACTGTATAAATAAACCATAATGTGATGTATATATATATATATATATATATATCTGTCTGTCTTCTATTTTTCCCGCTTTAAAATGTGGTTGCTGCCAACCACTTTTCTTTGAGAACTCAACTCGGGACTGAGACTCACTTTGCAGGCGAGATTTATGATACCCTGGGCTGAGCGAGTAAAAGGGCATATTTGAATTGCTGACACAATTTGTGAGGCGGCGCACAGCTGCATGCACTTGATGCACTTGCGGCACTTGCTGCACGAACGTGAGCTTTGATTAGAAGCGGCTGGAATGGAATTACACTCATTTGAAAGAGAGAGAGAGAGAGAGAGGGAGCGAGAAAGAGAGAGGGGGAGGGGGAAAGGAGATAACTGATTTTGTGGGTCGTTGCACTCGTCACAAAGTGCTTCCATTTGTAGAACGAACCAGTGAACCAACGATTACCATTAACATAACCGTTCGCAGTGCCATTCCAAACAAAAGCTATGGCTATAACTGTGTGTGTGTGTGTGTGTGTGTGTGTGTGTGTGTGTGTGTGTGTGTGTGTGTGTGTGTATTGCTATTCCCGTTTCCATTCCTGTTTGGCTATTATGCCAACCCATTTAATGACCATTAAATTATACATAATAGCCCCAAACTACAAGACATTTAGACTTAAACTACCACCGACAACAACAACAACAACAACAACATGCAACAATAACAACAACAAGCAACAACAACAAAAGGCAAAAAAGCGTCGCAACATCGCATAACGAAAGCGAAATTAGTCAGGCACAATCAAACAATTGGAAACGCTTGCTCTCTTGGGGCACGCATGCGTGGCGCCCCAACATTGAAAGGCTTGCGGTTGGATCGCCATTGTTGAATGTTCAATGATGAATGTTGTTGCGTTTGCTGCATGTCGCGCATTCCCAATGCGACATGCACCAGCAGCAGCATATTAACAAATAGTTTCCAAACTCTTCCCATCAAACCCAACCAGCTGTTGCCACGTCATCAGCCAAAACAGTTACTAATTACTTAGTTGCTGTTAGTTAGTTAGTTAGTCGCTAGAAATTTGCCCATTTATTTTAATTAATTTCAATTTATTTTGATTAACTAATAATTAAATACAAATTTTTCTTATGAAATTCTTAGTGAAGAAGAAGCAAAGCAATTGTTGCTAAATTGGTTGATAGCCAAGCAAACCCCTCACTTTTGCATTGCAATTAAAGGGTATATATTTAAAGAAGAAGAGGAAGAGAGCAAAAGAAAAGAAAAGAGAGAACAAATAAATACGAAATGTGTTCAATTTGCAGCTGTGTGTGTGTGCGTGTATATGTGTGTATGTGTGTGTGTATGTGTGTGTCTATTGTGTGAGTGTGTGTGTGTGTGTGAAGTGTGTGAATGATTTGGTTAGGTTTTTGTCATTAAGTATTTCTGTATTTGTGTTTTTGTGTGCGAGACTCGTAGTTAACTGTTAATAGTCCCATTGCAAGCAATTAAGTTCATTAGCGCGACGAACCCACAAATGTGGGAGAGGCATCAAACAGGGGGGGGCACATACGATATATAAAAATATAGATATAGAAATGGAAATGGAAAATAGCTATAGATATGGCCAATGGCAGATAGATGTGGCTTAAATGGGTAACAGAACCAGGCAGCAGCCAACTCGCCCAGCCTGGGCTGCTGTGTTGTTGTTGTGGCATTGATCATAATCAACCCAAGCCGAACAACAACAACAACAACAACAGCAACAACAACTTAAATAACGAAAATAACAAGAACAACACAAAGCACTAAACACAAGAGACGAGCGACGAGCGACTTTCATAACAAATCAATTTTCATTTCGCTGCGTTGTGTTGCGTTGCGTGTTTTCCTGTGTTTTCCCATGCGTTCCCATGCGACACAGCCCCTGCTCCCAAAAAATAACTAACACATGCTCTATCTCCCTCCCTCCCTCCCTCCCCCTCCCTCTTTCTCTATCTCTGTCTCTGTAAGCCATTTAATGTCATTGTTTGCATACCCTGTACCAATTGTTATTTGCTAGCAGGTGGTTGTAGCAGAAGCAGCGAATCGATTTCAGATATCTGTTGAAAGTAGCTATATGAGTAGATTTCAGATATCTGTTGAAAGTAGCTATATGAGTTTATTTCAGATATTAACTGCTCATATACCATATATCCACTATATGTCTACCATATGTGTACAATTAAAAATATGTCATACTTCTCTTCCGATTATATAATAGAAATCGTGCAAGTTAATTTTATTTCATTTTATTTTTTTTTTATTATTTAATATTATTTTTTTTATATATTATTTTTTTTTCTATGTTTATACAGATTGATAGCTTTATTGATATATTATAAATTCTTCATATTAGAATAAAATTGATTAATAAAAAATAAGCGAAACACTTTTTAAACAACCCAATGCGAAAACTGCACGAAAGTGCTTTTACAGGGTATCTGCTGCAAGCATCATCATTTCGCTTAGTTGCTGGGTTTTCTTCTTCTTTTTTTTTGTGCTTTTTCGGCTAGATTTCAATAACTGTCCCTTGTTGCTGGTGTTGCTGGTGTTGCTGGTGTCTGCCTGGCTGCCTTGCTGCCTAGCTGCATGTGTAATTCAAAGCAAATGCCTTGTAAATGCAACGCCTGCAGTCCCTCTGTGCAACGCCCCGCCCCACCTACCTCCCTCTCTCTCTCTCTCTCTCTCTCTCTGTCTGCTGGGGTGGTCGTCATCGTCGGCGCTTTCCTATCAGCGTTGCATAGACAAAGTTCTTTGTTGTTTGGCTTAAATGGCTCGTTTTGGCTCGTTGTGTGGCGCAACATGCTCAACATGCTGTTTGTTGTTGTTGTTGTTGCTGCTGCTGCTGCTGCTGCTGCTGCTGTTTTTGCTGTCTGCTCCACTTAAAGGCCAAATGTGTCGCAGCATGACGTTTGATATGTATCATTAACAACAGCAACAACAGCAACAACATCAACAACAACAACAACAACGAGAACAGACAGCAATCGTTATCTATGCCATATGTGTGAAACAGACTCCAATCATACTTTTGTTCGAGCCAATCATAGATATACATCTATATCTATATATAAATATATATATCTGATAGGCTTCTTGATAGGCTCCATGCTGTTTTTTTAATTAAATCCATCTGTTGCCTCGCTGAGTAGGGTAGGGTAGGGTATTCAGGGAACGCCTAGAATTGCCCAAATGAGTCATGCATTTATTTGTATTGAAAACGTGTTGCGTTATTGTTAATAGCAGAATATTAATTTTAAATGTTTAATTAAATTTAATTTATTTTTGTTTTTGTTGGAATTCATTATTATTTTTCGATTGAATTTTAGCTAATTACAAATGCAGTATTAAACGAAATGCATCTCTTTTAAAGCAGTTGGAAATATTGACTTACACACACACACACACACACACACACATTAAGCTTGTGTATAGCCAAGAATTATTCCAACTAGATTTATTGAGAGATTCCTTGGCCTGTTCGCTTTAACTGGTTAGACTAATGGAAGCATCACTCGCAGCTTTTTTCCACCTGTTTATTACAATGACAATATCTGAAATCATTTTTCAAGTGAACTTGGTGTGTGGGTGTGTGTGATTGAGTGGGTGTGTGATTGATAACTTCATCACCTGAAGGTTTAATATTCAGGCTTGCGCTTTCTGCAAGTCAGTGCCATTTAATCTTCATGATCATGATGATCATCGCTAACATAATCATTAACAGCATCATCATTATTAACAATAATCATCGTCATCGTCATCATTCTGTTGGCTTCTTTTCAATGCACAAGTCCCATTGGTGGTGCTGCCTCCTTGCGTCCAATCATATTTCTAAATTAGTCTGTTCAGCAAACTTGGCTTATTGGCCAGGGACAAGCGACAACAACCAAAAATTTGTCTTTGTCATTGAGGTGGTTATTATTGCTGTTGTTGTTGCTGTTGTTGTTGCTGTTGTTGTTGCTTAGCCAGCTATAAAGTCAATAGCCAAAGAGCCCATGCTAACCAAGAAGACGCACATTTCATTCGCTGCTGTGAGGAGTATTTATCATTTTTTAATGACAACACCTTTGCCGAGCAGCCGCCGCCGCCACTCGAAAACCATTATTCGCCATACAAAAGGGAAAGCAGACGCCGCCGAGGCAGAAGATGCACCAAAAGATGAAGGTGAGGATGAGGATGAAAATGGTTTTGCTCGTAAGTCAACTCGAGCAGAAAATACTCGAGTCCTAAGAGGCGGAGGTGGAGGCGGAGGCTGCTGCTCATTTCGTGTGCCGTCAACAGCTATTAACGGTCCACGGTCCATCACGGAGACGGAGACGTTCCACGTGACAGTTTCCCATCCCGTTGGAGTGCAAAATTCAGTTAGTTGCCACACATTTTGCTGTCATAACTTATTTATTAGACTTCAAATGTCAAATTAGCTAAAAAGCAACTTAAAGCAGTGACGCCTAGTTGACGCCTCCCCTCCCCCCACTCCCTCCCCTCCCCACTCTACTCCTGCAACGCCACTAGTTGCCACTGCTGCTCTTCCGCTCCTCTGTTCATCATCGCTTGGGTAAATTGACGGCCATTTTCTGTTTGCTTTTCTCTCTCTTTTTTTACTCTTTGCTCTTTTTTTATTTAATTTTTTTTTTTTTTTTGTGTCTGCCTCGCATCTGGCAACTTTGCGCCGTTACTTTTATTATTTAATGTAATTTCATTTAATGTAATTACATTAAAATGCGTCCAACTCAACTCAACTCAACTCAGCTCAAGTGCGTTCGCTGTGTGTCTTGACGTGACAGTGGCAACAGTGGCAATAGTGGCAACAGTGGCAACAACAACAACACTAAAACACCAAATACAGCAACACATATATTTGCTCGAATTTATGTTACCCATTACCAAATTATACAGATTATTATACATAAGTTTGTGAATTCGCAGCTAAACAGATAAATATTTAATATCTGTGAGTCGGATTACAACTGTAGATATATAAATATAGTATATATATTAATATAATACTTATATCTATGGTTATATTTCACATAGTTATGCTTTGAATTAAATTTAACTAAAGACATTTATTTTTCAGACATTTCGGTGCATTTTTTTTTTTTTTACATTTATTTATTACAAAAGGCTTAAAAATTCTGGCCTCTAAAAAACTTGGTCAATTGATCTGTTTGTGTTGTGTGTATACTGCCGCACAGCACTGTCTGCAGCATTTGATTGACAGAACGCTCTTAGCGGTTTTTGCTTCATTTTTTTCTTTGTTTTATTTTTGCGCTTGCAAAAAAAAGTTGTTGCACGCAGTTTTGTGATTGTTTTGGTTGCCTAGTTCTAGATTTTTATGTGGCGCGTGCGTGTGGCCCAGCCCCAAATCGCAGTCGCAGTCGCAGTCCCTAGTTTTAGTTATAGTTGGAGTCCAAGTCCGAGTCCGAGTCCGAGTCGACCCTCCATCAAAGCTCGAACACCGCCACCCCTTCACCGCCCGTGCGGTAGTTAAAAATGCAAAACTAATTAGTTGCAGAAAGAGACAGAGAGAGAGAGAGAGAGAGAGAGAGAGAGAAATGGAGGCCTGGACACGATATGCTCTTGCCCCACAGGCTCAGTTCTTGGCCTTGATGTTTGTGTTTTATTTCTTCTGGTTTCATTTTTTTCCTTTTTTCGTAGACTTTGTTTTGTAGTTTTTATTTTGTAGCAGTGACAGGAAATCTGCTTGTGATGTTTAAGCCGAATTCAGTGTGCATACATCAAATAAAGGCAAAGAGAACTTGACTAAAATTCATTACTGTTATATGTTAACTATTCTGGCAAGTTTCTCAAATCCAAAGAGATTTCCATGCCTAATTTCTTTTTGGTTTTCGATTTTCCTCCGCATGACTGTTTTAGCAAAATTTGCAAAGTGAGATTTGATTTTTGAGAATTTAGACTGTTCCACAGAATTATCCTGAAATGCTTAATATAAAATATTACAATTATCTATGCTATCAATAATATGAGCATAAGAATTTATAAGAATTCAGCAATGTTACTACAATTTATTTAATCTGCAAGTTACCCATGTTTAACAATTTTATATTTTAATCCTAAAACTGAAGTTAGTTTTGGTATAAATAATTAAATTGTAGGATAAATCATAAATCATACATTTATTTCCTTTCGTATTAATTTGTTTTACTAATATATTTTTGAGCTCCTACAAAATATTGTCAATTTTGTATTATACCTGTCGATTTAAAACACATTGTGGAACTTAATTAATTAAATTGTGTGGGTGTGTTTTTTTTTATATAGATCTACCACCACTAACCTATTAAAATGTACCTCTTTTGTTTTCAAAGGTTTCCAGAACAAAATGCAAACGGAGGTTGCTTACACTGATTTTAGTAGGACTTTTGATTCTATCTTGTATATGGGTCTTTTATATGGTCACCCAATTACAAGGTTCATCAGGACAGAATAGAATCCATGCAAAAACAATTTCAATTATTTGCACGTAGACGTCTTAACTGGAATACTAATTTTAGCTTACCTTCTTACCGTAGCATACTCGTACTTCTATTAATAAATCTTCCTTCACTTTCTGATCGTAGAACAAAGCTTGGTTTACTCTTTTTACATAAGCTCATAAATGGTGAGATTGAGTTAATTCCGAATTAATCAGCCAAATTAATTTTACAGTTCCGATCAGAATTAAAAGGAATTTTCTGCCTATCTTTCTTCAAATTTGTAGTTCGAATACAAGTTGTACAAATTTATAATATGCTTTTCCATTAATTAATTGTAATTCTTCTATTGATTGTATTAAAAACTGTTGGGAACTGTTTTTCGATGTTTTTGCGGGTCACCTGAGCCACACTGAAATGAATTTGGAAACCGAAAATATCGATACTTTTGTATTGGAAGCAATCCTAATTCGAATTCGGATGGAATAAATAATAAAAAATTTTAAAATTGTTTTTTGGATATCGCTAAAATTTCTAATTAGCTTTGAGATTTTTATTGTACCAAGATATTTAATTAATTAGTTATTGTCAACTAAAGTCAATCTAGGTGGCACTGGAAATTTTGGCAACAGTCCAGTCAAAACGACACAATACATACATTTTTCACTCACATAAATATTTAACAAAAAAGTTTTCTAATCTCATTTTTTTCAAATCGCAAAAAATAGAAAAATGGCAGAAACAGCACGCTATAAAATCGATTACAAGCTTTTGGCTATTTCTATTTCGATCAACCTAAGTCTGTTCCTTTTCGGACATCCAAAATTTTACAAGATAGACTTCGCTTCGTTCTTGGTCTTGATTTCGATTCTAGTTGCGCTGGAACAAGTCCGTACCTACTTCACAGATGTCAAGGAAGATGCAGCTAAGTTCTTAAAAGTGCTTCTCATATCCTTTGTATGCAGTCATCTACTGATGATTCTTTTATGGGCTCCAATGTGGTATATGTGTGAAGAGCTTCACTTATACTTTATGTCAAGGGACTACGTAAAATCCTTCTTCACCAACAGTCCCGGGGTATATATGTGTATCAAAAACGAATTCTTGTACGTTTTGAAAATTATAACTGCCATTTTAATTTTTTTCGATGTTGTGCGGGTCACTTAAGCCACACTGAAATGAATTTGGAAACCGATAAATATCGATACTTTTGTATTGAAAGCAATCCTAATCTTTATTCGGATGGAATAAATAATAAAAAATTTTAAAATGGTTTTTTGGATATCGCTAAAATTTCTAATTAGCTTTGAGATTTTTATTGTACCAAGATATTTAATTAATTAGTTATTGTCAACTAAAGTCAATCTAGGTGGCACTGGAAATTTTGGCAACAGTCCAGTCAAAACGACACAATACATACATTTTTCACTCACATAAATATTTAACAAAAAAGTTTTCTAATCTCATTTTTTTCAAATCGCAAAAAATAGAAAAATGGCAGAAACAGCACCCTATAAAATCGATTACAAGCTTTTGGCTATTTCTATTTCGATCAACCTAAGTCTGTTCCTTTTCGGACATCCAAAATTTTACAAGATAGACTTCGCTTCGTTCTTGGTCTTGATTTCGATTCTAGTTGCGCTGGAACAAGTCCGTACCTACTTCACAGATGTCAAGGAAGATGCAGCTAAGTTCTTAAAAGTGCTTCTCATATCCTTTGTATGCAGCCATCTACTGATGATTCTTTTATGGGCTCCAATGTGGTATATGTGTGAAGAGCTTCACTTATACTTTATGTCAAGGGACTACGTAAAATCCTTCTTCACCAACAGTCCCGGGGTATATATGTGTATCAAAAACGAATTCTTGTACGTTTTGAAAATTATAACGGCCATTTTAATTTTTTTCGATGTTGTGCGGGTCACCTAAGCCACACTGAAATGAATTTGGAACCCGATAAATATCGATACTTTTGTATTGAAAGCAATCCTAATCTTTATTCGGATGGAATAAATAATAAAAAATTTTAAAATGGTTTTTTGGATATCGCTAAAATTTCTAATTAGCTTTGAGATTTTTATTGTACCAAGATATTTAATTAATTAGTTATTGTCAACTAAGGTCAGTCGACACCAAAAATATATAAAAATTTCAATTAACGAAAGTGGAGAGAGCAAGAGTAATAAAGCGTTATGAGAAACAAAGCGTTGAGAGAGCGAGAGTAATAAAGAGCACAGAAAAACCGCTATGACAACAACAATGCAAAACGATGGAGCGTGCAATGGAGTAAGGGAGAAGCTTTGTCTATTACAACTCTCACCGAACCGATGAGAGCGAGAAAACAAAAACAAGGCAATTGCAGAGCAAAGCAATTGCAGAGAAATTACAAGGAATGAAAACTCAGATATAATTTATATTAATCAAATTAAATACACTATGTAAAATTTAATAACAATCACGAACTGGACGTAGAGCAGCAAAAACACAACCGATCACAGCAAATGCTAAGACTGGACCTGTAAGTAGAAGAAAACCAGGCAACATCGGTTTTTGAGAAAAATCGGTTGATTTTCAAAAGGGATGTGGCACTTTATGTCTGACACAGCAATTCCATTTGAATAAATTCTCTTGAAATTCTCTTGTCTGTGTTATTAGCTCATGCTACGTGTTGTTCCTAAATCTCAACAACATACAATATGTATGTGTGTGTGTATGTGTGTGGATTTTATGACTGGAGTCAAGTTGAGCAACTCTTTCGACCGCAATGTGGGCAACTGTGGGGGCATTCCACGAAAACCCATTCGAAATGCCCATAGAAACTGAAAATATGGGCCTATAAAAAAGACATTCGAAAACTTTTGGCGGCATCCAGCATTTGTTTTTTTCTCTTTGTTTCTCTCTTTGTGTTATTGTTTTTTTTTTATGGTCATCAGTCGACAAGTCGGCGATTTGATTCGGCGACTCAACGACTCGGACGACTGTTTAAATCAACACAAATTAGACAATTTGATGACCTGACGACTAACAAACACTTGCTCCCCTCCTACCCTTCAACGGCGGCCCTCATTCATAAAAAGCTGAAAGCGTCATAGAGAAGAAAACAATTAACGGCAAATAATTTAATTTGCTTGCTGCAAAGAGCAACAACAAGAAGAAAAGGAAGCAGCAGCAACAAAAACAACCGCAACAACAAAGCGAACAAATGAAATTAAATATTTTATAGCCACGCGTATTTCTATTGTCCGTCCCGATTTCATTCAGTACGTTTTCGTCTTTAGTGCGATTCTCGCTCGGACCGGTATGTTTCTCTTAATGTTACTTATTATGGAGCACACACACGCATACATATATACATATATACAGCTTCGGTCAAAATATTAGTAGTGTTTTAGAAATATATAATTGCAAAATTTTTAATCAATACTGCAGGCAATAAAATATTGAAAGCTTACATAGCTACAAAAGTTATTAACAATTGAATTTTCGTATATTTATTTGTATTCATTGCTTATTAAAATTTATCATTGCATTAGTACTGAAATAATAGTAAAGTTTTCTAAACACTAGATATTTTTTAAAATTAAATCTTGATATTGAAGATTCGGAAGAGATCTCGATTTGATCACCATCAAATGAGTTATATTTTTTGAGAAGCAGCAGCACTTCTATTATTTTGACCGCAACTGTATATCAATGCCTCCCACTTCTTTCACTTATCTGCTGCTGCTGCTTACTGTTATTTTGTTGTTGTATTTGCTTTTGGTTTTATTTGCTTATTTTGTTCACGCATTGCTTGCTTGCACATACCACATCCCCCTTCCCACCAACTCCTTCTCCTTCCTCGTCTTCCACCCACCATTCACCTTTGCTTCGACAGTTTCGAGTTTCCAATCCCCCCCGCTCCCCCGCTCTTCACCCACGTACTCTACAGATTGATGCGCTTGAACGCGCCTTTGTCGTGCATTTTATTTATCTTTATTTAATTTTTAAGCAACTTTGACAGATTTATGCGTTATTGCGGCGTAAATTATTGCATACTTCCACAACGGGAATGGATCTGTGGACCCTCAGCAAACAAACAAACAAACAACACACGCACACACACAACAACAACAAAAACAAGAACAACAACAGCCAGCTGGGTATGTGTGTGTGTGTGTGTGTTTGTGGCGCTTGGGGCGCAAGGTTGAAATTAGCCAGCGTTTTGATAATGCTTTTGCCCTGCTCCCCCCTCCCCCGCAGTTGCTGTGAAAGTTTTTGGGGCTATGGCACAGTAAATCGCGCTTTATATATGGCAGCAATTTGATGCCCCAATGTTGCCATCTCTCTCTCTCTCTCTCTCTGTTTCTCTCTCTGTCTCTCTCTAGAGAAGAGCAGAGGCAATCTAATTTAATAAGGGGCAGAGCCAGCAAAAGCCCGTATCGTCGTCGTCGTAGAGTCTGGCCGTGGCTAAGAGTATTGCTGTTGCCGTTGCTTGGCCAGTCAGGTTATTGTTAGTGCCGCATAAACGTAAAATTTACCATTTATTCCAATTTCCCCTGCCCAGCCCCCCCCCCCCCCTTATTTTCTCTGTGCACATGGAATGCATAAAACGTGGCAGCATAAGTGCAACAGCTATGTGTGTGTGTGTCTGTGTGTGTATGCTAGTATGCTACTTTTAAGAAAAGGGCTGTCTTTTCTGCATCCATAACATAACATGGCAAGTGTATGTGCGAGTGTGTGTGTGTGTGGGTGTGTGTGGGTGGACTATATAAATGGGCGTGACCATATCTATGTGGGTTACACCATATTCACAGACAAACATTTTACGATGTTAACGGCATAAACTGCAATGTCCGCCCGCCGCCCCCCACCCCCCTACGTTCATCCACCAGATACATTTTGAGGTGGCAGGTAAAGAATACAAAAGAATAGACACAATAAAAGGGGCAGGTATATGCAGCTGTGTGTGTGAGTGTGTTTGTGTGTGTGCCTTGAGCTGAATCAATACGTATACGTAATGTGTCCTTTTATTGACAGCAACAGCAACGGCAACGGCGGCGAAAGGGTCAAGCATCTGTGCATGCAACCTGTGAATGGGGCCAAAGTCAATTCACATTATGGCAATTACAGCATGCCACAAAAATCACACAAATCCAATTCCACTTAAAGCATGGGAAAACTGCAAAAAAAAACAAGCTTAAAGTAAATCAAAATCTATTCAACTATTTTTTGTTGAAAAGGAAACCCCCGTTTTCAGCTTATTTGATTTATTTTCTGTGTCGAAACTGACAAATCTTATATATATATATATATATATGTATATATCTGATGTTAAGTAAAAATATAAAAAAATAAGGGAAACAGATTTTGTGCAGAAAGTTTTTGCATGTTAAACAAATCGAAAGTTGAATGTGAAGCTGAGTGTTGCCAAAGTGCTCTCAGCTCTAAATCTATATATATATATATATATATATATATATATAATCGATATTGGTTGAGTTGCGCTGATTCTGGCAACAAATGCAGCCAAAGGCGAGCATAAAAACCAACGTGCCACAGGCTGCCCCCAAAGCCAAGCAGTGCCGCTAAATGCATAAATGTATGATGCGTATTAAATGTGTGTACAACACACACACACACACACGGGTGTGTGTACAGGGTGTACATGGTGTACACATATCGATGGCATCATCCACAAAATAAACAAAACGAATCTTGAGAAAATTGCAAATAAAGCGGCTGAAGAAACACAACAGCAGCAAGCAGCAAGCAGCGAGTTGCTGCTTCCTCTAATGTCACTCAGTGAGCAGTAGCCACGCCCCCCGCCCACCCCCGTCGATTGGAGTGTCTCGTGTCTGGTTCCCCTTTTACCTTTGTGGACTCCCAGCTCGCAGCTGCCCCCAAAGCCAAAGGAAATGAAATATGCGCATAAATTTCATATCGTTTTTATGATTTTTTTTCTTCTGTTGCGTCTTTTGCGTTTAAGTTTTCTTTTGCTTTTGCCTTATTTTTCCTTCTTCTTCTTCTTTAGCTTTTTGCTTTACACTTTTATTGGTTTCCCAACGGGTTTTGGCGTTTTTCTTGCGTTTAGGAACACACACGCACACCAAACAAAACACACACACACACACAGACACACACACATATTTAAGGGAATTGAAGGATGAAAGCTTTGGGCGGTTTCTTTGGACACAAGTTTGTTTCGTTGATTTGAGGCAAATGCATTTCATTAGTGGCAGCAACACTCGATGGGCCGAATTAAGCTTTAACATTTCATTGCATTCGGTTTGATGAAAGATGGTCAAAAGCAGTCGCTCGGTTGGGTTGGATTGGGTTGGGCAATCAAACCAAATGACGATTCTATTTACGGCTCGTGTACGTGTGCTGGCCTTAGTTGGAGGAGTATCTGTTGTTGTTGTTGTTGTTGTTGCTGTTGCCTTGGTTTCCTGGCGTGTCCCTAATAGATCTAAGTGTGCCATAAAAAAATGTGAATGGAAGCGAGGCACCTAAAAGCAGCCGCAAAGAGGACTCTTAAATCTTTATAACTCGTATAAAAATTGAAATGTCGTCATGGCTGGCAACCACTAAAAATCATGGCCATCAACTGATGAGTAACTACAATCAAGTTACTCAAGTCAAGTCAAGTCCAGATATGAAACAATATGAAACCAACAATTGACTAAAATCCACATCAACAATAGGTCAAAAAGGATTTGAAGTGAGTGGAATGAATCAAATCTGAATCAAGTCTGCTCAAAATGAACAATAAATAATCAAATTTTCACGATTGCATCCAAATTAACTTTGCTTTTAATTAGATTAAAATTGTTGCTTTCAAGTTTCAATATAAATCGAATTCAGGCTGAAATTGGCTAAATCACAACTAAACTCAGATATCGTGAACCTTATCAAGTTGCACAAAATGAAGCATTTTTTGTTGAGAATGAATACACACATATATATATATATATATAATATATATACATTTTGGTGCAAAATATGCAACAGAATTTATAATTTATAAACATTTCCAACATAGAATAAACTTCAACCTACTTATTTAATCCTCATAAATGCTGTAAGTTCAAAGACACGACAATCTGTCAAATGTGCAGCAAATTGGATATTGATTATGCCACAACGCGGCAAACACAACAAACAGAACACGAAACACACACCAAATACACAACAAACAGCGCTTAATTGACAGCAGTCGAACCTAATGATTTATCTTGTTTGTTGAGGACAGCAGCCATAAAAAAAGCACTCCCACCCCCCTTTACTTCCCCCCCCCCCACTCTTAGGATAGCATTGTTGGAGCCTGTGCAGCGCTGTGTCCTGTTGCCTGTTTGCAACTCTCGATGTATATTTGAATGCCACCACAAAAGTGACGAAAGTTTGCTCGGAATAGTGGCATAAGTGGCAAGTGGCAAGTGCAGGCAATGGAGGTGGGGAGCGGCTTGTCTTGCAACAAATATGACAAACTGACGATCTCTTGCAACTGGCAACTGGCAGCTCGCAATTGGCGCACTTTGAAAAGGTGCCGCTTGAAAGAAAAGTATCCACGAGGAATCGCTTATAGAACGAGGACGAATACATGCCACATGCCACTCCGTCCCTCCCCCCCTTTGGCTGAGTGGAAGTAGTAAATAAGTTGCCTCGCAGTCAAAGGAATTTCTCATTTACGCACCTTTTGAATATTGTTGGTGGGCAGGCAAAAATCCCTTTGGGTTCACAAAGCACATTTCATGATGCCTGTTTTGAAGGGTTACCCCCGATGGACTGGACTGGACTTGCCTCGACTTGGACAAGGGTGGGCAACATGTCAAAACAGAAAATTCTATATACACAAAAGTCGGACACTAATTAGAAACAGACGAGGGAGCGGGCAAACAAGGTGCGAGTGCTGCACAATAAAATACCCTGTAAATAAAATTGTTTTTATTGCTTTTGAGCAGATCAAAAATGTCTCTGAATTTTGAGGCTAAAAAGAAATCGCGTTTGTTTTCCGCTCAAGTCGTTGCTAACCCATTTCGTTGATTTCGTTTTGTTGGCAGCAAATAGCAACAGTATTGCCCCCCCCCCCCCCCCTCCCCCACAACAATAATTGGCAAATGGTTTTGTTCTTATCCCGGCCTAAATGCAAAACTGGCCCGAACTAAAAGTTATAACTGTAATGTGTTGCATATGTTGCGGTCCGTTTATGAATGACAGCTGATATGGGTGCCTCCAGCTATCCGCAACTCGATGTGTATAGACTTTTATAGCTCCATCTCTCTCTCTCTCTCTCACTCTGTCTCTCTGTCTCTTTCATCTGTTGTGGTAAGTGTTTGTGGCACTGTGTTTCTGTCTCTGTCTGTCGGTTTATGTGTTTTGTATAATTGATGGGCATTCATTTATTTGAACAACTACAGCAGCAACAGCAGCAGCAGCAACTCCAACATTTGCCACATTTATTCAGTTGAGCAACTTTTGCTTTTGGTGGTATGTTGTGATGCATGCAACCCAAGTACAGTTCCGCATTAATAGCCTTCTCACTCAGCGCTTCTCACTCAGCTATTTGTGACAGACTCAAAGCAAATTACTTTCAACAAGTTTAGTTCCATCAAAGGTACAAAAATATATAATTTCAAAATTGATCTTGACAAATATCCGTTTCTATATCTATTTGTTGGCTGCAGATAATGTTTTTCGTGTTGGATCCAACTTGATGAATGCCCACATTTAATGGGAACCATCGATCGACAGATGAGTTCGTGTAGAAAACCATATTCTGTTTTACAAGATGATCGAGATAACAACAAAATATATTGTATATATAAAATATATATGTATGTAACGAGTAGTTACAGTGCGATTACAGTGCTGTTAACAGGCAATGCTGCTTAACAGATGCTTAACAGATGCTTAACAGTTGCTTAACAGCGGCTTACGCATTAATGCAAGAAGAGTCGCACAAGAGTAGCTAAAGTTGTAAACTTGTCGTTGTTTGTAAACCCAATACTCAAATTTCACTGTTATTTTTAATTATAACAGGGCATATTCGGTCGAAAGATGGTTTTTAAGATGAAACATTTTTTGGTTAACCAACTAATCCTAACTAAATTCATGTTATTTTGCTTAGTTTTGGGGGTATATCTATCTAGGAGATGGCATTAAGAATCGAAAGGAAGCTTAATGCAAATGCGCTGAAACTTAAACACACCCGCAGCAGCAACAACAGCAGCAACAACAGCAACAGCAGCAACAATAGCAGCAGCAACAGCAACAGCAGCAACAGCAACAGCAACATCAGCAACAGCAGCAGCAGCAGCAGCAGCAACCTTCCTTGTGGCGAGTGGTAAATGTCGAATAAGGAATGACATAAGTACAAGACTAAAGCTATTCTACTAGGACAGTAATCCGCTTAACAAACTGTCCCCTATGCACCCCCTTTGCACCCACCCCTTTGGGGCAGCTGCCGCAATTACCTGCGTTGTTCGGGTTGGGTGTAAGCCGCATTTGTGCCAGGGTTGCTGGCAGGCTTATAACAATATTTTCTCGCCTGCTGGGATAGTTAACGAGTTGCCAGCCGCAAGGCAAACAAATTAACTAACGCATCTAACTGCAACTTGCGACTTGCGACTTGCAACTTGCAACTTGCGACTAACAACTTACAATTTGCAACTGGCAACTGGCAACGGGCAACTTGAATTCCATACTGTGGCAGCCAATCGCAAACTTGCCGCAAAAGTTAGCTGCAGCTTGATATGAGTGCACACATATATATATATATAGTACATAATATATACATATATATATATATATATGTATATATATAGTATAATGCACAGACGCGACATTATATAGTGAGTGGTACAACGTTGAGATGATGATGTTTGCGCTTGCAGCAAGTTTGCGACTGCCTCGAATACCCTGCTTCTGAAACACTCGGCAAAGGGAGTCACGCCAATTTGCGGCAACATTATAAAGCTGAAGGATCAAATGCAGTTAGACTAAAAAAAGAGAGAAGAATATCGCAAGATTGGGTAAAAGTTGACAAAGTCCAAAACTAACCACAAATATTGAAAATGTTGAATGTTGCAGGCAGTTGCTAAAGACGCTTACGAAACCTACACGCGACTTGCAACAGACTGGTGGTTGCAGGGCAACTGTTAGTCAAGCAAGGATTCCCTCTCTCTCTCTCTCTTTGTCTTTCTCTCTCTCTCTCTCTCTCTTTGTCTTTGTGTCTGTTTTTGCTGTTATTAGAACTGCAGTTGGCAACTGCAGCGCGTGGTAAAGTTAAGTAAAGACAAAAGACAAAAGACAAAAGAGACAAAAGCCGGCAAAAGTTTCACTTCAAGTGCTTTGTTTGCGATGCGATGCGCTTGCAACCAAAAGGGGTGTGAGTGTGTGTGTGTGTGTGTGTGTGTGTGGCAAAAAACTTGGCGCCCGTTGGCAATGTTTTTCACTTTGTTCACGCCAACTGTCATTGCAGGCATAGTAATTCCACTGCGCACCTCCCACCTCCTCCTCCTCCCGTTGCTCCTCCAGTTGCTCCTCCAGGCTCCGCCGACCGTTTCTAGCCGCTTTCGGGGCAATAAAAAAATAATTTAGCAGCTTTTTTGTGGGTCCCCGTTGTGGCGGGCTTCCGCACAAAAAAAAAAAGAAAAGGCATTTGAATTATAGACACTGTTCAAGCGAATCCCTCAGATCCTTAGAAGCACTCACCCCCACCCCCACCCGCTCTCCCTCTGCCTCTTGTAGTCTAGGGTATATTTTGAATTATGTCGCTTATTTTGTGCGTGCACAATTTATAAACCATTCGCGATGCCCATTTTCCATTTTCCACTTTCCATTTCCCATTTCTTCTTTTTTTTTTAGGGGGAGTTGATTGGGGTCTTGATTCTTCACAATGTGCCAAATGTGAATGGGTTTTTTTTTATTTTCTATTTTTTAAGAGTTGGTGGAGGGGGGGGGGGGCAGCGAAGCTTTAGCCCTGATTTTTATGCGTATGCATAAAGAAAACTTTTCAAGGTCAATGGATAAAGTTTTGGTCTTTATTTATTTATCTATCTGTTTTTTTTCTTCTTTTTTTCTGGGGTTATTGGGAGCGCGGATCTCTATTTATATTCGCACTTTGTTTGACTGAGCACTGTCCCGTCCTCCTCCCCTTCCCCTCCCCCTTCACCTTCGACTACCCCTCGCTTGGTGGGGTCTATTCTATAAATATTGCAGACTTTTATCTGCTCGCAGGCTCTGCTCGTAAAGCTAAAGTTATGGGTCAGCACCGGCGGCCAAAAAAAAAAGAAAAACTTTTCACTTTTATTCCAAAAGCCCTCAATTTTATTTCGTAATCCCCCACTTCCCACCCCCCCACCCCCTCGGCCTATTTCTCGCTAAGCAAATACTTGAAAACCGCAAAATAAGTAAAAATCGCCCAATTGATTTTGGGTCTAAATTTGAAGCAAATTTGCCAAATCAGTTTTTGAAGCTTTGGCGTTGTTAGATTTCATTTTTTTATTATTGAATTTTGCTACTATTATTATTATAATTATTATTTTATTAAATATTTAGCACTTATCTTAGTTTATTTATTTCTCTCAATCTGCTCGCGTCAAATACAGAAACACAGACAAAAGTTTGGAGTTTTATCAGATGAGTAGAACATGATTGCAATTCACATAAATGTATATATATATATATATATAAATATATATATATATATCAGGTTATCAGCTTGGTTTTTCAGTTAAGGCCAAATTGCATAGATATCAAAATAATCCGTTATCCACAAAGTAGGAGACCTGTTTTTAACCTGCTCAGCAGAAGTGATTCTCACTTAATCGTGGCAAGTGTTAAATAAATCCATACACAGAGCACATAAATGCACATACATATATATATATATATATATATATATATATATATATGATATATGTACGCACATATATATATGTATATATATATGTATATGTGGAAGTAAAGAATAAATAAAATAAAAGGAAACGAGCGCTAAACTTTTAACAAAAGTTGCAGTTGCAGTTGACTGTTGCCAGTTGGTGCTGCTTCAAGTTGCGCCACACTGCATCATGTTGCTGAAAAGTCTTTCTGGACACTCAAAGTGTGCCAAACGAGCGTGGCACTCGCCACTTGCCACTCGTCGTTGCTGCCACAAGCCACTTAACCCTTTGATGGACAGTCTCCACAGCAGCAGCAGCAACAGCAGCAACAGCAGCCACAAATGAGGCTGGACGCATGCGGCAAATGGGGCCAAAAGTGCTGCGAGAGGGCAAAAGGGTTGCAATTGTTGTTGTTGTTGTCTTGGTTGTAGTTGTTGCTGTTGTTGTCTTGGTTGTAGTTGTTGTTGCAATGTTTACACAACTTTTGGGAGGCAACCGCAAAATCTGTTATTAGTGTCAAGTGGACTTGTGAGAGACTTTTGTGACCTGACCGCCACCATAGCGCTATCTCGCTCGCACTCCATCTAGCCACAACTGCCGACTGTCGACTGCCGGCTGCGGACAGGCGGACAAACGACAGACGACAGACGAGAGAAGGAAAACAACTTTTGTGCCGGGAGATGTTGCAGAAATATTAAATTTGTGGTCCAACGACTAGAAAACTGTACTGTGAACAACTCAACTGAAAACTGAGCAAACGAAAGCAACTACAATACATACAGACAGAGAGGGGAGATGAAAGAGAGAGGGAGAGGGAGCAAGTTGCCACTTTGCTGTGCGACAGTTGATATCAAATTGTAGCTCTAAGTTCAATTTAATCGCCGCTCTTCTCAACTCTTGGGTTTTCCCGTTGACAGTTGAGTAAGAAACTTTAGCAATTGCACTGATGCATATATATACTATATATGCTATATATATATATATGTATATATATATTTATATATGTGTGTGTGTATATAAATCAATTTGTGAGCAAAGACAAACTGTGCAACTTGTGACAAAACAATGTAATCTAATCGACGCTCATTC
>JBAMBE010000748.1:975000-985000 GCA_037043585.1 Drosophila mimica
CACAGCTCTCAGACCATTTGTTCTTGCGCGGATCATAGACCTCCACCGTGGACAGACACTCGGTGCCATTGAAACCGCCGAATGCATACAGTTTACCCTCCAATACGGCCACGCCCACACTGGAACGTACCATGGACATTTGTTCGCCCATTTTCCATTTCCGGCAAAATTGATCGGAAATTAACAGGGTGCTAACCGACTCGCCCGTGTTATCTAATCCTCCAACGGCGTATATTTGGCCCATAAATAATTCGTCGCAACGTTGACGCCTACGGAAACTCTGCAGCACCCCGCGACGCTCGGGTATCAAATGAAAGTTGATTGCCTCGTCGAGCATATCGCGGCATTGATGAGATGAGCGTATCAGCTCCTCAAGTGCCACACGATCGGCGAGGAATTCCGGGGACAATAGCGGCAAACGCACCGCGGCCAGCAGCTGAGGAAACAGTGCCGAGCGCTTCTCCTCGGCATATTTGACCCAACGGATGCACGCCTCGAATATCACCTCCTCGTTGCAAACGTGCAGGGAATCGCGTTGCATCAGCTCCAGCAGCTGCTCAGAGTCCAGTGTGAGGAACTCCTCCGACTGGGCCACCATGGCAAAGCTTAGATCAATATACCTATTGGCGGCACCCGTCAAAATGCTGCACATCATCGACTCACCAAAGGTGCGCATGCCCAGCACATTGTCCGGATGGAATCGAGAGACGAGAAAAGAGGCGCACGCCTGGCCCACATTGGGCAATTGCAGAATCGATGCACCCCCCATGAGGCTCCGCACATTCTGGTTATCGATGCGCACCTGGCCACTGTACACATAGTTAATCAGGCTCTCCAAGGCGCTGGGCTCTATCCCCTCCATGGTAATTTCCTTGGTGCGACTCTCTGCCATGTCGTTCGCGAACATTCCATGAAAATACGGCACAGTCGCAGACAGGACAACGCGATGTGCAGAGAATGTCTGATCTTCAACCTTCAATGTGACATCACAAAGGTTGCCCAGTCTTCGCATCTCCTTGAACAGTGGAAAGCTCTCGTTGAATAGCTGCTCGTCCTTGTATATCAAGGATTGATCCTCCAGTTCGATATCGCTCAAATCCATATTTATTATGGCCCGTAGCTCCTCTGCCAACAAATATTAAAATAAAAAATATCAAATTTCGGACTAGAATTATTTTGACTTGAGTTTGTTTGTTTGTTTCAAATGTACGATTGATCTGAGTCAAAATTATGATTAAAATGCCCTTGCTTTTGAAAATGTGTTGAGTTTTGACGAAGTTATGACCTTTTGAAGGTTCGACCTATGCCCGTAAGCCGATTTTCGGACTATAGTTTTGACTTATGTCCGACCCAAAATCACGTTTTCAACTTACGATTGATCTAAAAGCCAAACTATGAAGCCGACTTCGGCCTTAAAAATCTTAAATGAGCGTAAAGTAACCAAATTTTGAAAGATTGTTACTGGTAACTCCCCTAAGAGATCGATAAAAACTTGGATTGCCACGCCCACTCCGCCTACCTAAGCCGAAACACCTGTTGGTGTAAGTCGATAAGATTTATATATCGATATCTCACGCAATTTGAAAGCTTAAGTCACCAAATTTGAAAGGTGTATTGCGGGTAATACCCTTAAAAAATCTGGAATAACCCCCAAAACCATATCTTCCGCAATTTAAGAGCTACAGTGACCAAACTTGAAAGTTCGAACTCCAACATTTTTTTATTGCCACGCCCACTTCCACTCCTGCACACAAATTATGGTATCACAGTATTTCGCTGTCGATTTTTTTTTTTTGTTTTTACAATTTTTGTTTTAATTATTTTTTTATTTTTATTTATTTATTTATTTTTCAATTTGAATTAAACTTTAATTAAAAATATTATAATACAATTATTTACTTATTTATTATTTACTTATTTATTTACTTATTTATTACTCAGGCATTTAATAATCATTATTAACAAATAAGACACATTCGATTTGAATAAATATTTATGTATTTACTTTTTTATTGCTTGCAGGTCAGTAAAAAATCATCTCGAATCAGCCGCACATTAAAAAAATTGGGGTAAGCTGAAAAATCAAATGTTTAATTTGAAAAGGGCAAAGTTGAGATCGTAAAGTGAATAGAAAAATGGAAATTGGAGAAACTGGTGTTAAGTGCATATAAAATTCAATTGAATTTTAATTTTGAGTGGATCTGAATTGCAATTACGTTTCGGTTGTTGGCCAAAAGCGCATGCCAAATGCCAAATTTCAAATCAATGGCCAAAATGACACCAACAATAATGTAACAAATAAATGCATTCAATTAAATGCACGCAAATTGAAATCAACACTAGTCGACGATATATATAAATATATATATATATATATATATATATATGTATGCAGTTACATTTACACACACACACACACACACACACACACACACAGATACAGATACAGACTGACCGCTTGGACAATTTAATACAAATATTGAATGCATTTAATTTATGATTTTTTTCTCTTTATTTTTTGTACAAAAATAAAAATTAAATAAATAATAAGTTGACAGTATTTTAAAAATGCTATTAGCAAAAATCATTCTGAAATTATTCTTTTTTGAGCTAATAAAATTTTTGCCATTAGCATTTTTTTTAATACTTTGCACTAAAAATAGAATAATAATTTAATAATTGCCACTGATGCATTTATGAGGGGCATCTGGGAGTCGTGCGTCTCGACTGCTGCAATGTTCAACACCATTTAGTTGAATTGATTTATATATTTTTTGCTTTGTGCATTTGTTGTTTTTCAATATCAACAACCAGCAACAACAATAACAACAACAACAACAACAACAACTGCCTCCACTGAGGTTGCATGAAATGAAATCGTACTAATAAATAAATGTTGTGCGTGTTGTAAATATCAACAAACCCGCAAAGAACAAACACCACAATTCCAATTCATTTGCAACGCGAACAAATTCGTATACTCTACAAAAGTTATAGTATATATATATATATATATATATATATATATATATATATATATATATATATTCTAGGCAAGATATTCTGTTGTTTTTTATTAAATAGATACTTTCAACGAAATTGATCTTTTATCAATTGTAGTCGACAGACTAATGACTTATTTGGAAAAAGATCTGCAGAAACGAGTGAGTTTAGCTGATGAGCTCAGAATCGTAGGGTATTTGCTTTGTTTATAATAATTCGTCAAAACTCTCTCGAACTCCACAAACAATTTATTGGCGGCACTTTCAAATGGATGCTCCACACTCCAAAATCAGGCAAGGGTTTTATTCATCTGCATACATATGTAATTGGCATATTTTAAATTGCTGCGGCAAAAGTAATTAAGAACACACATTTAAATTTATAACTCTTCCTTTTTTTTTTAATAAAAATGTTAAATTTTATAATTTAATTTTTTTTTTTAATGCCCTTTTCTGGATTGTGTTGAACTTGTTTGCGCTTCAGATTTGAGATAAACGAATAGTTGCAATATTGTTGAACAAAAATTTGCAAAAAAAAAGTTTTGCTTCGTATCGATTTAATATTGTTAGTATCGTGCAACAAAGTGGGGGAGGAGGGGGCGGGTCGACTTATGAAGAGTAGATCAATTGTTCGACTTTTAAATCTTTCCTAATATTCAACTCCAAGTTTTGAGCGCTACTCAACGCTAGGTGGCGCTTTCGCTTGTACACATACATTTGAATATATAATTAAAATGTTATTTGGAAACACCCATTTCACAGTTGCTTTACCTCACCCCACCTCCCCCCTCCCCCACCCTTGCACACTAATCAAATAACATTTTCTGTTTTGTTTTATTTAAATGTTTGTTGTTGTTGCTGTTCTGCTTGGTGACTTGATGATGAAAATGGCGGAAATGGAAAATGAAATCATAAAAGTACACATAAAAGATACACACACATACTTCTTGTAAGCAACCTGAAAGCACTTCCTCTCCTTTGTGCCCCATGCCACATGGCTCCCCATGTCTACTAAGCATCGCCATATTAAAATGACATAAATCGACAGCATTCACGTGAGCATGCCACATTTTTGGCATGCCATTGAGTCACTCACACACACACACACACAGAGACAGCACACACACACACACACAGACAGCACACACACACACACACACACACCCACACACACAGAACAGAGAGAAAAGCACGTAAATTGTGACGCACAGAGAAATGTGCACTTTCCACAACACAAGAAAACTGAAAATATGCAGCAAGTGTTCAACTCTTAAACATCCCACATATGGTATATATATATATAAAATATGCCACAGAAACAGCGAATCAGTGCAGTCTATATATATATATATATATACATATATATTACTTATATATATATTACTTCACCTCAACTTTAGTTTCTAAACGAACTAAAACTTTATTTCAAATAATTTAGCGGAATCAATCAATAAAATTCAAAAATGTTAAATACAATTTTTACACATCGCATAATTTACAATGAAAGTGGAAATGAAAATGAAAATTACTGCTGATGAGATTGGGCCAATTTAATTGCTGGCAGGACTAACTGTTAACCAACTATTAAAAGAAAGGAAACAAGGCGAAGGATAATAAATCGAATAAATGTCACCCGCTGGCAGCCAGGGAAACTCAGCGGGAGTCGTTGATTGGGTGGCATATTTGATATGCTCCCGTCATTGGGGAGGTCCTTAAGACACAGGTGGGGGTGTTGCTGGTGTTGCAGGTGTGGCAACTTGGGAGTTGCCTACAGCAGCCAACTCGTTTACTTTAATCATATTTTTTTATGCATATTTTATCTAAGTTTTCGCACTTTCATCAAATTGCGAACGCAAAAGAAACACACATAGGGAAAGAGTTTGTGTGTGTGTGTGTGGATGTGTGTGTGTGGATGTGTGTGTGTGGGTGTGTGTATAGGTGTGGGTGTGTGTCTATCTGATTCTGCTTCCGCTTGTCGGGTTTTAATTAAATACAGCTAACAATGTACATTCTCATTCATTGCAAGGGTTTTTGCAGCTAGTTGGTTACTTAGTGCCTGGTTGGTTACTGTTTACCCTCACCCTCACCCTCACCACGCCCACATATTCAGGCCTCCCCCTCTGGGCATATTACTCCCCCCCCCCCCCCATTCCCCCTCAATTGCTGTTGTCGTTTTGCGTTTCCATTGGCTTGCATTACACATAGTTCACTTTTGCTTCGCTTACACACACTCACACACGCACACCCAAGACCTCTGGGTGTGTGTTGCACACACACACACACACTTGCAAAGTTTGCTTCGGTGGTGCTTCTTAGGAGCAACGTATCCTTGCAGTCCTCGTTGGGTTTTTAATTAATATTTTTCTGCGTTGCATACTTTCTGGCGCCGCACTCTTCTGCCCATATGCAATCATTTCACAACACTGGCGCCACTGTTGCAGCTGCAACAGCATCTCCTTACCTGCCCACACACACACACAATGGTCAGGGCCCAGGCGATATAATTTGAGTTATAAATAACCCAGCCACTAAGTACAATTCTCACATAAATATCGCTTAAAACATGGCCAACAGGATGCGAGGCTCAGCTGGGATCGAAAGGCACAAAAGGAAAACATTTTTCAAAAATTCACAATTCTAGCAGATTTAACAGGTCCCATTTGCAATAAACAAAAATATGTGTAGCTTAAAAGGTTACTTAAATAAAGTGAATTCATATTTGAAAATTGATTTTATGACTTGCAACTTGAGCAGTTGCTCGTTACTCGTTACTCGTTACTCGCTATTATATATTATTATAACATTTTGTGGCACTCGTTATTTGCCGTCTGCCACAATCGGAGTCAAGCAATCGAAGTGAGATGCCGTAAACTGTACAATGTTGCACTTATTGGCATCAGTGGCAACCATTGAAGTGGCAAGCAGATGAGCGCTGACATCATAGACACCAGACTCGTAAACCCCATTACGTTAAGCGAGCCATCGGTTACTTTACAAGTGGGTCAATGCCTGTCGTGCGACACTTCTCGCTATATATTTTTAAACATGCTGCAGCTAGAGAAACAAGTGGCATGTGGCATTCTATTTTCTGTTTTTTTTTTTTTTTTTTTTTTTTTTTGGTGAACGTGAAATATGAAATGGCCAATTGTGGGCGCTGCATTGGGCTGGGCGTGGCACAGCGTCAAGTGTGACTGTGACTGTAACTGTAACTGTAACTTTAACTGTAACGGCGACGACGGCGACGACGACGACGACGACGACGATTGTCACGTTTGCAACAAATGGCGCATGGCACGCAAAGTGCAAATGTAATTCGTGTATTTTACTTAATTTCATGTTACGTGCACAATCGTCCAAATCGCAGCCAATCGAAACTGCCTCCCCCTCCGCACCCCCTCAACCCTTTTTTCTTTTTTTTGGTAGCTTTCTGTGTGTTTTGATGTTGGCCAAGAATCTGGCTGGCATTGTGGCCTGGCTGGCAGCAGGCAGCCGGCAGCAGCTGCAATTGCAGCTTTTACCTGGCCACAACCAACAACAATTACAGCTTAAACTCAACTTTAACTTCTTTTTTGCACCCATCCCCCCTTCTACTCCCCCTCCCCCTACCAGTCTTGGGCAAATGCTCTTCCACGCATTTATTAGCATTTTAATGCTCTGCCACTTTTTTTCACATTTCGGCAAATTTTTGAACGCTGTGAGGCGAGGCGAGAGTTTTAATTAAGTTTTGGCTTGGCTAAAAAGGGATGGGGGTGGGGGGGAGGGGGTTGGATGGGATTTTGGGTATTTGGCGGCATTAGCAGTGAGCGTCAGCAAAAACTTTTATAATTTTACTTGCTTCACTTTATGGCAGCTTATTCCCAGCTTCCCCCCTTCTTCTTGGGCAAAATTGCAATTTGATGTGCTCTGCGTAAAAAAAGAATATTTCATCAGTTTTTTGTTGACGTCGATTTTCAAGTGGCAAAGCATAAAAAAAAGGAGAAGAGGGGGAAAAAACGCTAATCGGACTGCACTCATTGCTGCACTCACAATTCACTCAATAATAGCTGCCATGAATCATCGAGTGGCATTCGTTCGAAATTGATACAATTTCCAATTTGATTTGTCAGCAAAGCGCTGAATTCGCATTTTCATTTCCAGTTCGCGCAAAATCTAGAAACACCTTTGTTTTTGTATTTTTTATTGCAGTTGTTATTTGTTGTTGTTGCTGTTGTCGTTGTTGTTGTTGACACTTTTGAACTGTGAACTCATCAATGTGGTTTGCCATTTAAGTGGCTTGTTCACCATTGATTGAGGCCATTTATCAAAAAGGGCTTCGCTTCATCGTTTTAATAATACTCGTTAGTGTTTTGGCCAGGTTAACTGACTGTTCATTATTGTTATTTAGATTTGAGATCTAATCGTCGTTGCTCTTGTTATCTGCTACTCGTTGCATTTTGCAGGCACCAATTCTTCTCAACGTTACTCGCTGCTTTGTCAGTTTCTACTCGTTTGTATGTTTACTCGCTCATTAGCATCAACTCATTGTTAATTGTTTGTGTAATGTGTAAATTACACTTTTACCTGTCTCAACCTCTGTGTGATTACTCGTTACTCGTTATTCGTTACTCGTTCGCTTGCATTGTCACTCGTCATCAGCATTTTGTGCTTTTGTCGCAAACATCTGGGGCAAGTAGTTATTGCGGTTGCTAAAGTTGATCTAGAAACTCTTCATATTGCTAGGTATGGGTGCGGAGGAGCGTGGCGTGGTGGGGGGGGGGAGGGGAAATACGATTCAATATAGCGGAAGCCATTCAAGTGGCTCGTTTAGCACAGATTCAGGTCAGGCGAAAAGTGCGCATTCAACTCAAAGCTCGAATTAACAAATTTAAATGCGAATAATTGTGACAACACACAAACAACAACAACAACAACAGCAACAATTGGCCATTTGTGCGAACATTTTCGTCTCAATTTTCATTATAATTGCTTAACCGATATCGGTTCAAGTATATTTTGCGGCCATTCATTTTTTTTTTTTTTTTTGTTGCCCGCTGCAGATGTGGTTGCCGTTGTGGTTGCGACTTATCGTTGATTCAGTTGCATTTGTTTGCTTTGTCAGTTTTATTTCTGATAATCAGCCATCAATATTCGACGAATCTGCTAATTGGCTGACCGACTGCACGCTACCCTGTTATCCTAGTCTGATTTCGAAAGCTAAAAGTGTTTCAACTTATTTTCAGGCATCCTTTTCCAGAAGTCTTTCAAAATGTTGAGCATTCTTTTGAGTAGTTTTCATTTAACTTGACTTGTGATTCCAATTAAGTAAATTGTTGCTATATTTATATACCCATTACTTAACAAAATTACAGGGTATAAACATAATGTTGACATCAATTCTGTGGTCATTTAATGAAAATTAAGTCATTAGGCCGCTTATTGGATATACAGTGTCCGATGACATGCTGTCAAGCTGACACAACACACACACACACACACAACACACACACACACACACACACTCACATATATAAATGGAACAGCATAAAAACTATCGCAACAATGTTGACAAATTGATTTTCACGCACTTTTTGTCATTTGGCTTTTGCCATTGTTGTTCAAATTTGTTGTCGCTTTTTGTTGCTTTTGTTGCTTTTGTCGTTGTTGTTGTTGTTTTTGCGTTGCTCTTGTTTTAATGGCCGAGCAATTTGTAATGACCGTCCAGTCATCCAGTGATCCATTCATCCAGTCATCCAATCGTCCCTCAACCGCAACACAACACGTCGACCATTTGCCAAATGGGCCTTTGAACATTAGACAGAGAGAGAGAGAGAGAGAGAGACTCCCTCAGTAAGAAAGAGAAAGCTGCCATTTTCTCTGAAGCAGATAATTCACACTGAAATTGAACTAGATTATCCTGCTCGGACATGCCATGCCCACACATATATACATACTTAGATATATATATATATATATATAAATATATATAAGAAATTTGGAAAAATTGAGACAAATTGGTCATAGGGCGTCAGCTTTCAGGGAACTCATCAAAAATCAATTGGGCAGCTAACGAATTGAAAATGAATTATGTTTTCCTGCACGTGCCTGCTGCTATTATGTACATCAAATAATATATTGGCCTCTTTCAAGATGTACTCGGATTATTGCTTACCAAAACATGGCTTACAAATTTACAAATTTACAAATTGAACGAAGTACTTTTATTGAGATTGGCAGATTTCCTAATCGATGCTGGAATCTTTGCAAGCTTTTTGCATTTTGTTGAGATAGTTTTTGTTTTTTTGTTAGCAGAGGGAGGGTGTGGGGGGGGGGGCTGTTGTTTCACATTACGTATACGTAATTTAGAAGCATTTCATTTCATTTGCTGTTTCCGGTCCGGAGCAAAACACACAAGCAAAACGGTCATTAGTCTAAGTCTGATTTAGTTATAGTCTCTCTCTGTGTGTGTGTGTGTGTGTGTGTCCTTATTAAGCAATGCCAGCTGACAAACGACAAAACGGTTAACGTGGAATTTCAGTTATTACCCCCGGCCCCCCCTTCCGCTTGCAATCCCTTTTTGACATGCCTTCGCAGCTGCTTTAATTGTTTTTTAAACACATTTTAAGCACTTTTTGAATACCCGTTGCCAAGTCGGCAATAAACAAAACGTCAAGCGTCAGCAAACACACACACACACACACAAACACACACACACACACACACATACACAGTAATCTTAAGCACAACAGCAACTTGAAGCAGCAGCAGCAACAACAACAACAACAACATTCAACGCAAGTGTCCCGAGTCTTTGTCGTGGAAATGGAGCGTGCACAAAATGAGCGCACACACACACAAACACACACACACACACACTCGCACACACACACACGCATAGAGATACATGCCTAGTGTACGAGATTTACCTTGAAGTGAGCAGCTTTTAACACTTTTGCTTTTTAGCCAACACAACATGAAGCAAACGCAACACATTCATTTAATTTGACGTCTCGCGCCCTATT
>JBAMBE010000748.1:1590000-1780000 GCA_037043585.1 Drosophila mimica
TAATATTTTCAATTTGATGGTTATTATTAGGTTGTTCTTGTTGGGATTCTCATTCTGCACATAACTCAGTTGTTTTTGTCATTTGTCAAAAATCAGTCTCTATTGCCTTTGTTCTATTTATGCATGTCTTTTGTCGATTATTATAGGTTAACATTTTCATTCATTTCGATTTATTTTTTTTTGATTCAGTAAAAAGTTTTTTTTTTTTTTTGTAATTAGTTTTTTTTTTGCTTGGATTTTGTGTTTTTTTTTTTGGTTTTTTTTTTGGATTTTTGGTTTGTATGTAGTACAGCTTAGAAAAATATCACATTCTTACTTCGTTCCTTCAAGAGACATTTTTATGTGGTTACATTTTGTTGTTTTCTTTGGTTTTCCTTTCTTTTGTATTCATTTGCTATTTCGTTTTGTATGTTTTTTGATTTTTTTGTTTTTTTTTTTAACTTCTATTTACAGTACGTTTGTATTAAAGACGTTTTGCTTTGCTTTGCTGCACGACTAAAATATATAAAATTTAAAAAATATTTGATTGAGGTCATTTCAGAATTATTGCTAGTTCTGTTGCATCTTTTCTTCATATTAATCCATCATTCCTTGTTCTTGTTTATCGTATTTCTCTCCATTTCCTCTTTTGCCTAACTTGCATTTTAATTTTAACTTTAGCTTTAGGTTTTTTTTTTTAATTTTTGAATTTCATCTAAAATGGTTTTTCTTCAAATCGTATATTTTGTAGACACTGAATTCGTTACGGGTATGTATAAAAAAAAAAATTAAGAAACATTTTCTTGTTTCTTGGTTTTTTTTTGTTATTTATATTTGTGTTACTGTTATCTACTACTTGCACTTAGATACACACACATATGTAATACAACATATGTATGTAATGCATCTACTATATATATGTATGTATATATAGGTATGTAAAACTCTTTGAATATTTAAGAGACACGACAGTTAAAGTGTAGAGCTTAGGTGAGAGAGTTTTGAGAGAGAAAGAGACAAAATACAATTTGTTATTTTACTTTTGTTTTTAGCTCACAACATCAACAATGAAATATTTTATTTGATTTTGTTACATATATATATATGAGTTTTGTGTGTTTGTTTTTTTAGTTTTCTGTAAAAATCTCAAAAAGACGCCTAACACCGAAAAATATATTGCATGTACTACATTTTATGTTTATTATGCTTAGTTGTTTTTTGTTTTTTGTCGTTTTGTCGTTTTGTTTTTATTTTTTTGAGTTTGTTGTTGTTGTAATATATATGGTTTCCATATCATTTTTATTCTTAGATGGTTTGCATTATAATATATACATGAGTTAGTTGATGTTAACAATTTTTTGATTTGATTTTAGTTAAGTGAAAATATTCGGTTAAGATGAAAAACATTTCTTAACTGATCCAATTGGTTTTTGGGTGTTAAAAAAAGAATTCAAAAAAGTGAGATCGTTTCAGCTTAAAAATGTAGAACGATTTTGCGATTTATACTCCAAGCTTTAAGCGTGTAAAAAGTATCGGAGTATAAAAACAAAATTGTTTTACAGCATAATTATGAACATATTTATAAGCATTATTTGTTGGTTAACTTAATATCGTGTTCTTTTTTTGTGTTTTGTATTTAATTTGATTATTTTTAAAAATGTTTTCGTTTTGTTTGTTTTAGTTTTGTTATTTAAGTGAAACCTCGAAATTGTCTTAATTTCATGAAAACGTAGTTTTGTTATTTGCATGGGTTTTCGAACAGTTTCAGGACACGTTGCGGCACTGGAATCGATGCATCGTTGAAGTGAGTTTAGTTGAGTCAAGATTTGATTTGCTTATAGAAGTTACTCAAATCTCTTCATGCCCGAAACCTTTCTGATCACCTCTTGACTCCAATTCGGTGCACCACATTTGAGTCCCGTCAAACATGCCTGCCACATTGTGTTGGGATGATTGGGTTGGGCGAGGGGCAATGGGGAATGGGGAATGGTGAGTGGGGATTTGTTCGTAGGCTTGTTCGGGGTATCTTTGTTAGTTACTCAAATGAACAACATTCATAATTTCTTTCAAAATATGCAAGTCATTGCTATGTATATATATATATATATATATACATATATGCACGTATATATATGTATTTGTATTTGTATATATATCTATTTATATATGTAATAGACACCGAAAACCACATTTACATTTATGTATCTGTATAAAGATATATTTATATACATATATATATATATATATTTATATATATATATGTATATATTTATTTATATATATATATATATATGTATATATATATTCTATGTATAATATTTTGCATTTCCTTTCAATTTTTTCTTATAAATTGTTTAGTTTTTATATATGTGTGTGTGTGTGTGTGTGATGTTTGCATGTATGAGTGTGTGTATGTTGTTTTAACTCTATTTATGTATATATAAATAAATATTGTTTAAAAATGCATTGATTTAATGCCAAAAGTTTCGTTGTTGGATTTTGTAATATTTTTGTTACACGTATTTCCTGCATTTTGACTATGCCTTGTTTAGCTTTATGCTTAAAAAAACTTTCTTGTAAGTCACATACATATATTATGTAAATATATATATATGGTAAATATGTAATATATATACATATATGTATATAATTATGTATGCATGTATATATATGAAATAAGAGTCTTGAATCCCTCCAATTTGTTGGTTTTTATTTTTGCATGGCTTACAAATGATTTTATGTCTTGTTTCTTCTTCTTCATTTTCTTCTTCTTCTTCTTCAGACGACCCACCATTTTGTAGGTAAAAAAAATTGTTCTTCTATTTATAAGTTTATATTAATTTTCATTGTTTTAGTTTAGTTTTCAACATTTATGTGTTAATTGAATTCCATTAGCTTAGCACACATCAAATGTTTTTTTTTTTTGTTTTTATTTTTTATATGACCGGAAAAATTACTTACATTTTATATTTGAATTTTGTTAATATTGCTTTATTTCTTACCTATGTTTAGTTGTATGCCCTTAGTGACGTGGAATCTTATAGTTGATTTTGTTTTTGTGTTTTTTTTTTGTTTTAATTTTCCTTTAACTTATTAACCTTAACTTGCTAAATTCTTTTAAGGCGCGTTTTTCCCTACAAACGAAAATCAATTGAAATACGCTAAAAATTATGGCTATTTTATTTTTTAAGTGCTCTCTGCTGAAAATAATGAAAACAAGTAACAATGTTCAATGCAAAAAAACTTTATTAATAAATACTATAAAATAATAATAATAATTAAATATAATAATTGTCACAAAAAATCAAAGTTCACATACATAGCTCACAGCATGTTGTTGTTGTTGTCAATTAAAACTAAATATATTTGAGTTATCAAATTAAATAAAATAAGAGTAGCTTGAGCAATATAAAATAAAATTTTATAAAAAAATTAATATAGTACTTAAAAGTGCTGAAAACTTTGCAATTGTGATGTTTATAAAATTCACAAAAATAGAAAATTGAAATAATATTAAGTATACTAAAGGTAGAAAGATTTTAATTTGTTTTCTGTGGTTTGTTTGTTTGTTTGTTTTTTTTTTTTTTTTTTGTAATAAAAGGCAGTGTTTTTTGTTGTTGTTGTTGTTGCAGTAAAATTGGCTTTTGAAATATGTAGATAAAAACTAAATCGAAAATTTGCTGATAAACAAACGAAATACAAATATAGAAAATATGCATTTAATGACATTATGTAATTATTATAAATTATATTTAAAACTATAACATTTGCTAGAGACCCTGATAATTATTCATATATAACATACTAAAAAAAAAAAAAAAAAATACTATTTAAATCAATATGAAAGGCAGAAAAAAATGTAAAACAAATAGTCAAGATTTGTCTTTTGTGGTTGTTGTAGAGGGGCAAATATATAAATAATATAGAAATACAAAACTGTGCAGATAATCATTTTAAACTATCACAAAATTTTACTATAACTGAACACTATTTGCATTTGGAGAGACTAAAGAATTGGAGGGGATGGATGATAATATTTGTGGTTGGTTGGATGGATGGATGTGAGTGGGTATCGAAATTAATTGTAGTAGTAGTAGTGTGGTTAATGGGAAAATCTCAATCTTATACTAATGCTAACATAGATTGTTTATAACAAGAGAAAATCAAGAAAATTGTTCATGCGGTTTATGCTCCTAAAATATTGCCTCTGGATGGTAAATTGTAAGTAGCTAGTTAGTTAGTTAGTTAGTTAGTTAGTTAGTTATCAGCAGCTTGTAGCTTCTATTCTATTGACACATATACACATATACATATGCATATATATATGTATGTAAATTATTTGTGGCAATGGTAATTCTTTGTTGACTGTTTTTCCTTTTCATACGTGGGATCTGTAAACTTTTGATCGGACTTTATCTAAGTTTTTCTTTTTAAATTGTAATTTGTAGTTTTTCTTTAAATATGACCACTTTCAATTTAACAACGGTGTGGGGCAAGTTTCTGTCTCATGTTTTATGTTTTATGTTTGTTTCATTATTAATATTTATTTAAATTATGAGGTACTTTAAACTTTTTGGCACAGTGAAAGTTTTTCTTCTTTAACTTTTCTACTAGCACTTTAAATATGTGTTAGTCTCTCTTCTGCTTGACGATAGTTTAAATTGTTGATTTACGTTGGATTTATTTTTAATTTGATTTCTTTTTACATTCATTTTTGTTTTCTTTTTTTTGTTGTTAGTTCTTAATTTTTTGGTACGGCAAATATGTTGTTTGTTTTAGGCTAGAACATTTATAAAAAAAAATTTATATACATATACATATATATATATATATATATATGAACATACAGTATATATATATATATATATATATATATATATATTTGGAAGTTATTTCATATACATGTGTATGTAGGTCTAACTATGTAAATAACTTCGCGCAGATGTTGTTGCCTCTTGTTGTTGAAACTACATTTACAATTAATTCGATGTTCTTGGTTCAAAGTTTTGTTACTTGTATCTTTATCCTTTTTTTTATATTTATTTATTTTTTTTTTTGTATCTGTGCTGTTTTTGTTTATGTTTTTTGTGTTTCTTTTGTATTCCTTCTTTTCTGGTTGTTGTCTTATGTGGCATGCTTTTTGTGTGTGATTTATTTGGTGGTAACCTTTTGCATTTTGCAGTTTGAGAAATGAGCAATAACAAATGAAGCAGCATTTCGGCAAAATATTCAAATATTCAAATTAGTAGTTTTCAAGTACAAATTGTACAAATTGCACGTGTTTCGTTCAACATACGAAATTTGCCTATTGTTTTTGTTGTTTGTTGTTTGTTGTTTGTTATTGTTAAATGTAATTAGCTTTGCTATTGTTGTGTTTTGCTTAAGTTTTTTGATTTTTATATTCTTTGTAAGTTGTAAGTAAGTAATTGTTACTTGTTATTTGTTGTTGCTGGAATCACAGTTAGTTTGTGTTGTTGTAGTTTTGTTGTTTCGTAAAAAAACGTATGCTTATGTTTTGTATTTGTAATTGTAATTGTAATTGTAATTGTAATTGTAATCGTAATTGTTATCGTAATTGTTATTGTTATTTTCTATTGTAATTAGATATTGTTTTACTATTTCTTGTATATTTGTTGTTGTTTGTCGTTTGTAATAATTAAACTATTGACGGTGGTTGCACATAAGTAAATATTATTTGTAATTCTAGCTTGCCTCAACGCCCCCAACCGACCCCCTACGTTTCCCCATTTCCCGCCCCCTCCCCTCCCCTGCTCCCTGCCCCCTAACTCCATAACCCCATACAAATTGGTTTGCCTCATTATGTTTTTTGCTTTGCTGTTTTGCTTTTAATTTTTTATATTTTATAAATAATAATAAGTTTCTCATCTGTATTGTTTTTGTTGTCTGTTTGCTTTCAGCTAGCACATACGGTTAAAACAAACTTAGTTCCACATACATATCAATCTGTATGTATCTATGTATGTATGTATGTATATAGTACACATTGTAAGTAGTTTAGTTTAGTTTAAATTAGTTTAGTTTACATTTGTCTCTTGCCTCTGTGGTTTTGATTTGATTTTCGTTTCCCTTCTCCTCTCTGTCTGTATCTGTATCTGTATCTGTATCTGTATCTATGTATGTATGTTGATGGTGTTATAAGTATTATTATTTAGCTGTAATAACATAATAATTGCTAACAAAACTAAAACCAATTTGCATTATTGTTACTGTCTGCGTTTCATTTTTGCCTGCTATTTTTTTGCTGGAATCAGCTATGTTTTTTCTACTACTTCTTCTGCTTCTTCTTCTTCTGCTTTAGAGTTGCCAACTCGTCTCGTCTTTTTCTTTCCCAGCTGAGTTTAACTCATTTACTTCTTGGCTGCTTTTGTACGATAGTTTTTGCTATTTATTTGTTGTGCTTTCGTTTAACTAAATAAATGTAAAATTATTCTTTATAAGTAGTATTTATGTATTACGCTATTAGGTAAACGGCAGATAACGGTACTTGGTGATTGTTGTATTATTAGAAAGAACAAAAAAAAAACAGACTATTTTATATTGCATTTTGTTGTTGTAGTTTATAGTTAGTTGCCTTGCAGTTGCCAGAACTAATGAAATTCAATAAAAACCTAACAAAATTCTTTAGGCCCCATATGTACTTGGTACTCACATATGCTTCTTAATAAAACCCTCACTTAACCATATAATAATTGGATATATAATATACACACAAGGAAAAAAAAAAAAAAATCTTTTACTAATTACAATATGTACGCTTTAGTTTCAAATCTTAAACACATTCCTAACCGTGCTAATAGTTTCCAATCTTCAATTTTTACAAAAAAAAAAAAATATGTATATTATAATAATAATAGTAATAATAATAGTAAAATAAGATACATTTTATACCCTGCACACACACATTGCTCTATGGCTTTGCAGTGCGCTGACTTTGCCTCAGCACCGTGCCTCGTTTCACATCTAATAAAATTCGAACTTTGCGACTACTCACACAATCACAATCAAGAAAAAAATCCAACCACATATGGTAGATATATGTTTGCTAGAAACTTGATTTCTCATTGCGTAAATCTAATAATAATGGTAGTAAAAATAGGTCTATACATAAATTTCCATTTGTTTTCCTGTAACTTATGCCTCTTGGTGTGTTTTCTTTTGAGTGTTGCTTATTTTGGTTGTATGTGTTCTCTGTGTCGTGTGTGTGTGTGCGTGTGTGTGTGTGTGAGTGTGAGTGTTGTCTCTATGGTTATGTTGCGGTTGTCAGCTTATCTGCGTAGGAGCCGCCTCCTACGCGCCTCATCTCAGCGGGGTGCGTTGTGTATGTGGGTTGTCAAATGCTTGGACAGATAATCCGCACGGGCGAAGCACTTGCCACAGGACTCGCAGTGGTAGGGCCGTTCCCCAGTATGGATGCGCAGGTGGCGTGTCAAATCCGACTTGCCACCAAAAGCTCGGCCGCAAAACAGGCAGACGAAGGGACGTTCGCCGGTGTGTTTGCGCACGTGCAACTTGAGGTTCTCCTTGGAGCGCACACACTTGCCGCAAAAGGGGCACGCGAAGCGCGAAGTTGCCGGTCTGCAATTGCAAGTCATATTCAAAAATTAGTTAATTAATTCTTTAGTTATTATTAACAAAATTAATTGCATTTTCGAAGAACAAAAAACAAATTACAATGCTCAGCTCGACTAGGGGATACCCTGTGTTTCTTATGCGTTTCTTATTGATTGATTGACTTGTGCAGTTGAATTATAGGTCTTTAAAATAATATCTTTAAAATTGTATCTTTTATTGCGCTCTGTATCTGTATCTGTGAAACGTCGGAATCAGATATGTGTATGATTAACGAGAAATTACATTTATTCAAAATTTGAAGTCTCTTTGGGATTGGAATGCATCCCTTTTCCCCCATTTTTAATGGATTTGGGGTATAGCGAAATAAGATTTGTCCCAGGCATGAGCTGAGGAGTTGTAGAGAAGCCAGATGTCTCCGTGACTCCGCCAAGCAAGATGTCTTTTGGATGGCTACAATCAAGAACAGGCTTAGGATAATCACCGGTCTTTTGACAGGACATAGTGGACTAAGAAGTCACCTGACAAAAATAGGTAATTTGCGGGCAATCCTCAATACACATTCCACCCATGTGTCACCTTAGCCACAAAAAGATGCAGCATCCTAGGGATGCAAAGACAGACATAATTTATATTCATCAAGAAAATCATTGGAAATAAGATCAGATATCATTCTCGACATGGCAGTGAAACTACTCTCGGAATCATTTACTTGTTTCCTCTAAAATTCAAAGTGGGAAACATTTAGAAACATTTGTTGTGGAGTAGTGAATTAATTGTGAACTAGTTCGCATCGTTCATCGTTCATTGAACTAGTGAGAGACGTTGCACTTACCGCTTGTCGCGCTGTCGCTCAGCGGCATCCACCCGCAAGAAATTGAGTATAGAAGCCTCCTGCGGATTGAGGCCCAGGAACTGCTCGTTGGGAATGCGCTCCGCGTTGATCAGCGATGTCAGCGAGCTGAGCGAACTGATGCCGCCGCTGTTGGCAGTGCTGGTGGCGCCACTCGCACTGGCGCTCGAGTTGCAACCGGCTGCAGCCGCAGCTGCAACAGCCGCAGCCGCAGCTGCTGACGATGATGAACCTGCCGCGGCGCTGGCCATTGGCAGCGACACGTGCCCCAAATGTGGTGGCAGCTGCTGCGACTGCGACTGCGTCTGTTGATGATGTTGATGCTGATGCTGATGTTGATGTTGATGCTGATGTTGATGCTGGTGTTGCTGTTGATGATGATAGGAGGGATCCGTTTCCAAGTGGTGTGCGCTGTTCAACAGGCGTGACTGAAACAATAAACACAATCGGGTCACATATTTTATATATATACATATATATATATATATGTGTGCGTAATCGGATTTGTTGTCTCCGACTGACTTGGGACTCACCCGCTTGTTTGTACTATGTATGCCGTCGGAGCTGCTTATGTTCGGCTCCGTGGCGCTGGTGGAGGCCGAGGCCGATGAGTTGTTGTCATTGTAGAGCATTGTGATGCCCGCTGAATCGATAGTGTTGTCCTGCTCATGCTCCTCGCTGGTGGCATCCTGCTGCAGCTGCAGCTGCTGGTGCGAGTGCTGATGCTGGTGCTGGTGCTGATGCAGGTGCTGGTGCTGGTGCTGGGTGGCTGTCTCGTCGCTCTCGCGCTTCACATTGATGCGCAGATCTTCGCCCTCGTCGGCCAGCATTGGCTCCTGCGAGCTGGTCACCACATCCTGTTCCAGCTGCTGTGCCGCACTCGACGCCGCTGCTGTTGCTGCACCGCTAACCAGTTGTCGTGATGCAACCACGCCCACACCGACGCCCACACCGACACCAATACTCTTTTTGCCATGCAGACGCTCGAGGGCATGGTTGAGGCGATGCTTCTTGAAGCTCTTCAGATAGCGGAACTGCATCCCGCAGACGTCGCAGGTGAAGAGCTTGTCGGCTGGGAGGCGGGCGCGATGATTCTGCTCCTTGTGCTTGGCGTAGGCGCTGCGATAGCGATACGATTGGCCGCACTGCTCACAAATGAAGGGCTTCTCCTCGCCGGGACCAATGTGCGGATGCTGCAGCGCCGCATGCTGCTCCAGCAGCCAAACATTTGGGAAATGGGCATTGCAGACGACGCAGCGCGTCTCCTCCTCGATGGGTTCGCTGAACAGCGAGGAGCATGTGTCCGACGGACTCTTCAGCATCTGGCTAAGCTGCTGATGCTGTGCAAGAAGTGCACCACTCGGCGGCGGCGTCGATGAGGTAGACGACGACGAGCTCTTCTCCTTGCAGCTGCTCGATGTGTCCGTGCAGCTGACTGGCGTCCCAGCGCCCGACAACAATAGCTTCGTATACTGCCGCAATCCGCTCGCATCGACAATGACGCCCCCGGCTCCGACTCCGACTCCGACTCCGACTCCACCCGCTGCAGCTCCAACTCCAACTCCGACTCCAGCCGCTGCCGATCCACTGCCCGCGCCTGGAGTGCTGTTGTTGGCAGCGCGACGTCGCTGCTGCTGCTGCTGTTGCTGTTGATGTTGCTGCTGCTGGGCGAGGAGTTGCTCGAGGGATTCCTTGTACAACAGTGCACTGCTGTTGGGCGTTACGACGCTCCGTTCGCTGCCCAGCTCCACAATGCTGACGTCATCGCTATCGTTGGCACTGTTCCGTTTCGCCTCCGCCTGAGGCGACTCCAGTTGCGATTCTCCGCCAGAAATTGTTGACGATGTCGCCATTTGTTGCGGCGAGGGTGCATTTGTTGATTTTCCAGATTTCGAGTGTTGGAAAAAGTTGGTGGTGGGCGTGGCATAGCGCAGATTGAAGGCGGCAAGAGGCTGCTGCTGTGGTTGTTGTTGTTGTTGTTGTGACTGTTGTTGTTGCTGTTGTTGTGCTTGTGGTTGCTGTGTGGTTTGTTGTTGTTGTTTGTACTGTACTTCGCTGGAACGGTTCGTTGTGGACTGCGCCTGGGACTGCGACGACTTGGCCGAAAAGCCGGCACCAGTTGGCTGAAAGTCCTTGGTCAGCAGATCGCTGAGCGTGTTAAAACGGTGGGGAAAATCCTTCGGTGCGCTCAGCAATCCTCGAGTGCTGTTCAGAGTGCGATACAAATTGTTGCAGTTAATTACAGTTATAACTAGTTAATAATTCAACAATTATACAAACATGTGTATCAAAATATCTTTCTCATTTTAGGTGTATGAAATATCGCACAGGACCTTGTGCCGAAGGACATGGCTGAACTGCTGAGAGCAGCTAAATTGATAAAATGGTAACCCTTCTTCGAAGTTTTGCAACTGTAGCTCTTCAATTACCGAATATGTGAGCTTTTCGAAATTTTGTGGGCGGGAGTGGGCGTGGTTGAAAAACATTAAAGAGAAGAGAGTTTCTAATAATCTTCCTTCCAGGTTTGGTAACTGTAGCTCTTAAATTGCGGCAGATATTTGGCATTATCGGTTTAGTGGGCGTTGCCCAACATTTTCTTTTTCCAGATATATGGATATATATGGATATATCGATTTACATCCAATTTTTAATTGACTCCCCTAAGAGGGAGTTCCCAGTAACATACTTTCACAATTTGTTGTCTCTCCCTTACAAACTATGGAATATATTTAAGGTTTCTAAGGCCGAAGTCGGAACAAAAGTCAAAATTATAGTCGGAAAATCGGCATATGGGCATATGGACATAGGTCGAACCTTCAAAATGTTATAACTTTGTCAAAACTCAACACATTTTCAAAAGCAAGGGTAGTCATAGTCAACTCTAGCAATCATCAATCGTTCATTTGAAACAAACAAACAAACATCAGTCAAAATCATAATCGGAAATTTGTTATTTATATTTTTATATTTGGTGGCAGAGGAGCTACGGGCCATAATAAATATGGATTTGAGCGTTAACCAACTGGATGAATTCTTCATATACAAGCGCGAGAAGCTATTCAGCGAGAGCTTTCCACTCTTCCAGGAGATGCGAAGAGAGGGCAAACTTTGTGATGTCACATTGAAGGTCGAAGATCAGACATTCTCCGCACATCGCGTGGTTCTGGCTGCAACTGTGCCGTATTTTCATGCCATGTTCACGAACAACCCGGCAGAGAGTCACTCCAGGGAAATTACAATGAAAGACATAGAGCCTAGCGCTTTGGAGAGCCTGATTAACTATGTGTACAGTGGCCAGGTGCGCATCGATAGCCGGAATGTGAAGAGCGTCATGATCGGCGCATCGCTTCTGCAATTGTCCAATGTGCGCAATGCGTGCGGCACTTTTTTCGCCTGTCTATTCCATCCGGACACTGTGCTGGGCATGCGCACCTTTAGTGACTTGATGATCAGCAACCATATGATGGGTACCGCCGATACGTATATTGATCGAAACTTTGCCAAGGTGGCCCTGTCGGAGGAGTTCCTCAAACTGGACTGTGAGCAGCTGCTGGAGCTGATGGGACGCGATTCGCTGCACGTTCGCAGCGAGGAGGTGATATTCGAGGCGTGCATGCGTTGGGTCAAATATGCCGAGGAGAAGCGCTCGGAACAGTTTCCTCAGGTGCTGGCCGCGGTGCGTTTGCCACTATTGTCGCCGAAATTTCTCGCCGATCGTGTGGCATGTGAGGAGCTGATACGCACATCTCATCAATGCCGCGATATGGTCGACGAGGCAAGAGACTTTCATTTGATGCCCAAGTCTCGCGGTCTGCTGCAGAGTTCCCGTAGGCGTCAACGTTGCGACGAAATCTTTGCGGGTAAAATTTACGCCGTCGGTGGAACAGGCAACAACGGCGAGTCGGTTAGCACCGTGGAAATTTACGAAGTAGTTGGCCATAAATGGAAAATGGTCAAACAAATGTCCATGATGCGTTCAGGTATGGGCGTGGCTGTATTGGAGGGTAAACTGTATGCATTCGGCGGTATCAATGGCACCGAGCGTCTGTCCACGGTGGAGGTCTATGATCCGCGTAAGAAAAAATGGTCCCCGGGCTGTGCAATGTTGGGCAAGCGCACCGCTGTGGGCGTGGCTGCCTTAGACGATTGCATTTATGTATGTGGCGGACACAATGGCGTCATTTCTCTCAACATAGTCGAGGCATACTATCCCAAGACTAATGTGTGTAAACTGGTGGCTCAAATGAGGGAGTACCGCTCAGCTGGCGGGGTTACGCAGTTGAATGGTTATATCTATGCGTTGGGTGGCCGTGATCGCCAGTCCATCTTTGACTCTGTGGAGCGATATGATCCGAAAGAGGATATCTGGGTGAAGATGTCACCTATGCTCTATCCGCGATTCAACTTGGGCGTGGCTACCTTGAATGGGAAGATCTATGCGTGTGGCGGCCACAGCGGCGACTCCTTTCTGCGCTCTGTCGAATGCTACGATCCGTTAACAGACACCTGGAAACTGATCGCGCCCATGAATTGTATAAGAGCGCGACTGGCGCTGGCTGTTAATGTGGGCAAGCTGTGGGCCATCGGCGGCTGTGATGGTAAAACACATCTGACTACCGTTGAGATTTACGATCCTGCGATGGACAAGTGGTTCTCTATGCCACCAATGAGTGTCCCCAGGTCCGGTGTCGGTGCTGGCGTCATACGCACTGAATGGTCAGTCTAGCCAACAAAATCACTTCTAGTTATACGATTAGTTAATTTATGCAATTACATACAAATATATATACAGAAATATATATACCGATATATATGCAACTAAGCTTTAGTGGTCCTTTGGCCACGGCTATATTTGTATTATTTTGAAGAGCAAATTGTTTATGCCTCTTTCAGGACTGTTAAGTGTATAATATTCCAGTTGTATGTATATGTTAGATAGTTTGTAACTTATCCCTAGACTCTAATAGTCAATATATTGTAAGAAATGTTACTGTACAAAAAAAAAAAAAAAAAAAATCGGCATATGGACATAGGTCGAACCTTCAAAATGTCATAACTTCGTCAAAACTCAACGCATTTTCAAAAACAAGGGCGTTTTAATCATAGTTTGGCCTCTAGATCAATCGTACATTTAAAGATGAAAACGTGATTTTGGGTCGGAACATAAGTCAAAATTATAGTCCGAAAATCGGCATATGGGCATAGGTCGAACCTTCAAAATGCCATAACTTCGTCAAAACTCAACGCATTTTCAAAAACAAGGGCGTTTTAATCATAGTTTGGCCGCTAGATCAATCGTACATTTAAAGTTGAAACGTGATTTTGGGTCGGAACATAAGTCAAAATTATAGTCCGAAAATCGGCATATGGGCATAGGTCGAACCTTCAAAATGCCATAACTTCGACAAAACTCAACGCATTTTCAAAAACAAGGGCGTTTTAATCATAGTTTGGCCTCTAGATCAATCGTACATTTAAAGTTGAAAACGTGATTTTGGGTCGGAACATAAGTCAAAAGCAAGGGCGTTTTAATTATAGTTTGGTCTCTAGATCAATCGTACATTTAAAGTTGAAAACGTGATTTTGAGTCGGAACCTAAGTCAAAATTATAGTCCGAAAATCGGTACTTTCAAGTATATGTTCCAAGTTTCAAGTCCCTATCTCTAAGGGTGTCGAAGAAACTTGCGTTCATACAGACGGACAGACGGACGGACGGAGAGACAGCCTGAGGGACATTGGACAAACCCAATATACTATTATACCTTCGGTATCATAGTATAAAAATAAGACTAAAGTAAGAGAAACTTTTTTTGTTGTTGCTGGTGAATGAAGCATTAAAAAAATTTCTTTTGATTTGCTATGTATATTATATATATATTTAGTACTTAAAATAGCTACTTCTATAAAGATATATATATATATGTATATACATAAATATATATTTTTTGTACGAAGTAGCTACCTTTCGATCGGTCTCGCTCGGATCGAACTATTCGATATTCAATTGCCGCTTAGTGTTTGGAAGTATTCATACATATGTTTGTATATAGTATTTGTATAGGGTGTATAGGGAGTTCTTACCGCAATGCTTCTTCGGCTAGCCAGGTCTGGTGGTGCAGCAGGCTCAGTATTCTGGACGGATCAATGTCGAAAAGGCTCAAACCGAGTGGCGTAAATGGAAACGCAAAGGGGGTGGGGCAGCGGCTGGCGGCGATTGCGCTCATCGGGGAGCCAAAGTTGCGCAGCAGCTGGGAAACAAATCAGTGTTATATATATATGTATACATACGCATATATACACATATATATTTATATATATTTATATGTATATAGTTATACTTATATATATTTATATATATATATGTAGATATGAATTTATTGAGTGGGTGGATTTCTTCATTAAATAAACTATTAACACTGTAATTGGGGGGTTTGGGGTTGGGGGTGGGGGAGGGTCTAGTCAATTGCTGCCATGTTGCTACTTGAGGGTTGGGCGTGTTTGGGCTCGCTGTGTGTATAGCAAGTGTGTGTGTGTGTGTGTGTGTGTGTGTGGGTGTGTGTAGTATTGTTTGGGGGCAGTATTCAAGGCGCCAAGGAGTCAGAAATGAAAAATCTTATAGCGAATATAGCTTATAGCAAAGTAAAGCCTCAATCTGAACATGCAATGCGCTATTTACATACTCTTAACTCTATACTCCATATACACAAGCAAATCAGCAAATCAGCAAATCAAAACATTTAACATTATGTAGTTACTACTACTAACTACTAGTAGCTTCTGCAGACGTTGCCCTGTCCTTTCGCCAGGAAGTACTTACGTAAGCGTTGCCAGATTGTCGGAGACTCTTGCGTGTTTCACTTGAAAAATGTAAGAGTAGGTTAAACCCACTTATTAAGATAAGATAAGATATCTTAAGATAAGTGTATACAACAATTATGGTTTCATTAATGAAATGGTTTTTCAAAATATTACAAGTTGTTGTTGTCGAATTAAATTCCCATCAAACATTTCTTAACGTAAACCAAATTTAATGGTTTCATTTTACATTTCACAAATTAATAACGTAATTAACGCAATTAAATTAAATTGGATTAATTAAGCAATTCGATTAAAGATTTAAAATAATACTCAATGGTGCCCAATAAAAAACACGTACTCATTATTTTCAGTAGTTTTATTTATATTTAATTTACTTTCCTTTTTTCATCTTGTTTTTGTTGTTGTTTTTTTTTTGTTTGTTTAATTTTTATTTGTTGTTGTTCTTCTGTTGGTGTTCTGTTGTGTTTCATTCTTTTATCATTCCCTTTTTCTTTGTTTTTGTTTATGTTTTTGTTTATTTATTTGTTAGTTTGTTTTGTATTGTTATTTTTTATCTCGCTCATATTCTTTGTTTTTAGTTTATGTTTTTGTTTTTGTTTTGTTTTCTTCTTTTATAAACGGCTACTCTTTCATCAACTATAAATTGCGGTGTCTATGCATGTCTATATAGATAGCTGATATCATATATATAATATCATGTATGTGTAATCTGAAGGTCCTCCTGGGTTAACCTTGTTACTTAGTGCTCTCTTCTAGCCTGCTTTTCATCTTCATCTTCATCATCATCATCTTCATCATCATCATCATCTTCTTCTTCTTCTTTTTATATGCTTGAAGTTGCTTTTGTTTAGTGTGTGTGTGTTTTTCATTTCTGATCCTAAGTAACTCTTGGATAGCCTTTGCCTCATATGTGGTGTACTATGGAATTTTAAGGATTCACAAACCAATTTTTGCTTCGGGGATTTTTCTGTTAACTGTGTGTGTGTGTGTGTGTGTGTGTGCGTGTGCGTGTGCGTGTAGGGTGTGTGTTTTTGATCTGTGTGTGTATTTTGGGTTTCTTCTCTTTTTTTTATAAACTATGATATGCCTTGCTTTGCTTAAATATTTTGTTTATAAACTTTTTAGCTTTTTATTATTTAATAATTTTATATAAATTTTGTTTGCCTTTGGGGTTTTGCCTAAAATATGTTTAATTTACCACTTTGTTTGTGTGTGTGTGTTTGCGTGTGTGTGTGTGTGTGTGAGTCTGTATAGGTATTGAGATTTTCATCTAAAATATTTGTTGTTGCTTGTTTTGCGTCTATTTGTTGGTGCCTGATATAAGCTGCTCTTTTTTATTTATTCGTTATTCATTATTCATTATTCATTATTATTAATTCATTACGAGTACTTGACTTGTTTCCATTATTCAGCATTGGACAACTCGAAAATGAGTTGGCTATAAATGTTGCTCAGTGCTTTTAGTTGGTTTTAGGTTTTAGGTTTTACATTCGACTTGTTTCGACTACGAAAAAAATATATATCTATATATATATATATAGGTATGTAGGTATATATGTATATGTATATATATATAGACTTTTTTAACCTTCGTCTTCAGTGTGCGTGTGTTGGTTGTTCGCCAGCTCTCATCATTAACTGAGAATTGCATTCATATTTGCTCATATTTATTATTTAAATCAAGCTCAAGCTCTTTAGCTGGCATTTTGGCCAGATATAATTGTTATACAAAACTAACAAATACATTAGAAATATAGAATGAAATCGTCTGAGAAAGCTCAGACATTCACAATTCGCTTTCGCTGCAATTTCGCCAACATGGCCGAAGTTCAGCGAAATGGTGGAGAAATCAATTTCAGCGAGTAAAACTAACGAGCAATTTAAAATCAACGAGTTGCTCTCAAAAAAAAAAAAACCAAAAAAGCTGCCAGGAAGCAAATGCTAATGATGTGTTTGAGTGTGAGTTTGAGTGTGGGTGTGAGTGTGGGTGGGAGTGTGGGTGTGAGTGTGTGTAAAAAATGATTGAAACATGCGTTAATTTAATGATTCGGTTTCATTTTATCAATTTATTTGCGAAAAAATTATGAACTTTAAATATATATGTATATACGCATATATACATACATATATATATATATCTATATATATATAAATATATTTATATATATATATATATATATGTAAATGTATATATGATTATTTAGCTTAAGTAAATTATGAAATGGAACTTAAATTGCAGTTAATATTTTAAGTACTCTTCATTTATATGTATTTCAAAAAGTGTATGTTTCAAATTGAAAATTGATTTTCAACTTGCTGTCAGCTAAATAAATAAGTTTTTAGTTTTTCGGGGTTGGATTTTTTGTTGAACGCTTACAAAATAATATCAATAATGCCTATGCTTCTATGTAATATGTATATGTATGTGTATATGTATACGTTATCATTAAGACAAACACAACTTAACTTAACTTAAGAAATTATGAAAATGAATTTAGTCACGCGCCTCTTAATTAATGTAAGTGTGTGTTTTTTTTAGCTTTTTATAAATTTTTTAATTGTTCTTTTTTTGTTGTTTTTTTTTTTTTGTGTGTCTGTTGTGTCAAGTAGTGTCGCCGCTGCTGCTGTTGTGTGTGTGTGAGAGTGTGTGTGTGTATCTGCTCACTTATGTTAAAATAATTGATGTATTTTAAATTGTTGCTCTTCCTGTCTCTTTATAGTTAGTTAATCATAATTTATAAATATGCATGTATGTCTATATTGTTAGGAACATATTGACGTAATTATAACGTATTGCAGCTATTTTGTTGATGTTTTGATTTTGCTTGTTTGTTTGTTTGTTTGTTTGTTTTGTTGCCACCTCTTCAACAGCTCGGGGAAAACAACTTGTTTTGCTTTCTATTTCCATATCAAAGCTCAACTCAAAGCAACTGGCAATCCTAAGCAGCCTCTTGATACTCTACTTATGTATCTACTAGATAAAAAAAAAAACACCTATCTTCACCTCAAGCACACAAAACCAGGTTTGTGCGCCTTTTGCAAACTGCCAAACAATTATTTTGATGAGCTGCTTGAGCTGCCTCAAAAGTCAATATACTATGTAAGTATGTGTGGGTGTGGGTGTGTGTGTGTGGGTGTGGTGTTTTATTTGATTCGTACTTAACGTTTAGGATTACAAAAAAAATATATATATATACTGTATATGTATATATTGAAAAAAATTAAATTGGAATAAACAAAAATTAAGATGAGCCTCATAGGAAACGTAAAATTTCAACCGTAGTTAACTAAAACTATTATTTCGCTATGTATTTATTTAATATTATAATGTATTAGTGAATGTAATTCTCAACTGTCGGTTGTCTGTTGTAAATATTTGCTTTAATTTTATTTTATTTTATTATATTTATTTTTACTTGTTTTTTGGATGTGGCAAAATTTGCTAAATTAAATTTAAGCGCAATGGAAATGAATCTTAGTCAATGTTTTTAGAAAACATATTTTAAATTTGTTAATATATTTATATGTATAAAAATTAAACTAAAAACTATTGTTATATCATTGTTTGTGTGTGTGTGTTTGTGTGTGTGTGTGTGTGTGTGTAGGACTGACTGCCAAGCATAAATAAAAACATTTGCACTGAAATTGAACTAAGCAACCACAAATTTTGTTTTGTTCTTTTTAAATATTTGTTATTTGTTATTTGTTGTTTTTCTTTTTCTTTTTCTCTTTCGTTATTCGTTTTGGTTTTGGGAAGGTTAAAAAATTGCTTTTTTTGTTTTTGTTTGTGCTTAAAGTTTGTTCGCTTTTCATGATGTCTCTTAAATTGTATATAAAGTATTTTTTGTTAGCTTTTAGTATATTATTTGTTCTTTTTTTGTTTTTTTTTTCTTTTTTGTTTTTTTGGTTTTAATATGTATTTGTTGTTGTTGTATTGTTGTGGCTGTGAAAATATTTGCGCTCTATAAACTAATATATTTCTAAATAATTTTGTAATTTTGTTTGGTTTTTTCTGTTCTTTTTTTTTGTTGTTTTGTTTTGTTTTAAATATTTTGTGTGGATATGCAAAACTACTTTGTTGTTTGTTTGTGTTTTTGTTGTTGTGTACCTACTTTTGTTGTTGTTGTTGTTGTTGATTTGGTTGTAAGATTGAAATATAGCTAATGCTAGGTCTTCTTCTTATATTTCACTTTTTTCCTTTTGTTGTTGTTGTTTGTTTCTTAATACATAATTATATTTTGTTGCCGGGTCTTGAGTTTGTTTAGAAACTTTACTTCCAATTTCACACCCTCTCATCGGCATACAAATGTTTGTGTGTGAGTGTCTATGTATATAGTATGTATATATATTTAAATATATATAATATATATATATATATATATATATATATATATATGTGTGTGTGTGTGTGATTCAATGACTCCCTTGCTCACTAAAAAAATAACTATTAAAAAAAAACTGCAATTCTGTTGACTTCCATTTATCGATTTCTATTTTTCTTTTTCTTTTCCATTTTCCATTTTCTTTTTTTTTGTTATGATTTACCATATGTTGGTTTCTTTATATCTGCTTATGCTTTTATAAAATATTACTTTAGTATGTATAATATGTATTGTATATATTTATATATATATATATATACATACATATATACATAATATATATATATATATATATATATATATATGTAGATTTTGTTTTTTTAAAGGGGAGTAGGCACTACAGTGTTGTTTTTTTTCATTTACTTTTTCTCTTTGCTTGTCTTATGGATTACGTTTTTTGTTAATCATTACCAAAAAATGTACGAATCGTTTATTTTATCTTAAAATAAGCTAAAAAGCCTTATTTGTTGCTTGTCATTTAAGTATGTATGTATATTAACAACTCACTTTTGTTCAGCCTAAACGTGTGTACATGTTTATGTATATATATATATGATATATTTACATATATATACATATATATATATATATATATATATATATATAGTATAGATGTATTTGTATGTGTGTGTTTGTGTTGAGCGAATGCTAAAAATGTCATAGAACTGCCAAACTTTTAGTTATCAAATGTCCTGCTGTCTACTTGTAAATACGTACAGACCGTATATTTAGCTGTATTTGCATCTGTATCTGTATCTGCATCAATCTGTATCTGTATCTTTAACTGCATTTGCATCTGTATTGTTTAATTGCATTTGTATACGATGTAACTCAGTTTAGTGTATAAAAAGTTCTTATGTACTATATGTACGTACGTACGTATGTATGTATGTTTGTATGTATGTGTGTATGTATGTATGAATGTATGTATATAGTTGAAAATGTACAATTACTCGTTTGTAGGCATTCAAAAATTGGTTCTATGTTGTCAGTTTTGCTCTTGTTTGGTAAGAAATTAGTTTACAGTTTTACAGTTTTACAGTTGAAGTTGAAATGTCTTCTTGTATATATATCCAGCATCGGCTAATGGATCCTAGACACCATGCTAACTATTTAAGTATATTTGTTTGTATTTACATGCATTCCATATCGGGCTATATGTATATATATATATATATATATATATATATATATATATATGTATATAGATTATGTGTCTGTATATTTACCAAAATGGTTTCAATTTTCAGCATGTTTGCATTATTCACAAACGAAAACAAATTCCTTAAAATTTTCTATAGATTTCATCAACTTTACAAGTCTGCTATATACAGTTATATATATATATATGTATGTATATATATACATATATGTGAGTGTGTGTGTGTGAGTGTTTGTGTGTGTATGTGGCTTACAGAGTGATATAGTTCACATTGAAGATAACCAATTTAATTAGCTCGCAAATTGGAACTAATTCAAATATTGTACAGATTTAACGAGAATAGAAAAAAAACCACTCGTTTTATGTTATGTGATTTCTGTTTAAGTTTACTGTGTTTGGGACTATTTATTGGGTTTATATACAGTTATTTCGAATTATTAGCTTGGCACTCAAACATATTTAGTTAGTTATAGGGTTGTTCATTATTGTATCGTTTATTTTATATACGCCGATGAAACCAATGTCGGATTTATTGTGTTTCACTCTATAGTTGGTTAGCTGTTTTAAATGTTGATTTATTTATCTGTTATCGGTTATTGGTTATCTGATGTTTGTTATCGGTTATCGGTTTTGCTGATTTGCATCGCTGCTCACAGGCTATTAACGGTTCTTATCAGTTTATCAGTTAGCTGAGTTTCCTACAAGTTTCGCTTATACAAAAGTAACGAAAAACGAACACAAAAAGGCATATTTTTAAACAATAGATCTCCACATTTGGAACCAACAGAAAATCGATTGTACTCGTACATATAATGCTTGAACGCCACCTCAATTACTTGCTTTAATAATTAGTTAAACGGGAAACGAAAAAATGGAAAAAAATAAATAGGTACGTCTGTGTGTGTGTGTGTGTGTGAACGTATCTAGATACGGGGAGAAAACAAATTATTCCACACTTATCATCGATTGTGTATCGATATAAATTTATCGATGCGCATGTATGTGGCATAACTGTGGCTATTATTTATCGGTCAAGGTTCTATGTCTCACATATGTTTGTAAGTCTTAAAGTATTTGTATTGTAGGTGATTATGTATGTGAATGTGTAGATGAAGGCATTCTGTCAACAGGGTACATTTGTGTTACTGTTTTGTTTTGTTTCGTTTTTGGTTGTATTACGATAATAATGATAATAACACCCCTGCAGGCCAATAACTTTATATAGCTTTCAATTTGAATCAGATACGACAGTTTCAATAATAAATGTGCTGCAAGGGTATCTTAAGTTCGGCATGCCGAATATAGTTGAGTTTATTTTCACTTATCACTTCGGTGCTACAGTTTTGTTTGTCGCTCAGTGCAGTGTTGCAAATTGCTGCGAACTAGTTCCATTGATTGGCTTTGCAAGCTAGCTGTCGAGCTGGTTTATTTAATCTATTTATTTATGTATGTAATGTAATATGTAATTATGTAATGTTATGTAATGTAATGTGTAACTGGATCAATTGATATGCGCATTCGAATTTATACTCAATTCCCTGCAGTAAGTTGTATTTCAGTTTATTGTCTTACAAAATTGAACTATGGGCAGTTTAACTGTTGGAACTAGTTCACTGAACTGCACCGAACTTCAGTTTAACTGTTGCACATTGTCATGAGCAAAAAAAAAAAAAAAAAAAAAAATTAAAATGTTCATTAGTTGGATTTGATTTGTTTAAATTACACGCTACGACTGTAAAGAAGGCATTTGGTTGGGATTCAGTTATGTTGGTAGTTAGAGATAAGTTTGTTAACGGCTCATTTATATGTATGTATGTATGTATGTATGTATATGTAATTAAGGGAGTACTATATCATATTTGGGTTTCGTTTTGAACTATTTTTGTTTGCTTGCTTTTGTGTTTGTTCTCGTTCTCTTCCTCTTCCTCTTTCTCGTGGCAATAATGAAAAAACTTGCGTTAATCAAACGAAATCACATACGTCGTAATTGTAACTGTAATTGTAATTGTAATTGTAACTGTAATTGTAATTGTAATTCTATAATTAATAAGGTATTAAGTACTTTAGAGTTCACTTCTGGGTCATTTCTAGTCTTTCCTTTGATGAGTTTAGGTATTCCTTATTTTTTTTTGCATTTTTTATATCTTTTTTCTTTCTCTTTTTGTCATTGCTATGATTTGATTGTGTAAATAAGTTAGATTCGGTATAAAATTATGTTTTTCATTATTAATTGGTAATTGTTGTTTATAGTTTGTATAATTGAATTATATAGTTGATTTGTTGTTGTTGTTCTTGTTTTTGTTGTTTTCGGTACGGTAAAAAAATATGCATTAATTTAAAAAAATAGTTATAAATATACATATGTAAGTATGCATTTTAAAAGCATTTTGCAGCCATCTTTTATTATTATTGTTTTTGTTTTTTTGTTTTTTTTTAACTATTTTACTTTACAAAGGGTTTGGAACGCTTTGTTACGGTATTTGTTGCTAATATTGGTACTATTGTTGCTTGTTGTTGTTGTTGTTGCTGTTGTTATTGTAGTTGTTGTTGTTGTTGTTGTATATGTGTGTATATGTATAAAGATATATGTATGCGTATATATATATATACTTTATGCATATATAAATATTGCTTGTTGTTGTTGCTGTTCTTGTTGCTGTTTAGTTATATTGTTATATTGTATTGGAAGAATCTGTGTTTACCCTGAGCACTTTTCTGCTAGACAAAAACTCAAAAGAAATTTACAAAAAAAAAAAAAAAAATAAAAATAAACTGAATGAAAACTTTTAACATTTCTTGGTTTTCAGTAAAATGTTAATTTTTTTTCGTGTTTGTATTTATTATTTATGTATGTATGTGTACGAATTGTATTTGTTGTTGCTGTTGAAAATTAAACAAAAATTAAAATTTTACGCTAAAGTATGCTGAAAGTAGTTTAGAAATGTTATTGCTGTTTTTTTTTCAAACTTGTTTTTTGTTTTTATCCGAAACTTGTATTTTGGTTTTTGAGTGTTGAAGTTGGTTTTTTGAATTTGATTTTGGGTTTGTTTTTAATTTTGTATTATATCTTTTCTTCTTTTTTCCAGTAATTTTCGTAGTTTTTTGAAGTTATACTTCTTAATTTTGGTTGTCGTTTTTGGATTTAATTATTCGAAAAAGTTAATTGTTGTGTGCCAAAGCTTTTGGTTTAGATATCCTCAAATTTTTGACAAAAATGTTCTCGTTTTTGTTTTAATATTTCTTGTTTTTTGTTTTTGTTATTGCGAACTCGAAACAAATAGTTAAGTTCGTAATGTAAGTATTACGAATAGATTGTATGGGCTAGTAATATGTATGTATGTATATTTGTATGTATGCATGTACCTATGTACATATGTGTGTGTGTGTGTGTGTGTGTATTTATGTAATGATGCATTTATTTATATAAATTCGACTTGTATGCAAATCTAGCGTAATTGTTTCGTTCCAGTTCCCAATTGGGCTTCGTTACGTTACGTAACGTTACATTTACGGTTACGTTTACGTCACTTTTCGAATTTAGTTTATTTGTTAATCGAGTTTGGGTGTGTGTGTGTGTGTGTGGCTGTTGGGTGTGCTTGTTGTCAGGTCGATCTCACTAGAATTTGATTCTACCACTTTGCTGTACAAATTTATAATTAGCATGCTTAGCTTCGATTTGCCATATATGCAATATAGTAGTACACACACATATCATATGTTTGCATGTGTGTGTGTGTGTGTGTGTGTGTGTATTTGGGTGTGTGTATGCATTTTGTTTTATATATAGATTCATATATAAATAACTTGCTTTGCTTACTTCTGGCTACTCGAAATATATTATTATTGTATGTATTGTATATGTGTGTATATTTATATATATATATATATATATATATTTAGATATATATATACATTTATATATATAATTACTTCTGTATATATATCTTTTAAATTCCTGTTTCCTTTAAAATGCATTTTTGCAGTACGCCTAATGATATTCTTCATTTTTATATCCTCCATTTGCAGTGTGTGTAAGTGTGTCTAAGTTTCTGTACTTGAGTGTGTCTGTGTGTGTGTGTGTGTGTGTGTGTGGGTGTGTAAGCGAGTGTTTTTGTAATCTGTATAATAAGTTGTAGTTTTGTATTTTTTTGTAGTATTGCCTCTACTGCTTGTGCTGCTTGTGCTGATAAGCTGATAACTAAGGAAACTGATAAGCACTCAAAAACCAAACGGAAGCTGACTCACAACTTCTGCCACCTGCCTCCTGCCTCCTGCCTCCTGCTGCTCTTTCTCCACTCCACACTAAGCCACAAAACTTAGATTTACACACAAACTCATATACCATCCATACATACAGAGTTATGTATGTGTTGTGTTTGATATACTTATTTGTATATTTAATTTGTGTCTAATTTTGTTGCAAATAATCGACGCGTGCACTTTTCTTCTTCTTCTTCTTATTTTCCTTTTTCATTGTTTTAAGTTTTTCATTGGTGCTTTACAGTGCGCCTTAAATATTCCAAACAATTAATGAAAAATCATTGTGTTTAATTCTCATTTAAATAGTTTTGGTTATTTTTTTGTTTTTGTTTTTGTTTTTTTTTTTTGTTCTTAAAGCGCTCTACTTTTTTATTTTGTTTTTGTTTTTGTTTTGCCTAAAAAGTGTTTTCGATAAAATTTTGACTAAAAATTTGTATTAGCAAGTACTAATTGAAGCCAGGCCGAGCTGACTTCTCATAGATACATAGATATATAAAGTGTCTACATCAAAAAACCTGGCAACATCGAAAAAAAAATCTAAAAAAAAAATCGAAAAAAACGTAATTATAAAACAAGCAATTCAAATATGAGAAATAAATAATTGAAAAAAAAAACAAACAAACAACTCAAATGAATAACTGTAGTTTTTTGTTGTGGCTGCAGCTTCAAGTTCATGGTTAGTGTGTGTGTATGTGTGTGTGTGTGTGTGTGTGTGTTTCTATTTTGTAAATTTATAGTTTGTATTTGTATATTTCGCTATTTTTTCGTTTTTTTGTTTGTTTTTTTTGTTGTTTTTTTTTTTTTGTTGTTTGTTGCTTTCGTGAAGGAACTTGTTGAAATGTTTTCGAATGGCGTCTTGAAATAAACAAGTAAACAAAACATTGAATATAAGGCCCACGGTGCGGGGCGGGGGGCGCGCGCGCGGGGAACCAAAGTAAGGAACTTTTGATCACAACTTAAAGGCTATAAAAACTGATACAAACTTAGGCGCTAAACTTACAGAAATAAAGAAATACATATAAATATATGTGGTTTTTTTTTTTGTTGTTTTTAAATGAAATTATATAAAAAATATATAAAGAACAATGTGTATGTATTTAAATGTATGTATGTATGAAATCAATGATGTAATCAAAATGTAACACAATGAATTTAAATGATATGCGAAAAATGAACCAAACGAAAAAATATATACGAAAATTGTTAACCCAAAAACGTCATTTAAATTTGTTTTACTTGAACTGTTTTTTTTTTTTCATTTTTGTTTTTATTTTTTGTGTTTATTTTTTTTATCATTTTGGTTTTCTGCGGTGTGGTCACAATAATTTTGCCTGTCGTTGTTATATGTAATTTTATTTTTTCTCATATAGCTTACAAATTCATTGTGTGTTGTTGTTGTTGTTCTTGTTGTTGTTGTTGTTGTTATAGTAAATGTATTAAATAAGCGCAGATAAACAGAACTTGAATTTAACATATAAGTATGCATAATATTGATTTGGATACATTTAGAAATAGAAATGTAAAAGAAACTCAAAAGTTGTTGCCATGTTTTCTTTTTTCTTCTTCTTTAAAATATTGTGTTTGCTGTTTTTGCGCTAAAGCTAAATAAATTTCATATAAGTTGGTACAATAAGTGTAATAATCATAATAATAACATTTGCTTAAATATTAAATTATAGATACTAAAAAAAAAAAGATTGATAATTCAGTAATTATAATAAATTGTTTTTGTTTCATAGAGACACAGAGCATATAACATTGTTGGTTGTCAGTGCAGTCAAAATAATAATAATTAAGATAATCATTTTAATTATCGTAAGCAAACTAAAAAAAAAAAAAAAACGTTTAATTTTTTGTGGTCACAATTCGCTGGCGCTTCTTTTGGCCAACTGGCGGCAAAACCTTTCCGAATTACAATTCTACCACTTGTTCTTTGCTTGGAATGTTTCACTCTCACTTTCGACGCGGCTGTCGCCTGTGCGCATTTGGGCCATTAAATCCATTAAAGCCATTAAATATTATGTTCAAGAAAAGCCAGAATTTTCTTTGCTATATAGATTATGGTAAGTCGATTTCTATATTGTTGCCCAGCCAATGAACGCTGGCAAAGCAAAATTTTGTTTAGCGCTTCCCTTTTTTATATTCATTCATTCTTATTTAGCTTTGCTTTTAATTTTAATTAATTTGGTTTTTGGTTACGTTTAATAATTATTTAATGAGTAGTAATTGTTTTGTTTTGTTTTTTTTTGTTTTTTTAATTTTGTTTCTAAAAGGCCGAAAATCACAATTTTGGTTTTGTTTTGTTCCTAAATGTTAAATTTTGTTTGCTTTCTTCCCACTATATGATTATTATTATTATTTGATTATGTTTATGTTTAAATTGTATTTTATTATTATTTATTTCCTTTTTGTTTTTCAAATATTTTTAACATCACAATGTCGAATTGATGCCTGTTGGGGTTTCATTGTTTTTTTTATGTTTTTTTTTTTTTTGTATTTTTTTATTCCTGTGTTTTGTCTTGTTTTTCTCTAATACTGCGCTCAATGCGAGAAAAAAAGCCAACAACAAAATTAAAATGGCGACATTTTTCTTCTTCTTTTTTTGTTAGCGTTTAAAAAATGCAAAGCGAATATTTTTATTGAGACTTATTTTTTTCTCAATTGTTTGTTTTTGTTTTTTTAATTGGTTATACTTTAAATACATATTCACATCTACATGTTGTTGTTGGTGTTGTTTTTCTTCTTCTTGTTTAATGCTATCACAGCCAAATTGTTTAATCCAAAGTTTTCATTTGTTTCCTTTCTGCTAGTTTTTTGGGATTTTTCTTTTTTTTTGGTTTATTTTTGCCAAAAAGTGTTGTTTGTTTTGCTCTTTTTTTTTGGTTTTAATTTAAAATTTAGAATTTTGAATTTTGCCTAGCGTGCGTTTTGTGATATTTTTCATGTTTGAAGTATTTTTTTGTTTTTATTATTATTTTATTAATTTATAATATACGCATTTTGTTGTTGCCCTTCGTCTGCGGTTAAAACTAACACAGACCGATGTCCAAACCGATCCCAGAATGCGCACGGCCGCCAAAACAATCGCTTTATATATGTCTGTACATATATATATATATATGTATTTATGTACGTTTATATAGTCTATATATATATAGTCTGGCCAGAGCCCCCCAAAACGCAGGTGTACTAGTTTGTTTGTTTTTTGTTTTATAATATAATTTGTTTTTTTTTTTTTGTTTTATAATTTTGAGATCGATTTGTATTGTTTTGTTTTTGTTTTTGTTTTCGCTATACACTGGCTCTGGGCCACATCTGGTTGAAAATTGTAGAAAGTTTTCACGAAAGGAAATGCATTTTTTTGTTGTTGTTGTTTGTTGTTATCGAAAGCGGCGCAGCGACATTGTGACCATGTTATCAAACAGTTATTCGTATTCATAGCAATCAAGATACATAAACATAATAACACAAAAATTTTGCTTAAAACTAGCAATATTTCAAAGTTTTTAATGTTTCATCTTCTTGGAAAACTGAAAAACTCAATTTACAGAAAAAATATAATTACGATTGTTGATTGATTCTCAGTGTGTTTGTTTCTACTGATGCTGTTTGTTGTTGTTGTGTTTAGTTTGTTGTTGTTGTTGTTGTTGTTGTTGTGGGGTTGGTCAAAGCAAAGTAAACTGAGCAAAAAAAGCTGATATTTGGCGGAATTTCGAGCCCAACAAAGTAGGCAACAAAATGTGGCAACCAAAGGGAACGTTGCTCATTGTATTGTAGTAGTAGTGTGCTTGTGTGTGTGTGTGTGTGTGGGTGGGTGTGTGTGTGTGTGTGTGTGAGTATAGGATTATTGTATATGTGCGCAAAAGACAAAAAATTAGTCTAACAAAGTTATAAAATTAAACAAGTTCTAAAAAATTTTGAAAAAGTTTCTCAAAAAATGCACTGAAAAAAACCATGTTTCAAGGAGTTTCTGATCTAAAGCGAATGCAAATCTGTGGACGCACTTAAACATAATTACTATGTGGACTGTGACTGGTCGGAAGCATAATAAATCGCTAATTTTAAGCTGCAAATAAATATATATGTACATATATATATATATATATATATATATATATATATAGATATATCTGACAAGTTGCAGCGGCATAGATTGCAATATGAATTGAAATTGAGATCGAAATATAAAGGTTACGCCCATCTTCTATGCCCAATATGTGCTGTATTTTATTTTTTTGTTAATTTATTTTTTTTTTTTGTTTGTTTTTGGGGCCATTTTCAAAATGTTTTCGATTATGTATTTTAATATGAATTTGGTTTGCACTGCTCACATATATATAAGTAGACATATACATATGTGTATGTGTATGTGTATATATGTATAATAATACATATATATATATATATATATATATATATGTATATATATTTATATATATCTAATCATTTTCGTTATTGTATTATGTATGTGTGTATATATATTTAAGATCACAGATATTCTATGTAATTCTGCTGCTTTGCATAATTCACGCGTATGTCTGTATTTAATGATTTTCAATTTTCAATTTTCATTTGCTTCAGCTTCTTCTTCTTCTTCTGCTTCTTGCTAATCTCCTCTCTTCTTCTCGAAGTGCCTCACATTTGATGTCTTCTTCATTCGCTTCCTCTTCTTCTTCTGATATACAAGTTTGGGTTTGTGGCTTTTATTTGATATACGTATATATAAATATTGTATATATATATATGCACCCTATATTAGATTGTAAATGTATGTATGTATATGTGGCTAAAAATGTATTATGTTTACCATATATACAAGTATATATGTACATATATGCATATGGCATCTCTGTATAGAGGTACATATATACGAGTGTGTGTGTGTGTGTTTGGGGGGGGGGGGGTTAATTTTGATAAGTTCAATATTTTGTTGCAGGATTGTATTTGTCAAGTAAGTAGCGTCACCTGTTGCTGTACACGTTTTTGGTGTGTGTTTTGAATGCGCCGTTTTTCAAAATTTCTAGAAATATATGACAAAATTTGGGGCATTTACTTATCGCCTAAGGTACTAGATCAATATACGTAGGCCCGGGACTAAGACAAGTTTGAGAAGCCTAAATTGTGTACATGTGTGTGTATGTGTGAGTGTGTGTGTGTGTGTGTGTGAGTGTGTTTGTGTGTGGATATGTATGTGGTATACGTTCTTTACGGTTTTCGGGCAAGAGAAATAATGAATAAAAGACGCACAAAAGTATGCTGCTTTTTTCTAGCATTTTTTGTTTGTTAACAGTTCACTTTGCTTTGCTTTGCTTTGCTTTGCTTTACTCTGCTTTGCTTTGCTCTGCTCTGCTTTGCTCTGCTTTGCTCTGCTCTGCTTTGCTCTGCTCTGCTTTGCTCTGCTTTGCTTTGCTCTGCTCTGCTTTGCTTTGCTTTGCTAATATGTATATAGGTATGTAGATCTTTACTTGTTAAACTAGTTTTACTTGTTATTATCAACTCGCTAATATCGCCGTTATCATAATCAACATCATAATCATGATACTCATCATCATCATTACTTAAAAAGTTACATCACGTGTTCACTGTTCTTTTTCTATATCATTACTATCGTATGCGTATATATCATTATAATTTAGTATAATTTTTAACTTTTGCTGTTCTTTTTGTTTTTTTTTTTTTGTTTTCTTCTTTTCATTCTTTATGTATATATGTCTTACGTTCTCTTATATATGTATATATATATACTTTTGAAAATACCAATATATATATATATATATATTTATATATTTATATATATATACATATATATATATATATTATATTTATCAATTTTAATTAGATTCCTGCTACAACTTTCACGCTGCACTTGTTCTTCACTAAATATTGTATAGAAAAAAAAATATATGATCAACGCTTAAACTCTTTCTTGGGTTTTTCTTTTCACTTTCGCACTAAATTAGAATTAAACATATTTAGTTTTCTCTCAATTTTTGTTTTCTTTCTTCTTCACTTGTTTTCTTTTTGTAATTTATATATAGAGACAAAAAAAAACTGTGTGTGTTTTTGCATAAAAAAAATATTATCGCTCTTGGTATAAATTTCAACAATTTGACATATGTTGCTATATATCGTATATATAGTTTATGTATATATATATTTATATATATATATATATATATATATATATATATATATATATATATATATATATAGGTATGTATAATTAATGTATATGCATTATGTATGCTTGCCTGCCTGCTTGCGATCCCAATATCTCTATCCGACCCTTTCTGCCTCAAGCTTCACCTCTCTCTTCCTTCTTCAATATGTATGTATGTGTGTGTGTGTGTGTGTGTGTGTGTGTCTCTATGTTCGTCTCTTTTCTATGCGCTACGCCTCAGTTAAAAGGAGCAAATTCTATTTGCCAGTTTTTGTCTGTTTCTGTTTTGTTTGCCTCGTTTTTAGTTTTATATAAGTAATAAAATATGTACATATTGTTTATACATATTAATATATATATTCATATGTATGTGTGTGTGAGTGTGAGTGTGAGTGTTCGTGTGTGAGTGTTCTTGTGTGCAAGTGTCTAAGCTTTGCGCTTTTCGCTTAAGTAAGTCAAAAATTGTTGCTGTTGCTGTCTCATTCTGGCTACTTTGCTGCCGCTTTAACTGCTGCCGCTGCTGCTGCTGCTGTTGTTGTTGTTGTCTCGTTCTCATCAATTGTAGTTGTAGTTGTTGTTATTATGCAAATAGTTTGCACCGTTGTTGCTGTTGCTGTTGTTGTTGCTGCTGTTGTTGTTGTTGTTGTTGTTGTTGTTGTTATTGTTGTTATTATTATTGTAATAGTAATAGTAATAATAATAATAATTTAATAACAAACTAAAATCGTTTCACTATTGCGGTAGCTCATCCTTTGTATCGACAGGGCTGGGTGACAAATACTTTCGCGCATATTTCGGATAATGCGTTTTCTCGTGCGCCTTGAGGATCGTTGAGCGCGAGAAGGTTTTTCCGCACATTTGACATCTGAAAGGTCGTTCACCTGCAATTCCCACACAAAACAATACAAAACAAACGGACACGTTTTTTGTTTTTTTTTTTTTTTGTTGTTTTGTGGGGCCACAAAAGTATGTTCAACATGTCAGATAGAGGATAAAACAAATATTCTTCAAATCATCTCATATCTTATGTATGTTTGTATGTGTGTGTGTGTGTGTTTGTGCGTGTGTATGAGTATGTGAATCATAAATGGCATTTTAATCAATTTCCAACACACATAAATTTGAAATGTGATAACAATTTTCGATTTGCTAGAAGATTTTAATCTTTAATGAAATTAGATTAACCGACTTTGGATAACTTAATGAAAATGAAAATATGCAATTAGTAAATTGAAAAATTTCAACTTTTAGAGCTGCTAACTGTTATTTAAAGCACGGATGGTCATCGAGCTTGAAGTTTTTTTTTTTTTTTATGTGGCAATTTATTTAAACATTAATCAACCTATTTAAAGGCTATAAAACATTGATTTGAAACAGTATGAAAAAGACAGTGGATTTATAATCTATAACATAAGCATAGAAATGGCTTTAACTAATAATACATAACATTCAATGTAACATTTATTTAACGGCCAACAGTCCAGAGGTCGCTGGTGTGGAGGCGCTTCAACCTCCTGCGAGTGGTGTTATTCCCAAGGGAGCAAGCCAATGGGTTAACATGGTTATATTATACCGACTCGTATGTCGGTTAATTTGGGATTTGACTATCGGTAGACTGAAGTCGTTGTGCAGCTTAATTAGTATTACTAAATTGAAAAATTTAAACTTTTAGAGCTGCTAACTGTTATTTAAAATTTAAGTTAAATCTGAATACAGCTAAATTTAAAGTTTAAGCTTCAAGCTTCAAAATTTATTAAAATGTTTTTTTTTTTCGAAGTAGCTGATGTAGCTGCCTACCCATATACATATATATGTATGTATATATGTTTGAAAGATAAACTCAGAATATCAAAGAAGGTGCTCAAGATATGATTATATAGATATATATTCGTATTGTTGCAATATTCCTTCTTGTTGAGTTGCAGCTAAATTCGTGAGAAGATTGGATGCCGATTCGATGGATAATCGATAATGTGGTCTATGATTGGGGTCTGTATGTATGTATGTATGTATATAGTGTGCATAGTAATCGATCCAGCTTGTGGGTCGTTGGTTGAGACTTACCCGTGTGCACGCGACAATGATCTTTCATGTGGTGGCGCAGCTTAAACGCTTTGCCACAAAACTCACATTTAAATGGTCGATCACCTGTATGTACCGACAAATGCGTGATCAGTGATGTAACATCGGGAAAACTTTTAGCACAGAACTTACACATGACAACACTATTCGGATCACTTGACGCGCCGAGCAACGAGGCGGCCGACGAGCCGGACTGCGCCGCTGCCGACGCTGCGGCGGACGTTGAGGGCGACGAAGAGCCACCGCCGCAACCACCACTGCCGCCCATGACACCACCACCACCACCACCACCGCTGCCGCCACAGCCACTGCCACCCGCTGAACCGCTGCCCAGCAGCAATCCGGCTGTTGCGGACCCAAGGCCACCATTGCCCGATGTGGATGAGCTGCTTAATCCGAGTCGACCGCCAGCACCACTGGAGCCGGGTGCCCCACTGCCAGCAGCTGCCTCCAGGCAGCTGGCCGTCAAGCTTTGTATGGTGCAGCTGACGCCGTGCAGCGCTATCTCCATTTCAAGGCCCAAGGCGGCGGCCACAGCGGCCGCCTGATCCTGCGGATCCGTGCTGCCGGTGCTGGCTGCCATCGCTGCCTGGAAGGCAAACGGCTGCGATAAGGCGCCAATGTTGAGGTCGTGGGCCGTGCGCATCTGCGAGTGGAGCAGTGCCGCATGAGAGGGGGGCTCGCGATACTCGAGCGTCTTCAGCGAGTGCGAGAGGAGGTGACGCGTAAGTTTGTTTTGGTTGGGGAAGGCGGCGCCGCAATATATGCATGGCAACAGGTGAAATGGCGGCGGTGGCGACGTTTGCGGCTGCTGCTCGTGGGCAGCGGCTGCGGCTGCGGCGGCAACGGCTGCGGCGGCGGCGGCTGCGCTGCTGCTGCTGCTGCTGCTCATGCCGCCGCCGAGGACCGCGCCAACGCCCACAGCGTGTTGTTGGGGCGATTCGGACGTTTCCTGGAACAAACACCAAACAAAAATCCAACATCAACTTCTTTACGTTTCTTTTTTTTTTGGTTTTTTTTTTTGTATTTGTATTTTGCAATTTTTTGTATTTTATTTAATTTTTTTTTTTTTGGTATTTTCAGTTTCAGTTTTTGCTTGCAATCGATCGATCGATAGTTTTTGCTTAGCTCTGTATGTTATCGATATGAGTGCCATTTATTTTGAATCGCTATTGTTATCGCTTCTCATTTATTTTTGCTTTTCTTCGTTTTCTTTGTCTTTACAACTATTTTTTTTTAATACTGTGTATTTAACCCTTTACAAAACAACAAAAAAATATTAAAACAAAAAAAAAAATCAAAATAATAAAAATACAGATTTTTTACTTCATTTTCTGTGGTTGTACTTTTACTGCAGTAGACAGAGAGAAAAGGAGAGAGAGAGATAGGTAGATAGAGATAGAGAGAGGGATAGAGAAGTTCAGATGGAAAGATAGAGATATAGTAAGAGCTTCAAAACTAATACAACGAAAATGAAAATAATCAGATTTGGAACGATATAATAAATTGAAACAATAATAATAATTAATGTAGAGTTTTTTCTCACTCTTCTGGTTGCTTTAGGCCAGGAAAAACGAAAATATTTCAACTGGATATCAATCAATAAAAATGAGTTACGTTTACAGTTACAATATCAAAGTAGCTATACTTTAAGGTCTGCCTCTTCTCGCTTTCGCATATTCATTAAGTTACATTTTATATTGACTTGTATACTCTATATATATGTATATAAATAAATATATATATATATATATATATATATATGAAAGATAAAGTAAGTGAAATATATATGTATATATATATATAATTATATATAGAGAAGATAGAGAAAAAAATAGAATAAATAAAAATCATTACAAAGAATATATTTGTTTTTTTTTTTTGTTTTTTGTTTGCAAGTAAATAACACAACATTAAATAAAAATGATAAGAAAGTAATATATATGTATATATCTGATATCATTATAGAAGTAGAAGAGAGCGGAAACTAGTTGCAAAAGCTAAAATGGCCGCCAGAGCTCCGCTGGCGACGCTCTCTCAGCTCTGCGCCTCTGCTGCAATCTGTCAAGTTTGAATTTTGGGAGCTCGGAGCTCTACTTAACTATTGACTTTACATATCTTTCAACTTGGTGGCAGGTGAGGCCAGTAAAAACAAGAGGGGGTTTCAGCATGTCATTCGTTGTGTATTTATTGTAGTTGTTGTTTATTATCTATAACTGCTTTTTTTTGCTTTTTGCTTTTTGTTTTTTTGTTTTTTGCTTTTTGTTTTTTGTTTTTTTGGTTTGCTTGCTGTTGTACTAAGTTGTTTTGCATTTCTAGAATTTCGATACAAACATTTTTATATATATATGAATATATATATACATATATAAGTTATATGAATGTATATATATACTTTTTTGTTTTTGTTTTCAAGAAGTTGAATTTCGATTTTTGTTTGGGCGTCGTTCGAAAAACGTCACATAATCGTACGTTAATAATAATATTTTTGCTTTTTGTTTGATTTTGTTTTTTTTTTCATTATTTGTTTGGTTGTTTTTTGTTTTTTTTTTTTGGTTTATTGGTTTTTGTTTTACATTTTTGTGTTTTTGTAAGTTTTGGTTTTTGTAACATAATTTTTGGTTTGGTTCAAACTTATTGTTAAGAATTTATAACTTAAATTTCACGTTCTGCTTTTTGCACATTGTGCAATAAAATTTTGTTAAGTTTTAGACGCGTATTTTCAGGACTTTTTTATCGTTTTTTTTTTTGGGTGGGGAGGGGGGGTTTTACTCGAACTGGTTTTTCAAATCATGAACAAAATTTTTCTTCGGCAAAAAATCGAAAAAACAAAACGAAAATATTTTCAAAAATCTTAGGTATGAAAAAAGAGTTTTCACCACGTAATTTGCCTACTTCTTCTTTGCTTTTTACTTTTGCTCAAAAACCAAAAAAGAAACAAACAACAAAAATGAAAAAAGTTATTTTCTTGTTTTGCCAATTTTTGCGTCAAAATTTTGTTGTACAAGAAATTATTAAATTAAAAATAATATATTATAAATGCTTATAAGAAATTTTGAAAAATTATAAACAATTTGTGGCTCCTGCCACAATTGATAAAAAAAAAAAAATAAATAAAATAAACATACAACATTTTGGAAACAGTAGAAAACAAACTCAGCAGCTCCGTAGCTTTTGTTGGGCCAGATCGTGTTCTTTTTTTTGTAATATCGAATTAAGAATTTTGTCAACTTTTATATCTGATCAGTTGAAACCAAAAAAAAAAAAAAATAAGGATTTAAATCCAAAGTATTTTCAAGAAGTTTTCTACTTTTTCTTTTTTTTTTTTCACACAGAGAATGGGAAATTAAATATGCCAGTTGAGCACTGGGTGCATGGAAAAACTTTGATCCGAATCCGAATGATAAAAACTAAATGATCTTTTAAAGAAAAGTAACGATAGAAATTTCATTTGGCACAGCCTCTTTCAAAAAACGTAGATCAACTTCTTGACAATATTATTATGAAAATAAACAAAAACAATAAAAAGAAACGAAAAAAAAACAATCAATCAATCAATCAATCAATCAATTAGTCAACTTTGAACAGCGAGAAACGAAAGGAAGGAAATCAGAAATATCAGCTTGAAAACATAGCCACAATTCGAATTCGAAACCAACTGAGTTCAAATTGAAGAAGTTGGCCAAAAGGCTCAAGAGGCCTCAAGAAACATTGACAAACAGTTGATCTGGCATTGAGCACATTTCACAAACCTCAACTCAAACAAGCTGAATGAGTCAATTGGAGTCAAGGAGTCACACACACAGCACACAGCAATTGGGGACAGCTGGCAACGCTCGTTACGTAACGTCTCGAATGAAAGCTGGCAACGCCTACGTTTCGCTGCTGGCAATGCTGCCAATTCGCTGTTAATCTTTAATTTCTTAACGAGGGTCGACAAGGCTTAATACAATTTGTATGATGGGTTGATTTAGTCGATAATACATACATATATATAAACTAATACATACACACGTTCATATATTATATCTACACATATAATATATAGGCACATGTACATATCGACATCTGTATATATGCTGATTTGTGAAATACCTAGAGTAATAGACAGATCCGTAGACTTATACATATACATAATATGCCATATAAGAAGATACAAAATATGTGATTAGATAATATTTGTAAGCACATCTGGTCACATTGATTCAATCGAATTATTGAGTTTACATTTCTTTTAAACTTAGTTTTAAATAGCTTTAGAGTACAACAACGATAAATGATATGGTACAAAGGCATATATTATGTATATATACGAGTATATTATATATTTTAAAACAGACAGAGCGAGTTAGATATTTTTTAAAAAGAGTTACACAGATAGACAGAGAGATAGACAGTTAGACAGTTAGATAAAAGAGAGATAGACAGATAGATAGATAGATAGATAGATAGGATAGAGAGATAGAGAGCTTATGAAAACAACAAAATTAAAATTGAACAACATCGAGGTACCAAAACATCAACAAGTAAAACACAACATCAAAACAAACACACACACGCACACACAAAAGTAAATTTCTTGGCCAAAAAAAAAAAAAGTTCTAAGCGCAAACAGAAAAAATAAATAATTTTGAGGAATATTTGGATGACCAGGCGAGTAACCAAATAACTTAGAAGTATTTCACTTAAGGACATTAAATGAGTCCTTGCCTAGCAGCTAGTTCTAGTTATAGTTTCAATCTGTTCTCGTTGCTTTTCCAAGTATTTTAAAGCTCACTCAACGTTCTGCAATACTCTTCACTTGTGTTTGGTTCACTCGCTACGAAGTTCTTCTAGTTTACTTGTTACTCGTTGCTGTACACAGTTCTTCTAGTTCACTTGTTACTCGTTGCTGTACAAAGTTCTTCTAGTTCACTTGTTACTCGTTGCAGTACGAAGTTCTTCTAGCTCACCCGTTAATGATTGTTATACAATATTTTTCTAGATCACTCGTTACTTTTTGCTTTACTATGATTTTCTAGTTCATTCGTTACTCGTCGACTTGCAATATTTTTGTAGTTCACTCGTTACTCGTCGCCCTGCAATGTTTTTCTAGTTCACTTTTTGCCTTACAATGTTTTGCTAGTTCCCTCGTTAGTCGTTGCCTTACAATGTTTTTCTAGTTCACTCGTTACTCAACGCCTTGCAATGTTTTTCTAGGTCACTCGTTGCCCTATAATATTTTTCTAGTTCACTCGTTGCTTTACAATGTTTTTCTAGTTTTCTCGTCGCTTTTCGAGCTCTCTTTTCATTTCAGATAGCTCACTCGCTACTCGTTGTCTTATGGAGTTCTTCTAGTCAATTCGTTACTTGACAAAATTCATGTAGCTCAGTCGTTACTCATTGCTTAGCTAAGTTTTTCAAGGTCACTCGATTTCCGTTGCTTTTCGAAAATCGCCCAGCTGCCTCGTTACTCGTTACCATTCGAAGTTCATTTGGCTCACTCGCTGCTTTTCATTAGTCGTTGCTCTATGAAGTCACTCGTTACTCAGCTCTTCTAGTTGTTCACTCTTAACCCACCATTTCTGCAGTCTTTTTGAGCTCACCTGATTTTGATTTTGAAGAATTCTTTTTAGTAAGATGAATGCAATTGATGTACTTATAAAAACAAAGGGCCATTTTGTAATTGATAATTCAAATGAAATTCTAAGACAATAAAAATCACATATAGTAAACATACATACATACATACGGACATACATACAATACATACATATATATAAATATGTATTATTGAAAATTTCACATATAATATAACGAAAATAAATACATTTAGCTTATGGAAAAATAGAACACACACATTTACCATTTACATAAACGAACAACGAACGAACGATTTATGTAAAAGCGTTCCACATTTAGATAATACATAGATATATCAGAAAAAAAACATTGGTATGTATACGTGTATGTGTGTGTGTGTGTGTATGTTTTGTGTGTGTGTGTGTGTGTATGTGTATAGCATCAATGTTGTTAATTTGATTTTGTTGTTTGTTGCTGTTTGATTGTTAAACGAAATTGTTTCGTTGGTTTTCTTTCTTTTTTCTTTTTTTTTGTCAATCATGTAACTTAAAAACACCAAAAGCGCTGTAGTACGATATTCTTGTTTATAGTTAATGCATTTTTATAGATAATATATATATTTTCTTTTCTTTTTTAGCTTGTTTGCTTTCCTTTTCTTTTTTTTTTGTTTTTTTTTTATTATTTAATTGCACAACGTTCAGGGAACATGTTTGGTTTTTACTGGACCCCTCTTGTTTTCTAGGTTGAATTGATGATATACTAAGCAATGTTTGCTGATTCTTCTTCTTCTTCTAAGCTTTTCTTTACTGTTTTTTCGTTTGAATTTTATTTCATAGGTATGTTTTGATTGGGATTATTATTATATAGTATGTAAAAGCACAACACACAGTTTGACACATTGAAATATATTAATAGATACGAGTAGATAGTTAAATAGAGAGAGAGAGAGATAGAGAGTGAGAGAGAGAGACACACAGAGACAGAGAGAGACACACAGAGAGAGAGATTGAGATAGAGCTTTGAGCGAGGCAGATAGCGTGTAAGACAAAGACAGCAAGATAAGTAGCACAAATTACATATATATAATTATATTGATAAGTATTAAGTATATTTAAAAGTATTCAAATTAACAACAACAAAAAACAAAAGAAGAAGAAAGAATAATATTCTTAAGTATTCCACTAGTAAAACATATGCAAAGTTATTTGACAGATTGGGTGGTTCCTATGGCATGGAAATAGTATTATTACATACAAGTAAAATATAAAGAAAATTCCAATTCAAATTGCGGGAGGGTTTACGATCTCGGGAATAGTCCAAATTTATGTGCAGTCAATTTGTTGTTGTTCAATTGGTTTCGCCAAATTATTATATTTAGTTTATTGTTTTCGTACATTTTTGAATTTTGATAATTTTGTTAGGGGGATTATTTTTTTTTTGTTTTTTTTTTGGTGTTTATACGGTTTCGGTTTTTATAAAGCGCAAAAGCTAAGTTAGGATTTTATATATATTCATGTGGTTTTCATTTTTTTTTATTATTTTTGTATTTTGCCTTTGTATTTTGATTTTTGATGTAATGTGTTAGTAGATTTTGAATATGATATTAGTATGTCGGTGTTAATTGGTATATATATATATATATATATAAAAACATGCATCATACAAACATATAATTAAAGGTTATGCTACAAGTTGCAAGAGTAAATACATAAATATTCAGTTTACAGTTTATATATATATATATATATATGTGTGTGTGTGTACTAAATTAATTATCTGCATATATATGTATATATATAAATAATTGGGGTGTATGGGAAGGCAGGTGCAAGAGAAGTGTATCAGATAGTCGGAGACAACCAATGAAAACATTTACGAGGCTAATTTCTATACAAATTACACAGTTTGGTAAATAGAAGAAAAGTAAGGATTACAATAAATTTAAGTAGCAAATTTGATATGCAACAAAACTCCACTCATTTAAAACAGCTGCTAAGCCAAATATGGAGACGAGTTCCACTTATTCCCAATGATGCCTCGATTTCAGATGTGAACGTGAATTGAACGTTGCAGCAACGAGTTTTCTAGTTTTGTGTGACTTTTTGCTTAAAGTAGCTGCCACATTTTGGCCAAGTGGCACAGTGGTCAAATGGTCAAGTTGTCAAGTGGACGAGTCCAGTGCACCACTAACTCAGAAAGCAAATCCTGATACAGCTGCCACTAGGTACCTACTATTGCCACTGCCACAACGATACGTACTTACTACGTATGTAGATGTGGCCAACGATGTTGCGTGATTTACCTTTTGGCCGAGCTTTCTTTGTGCTAAAGGTTTCCATTAGCCAAATTGCAGAGTTGAGCCGAGTGAATTTGGGTGATTTTTTAGTTGGCTGTCGCCACAAACGAAATGCGGCATATTTTTCAATAAGGCTGAACACCACAAATCTGGGTCACAAATGCATGCATGTGTGTGTTGGTGTATGTGTGTGTGTGTGTGTGTGTGTCTGTGTGTGTGTGTGTATCCAAAAAGCCAATTTGCATTATTCAAAGCTGACCACATTATGCAGGCCAACTTGGCCAACAAGCATTCGCTGAAGATGCTCACACTTTGGCAATTGATTTGCCACTAAAGAGAGATAGCAACAGGGCAACAGCACAGGCAGAGCGAGGGAGAGAGACTGACTGATGGGGAGTGAAAACAGTTCAGTTAGCCACATGTCATTGAACCGCTTTGCAAGTTCAACGCGCCACCTTTTTGGCTAATGGAATCATTATCAGCAACCCAGACGACAGCCGCTTGCTGCGTCTCGACTCTCATCTCAATTCACCCCCCACACCCCCTCTCTATTCCTGACTTATCCTGCCACATCAGCCATTGAATTTTATGTCCTGGCTGCGTCTGCTGTGTCCGCCCAGCGTCCACCCGCTGCACCAGCGTCCCATCAGCGACCAGACCAAGCCAAGCCAAGCCAAACCAGGCCTCCAACATGTCAATGTCTGCGTCATCGTCTTGCGACTTTTCCTCCTCCTCCTCCTCCTCCTCCTCCTCCTCGTCGTCCTCCTCGTCGTCGTCGTCGTCGTCACTATAATAATCAAATATCGATCGATGTGCGTCTGGTTTTGGTTTTTTGGGTACTTGCCACGAAAATTTTCGACGCTTGTCGGCCTTCTTCTTGAATACCCTTGCAAGGGGCATTTAGATTTTGTCACGATAAGTGAAACCCCTAATTTGTCTTATATATTAGCTATATTCAAGATTATGTCGGATATGCAGGAACGATCTGGTTGTTGTAATGGGACGAAAGCGAAGCACTTTTTGTTGCACATACAAAGCAAACTCACAAGGATTGTTAAAGTCAGTCGGATCGTCAGGGTATCTAATCATCGGTGCGCCCAAGAAAACCGTTATTTCTATATATTGTTTTTTATTTTTTATTTATTTTGTTTTTTGCTATAGCAATTTATTTTGTATGTGAATCTTTGTGTTGTTTGTTTTCGCCTGCATTTTGTGAGCTGCATTTAAAGCTGTCTTTTTGTAGTGCAGTTTTTTGGTTTGCACATTTTTAATATGAATATTCGCATATTTTGAATAAAACTCGTTGCTGGCCTTTGAGCAGCTGCCACCTGCCCAATTGTTCACGCCTTATGCCACCTACCACAATGCCCCACCCCAAAGAACCTCCCATTCGCTCTGTTGCAAAACAGCCGCCAAAATAGACGCAATAGATGACGCATACAACGCATCTGGCAAGAGGAGACGCTCACACACACACACACACACCCACACACACTCACACCCAAAGGAGGGCAGATAGCTATAGGGTTGCATCCAGCGGTTTCGGATAGCAGAAACCGTTAGAGCGGAAGCGACTATTTGAAATATTTTTTCGTAATATTTTTGCTCAAATTATTATGTATTGTTATAATTTTCTTTTTTTTTTGTTGTTGTTGTGTGAGCAACGGTGAAGAGCAATGCAAATTCACACACATACACACACACACACACACCCGCACAGCCGCCATATGGAACTGCAGTTGGCGCCCGAACGTATGCAACAATATTTTAACTGCTGCCCTTTTTTTGGGCCTCCGTGTGTGAGTTGTGTTTGTGTGTGTGTGTGGGTGGGTGTGTGATGTGTGGCGTGTGTGTGTTTGGTGGCAGTGTTTTGTAATATTTGTCTTCTTCTTTTTTGTATTTTTTTGTTGTGTAATATATATTTTTTGTGTGTGTCGTTTGACGTTTTGGCTACGGGGGTTTCGTCTGTTGTGGGTTGCGCTTTTGGCTGATTTTTAATAAAAATGAAATATATACATATATACATATATATATAAATATATATATAGAAATACACAGAGGCAGACATAGAAGGCTTCGTGATGCACACGAAATACAAACAGCTAAAGTAGTCGAAAGATACAAAACAAAAAACCGTCGAAACAAAAGTCAGACATTGAATAGGGGACGCAGAAGGGGGAGGATCTGCGGAGGGGGTAGCATCTGAACTGCAGTTGAGCCGCACCGGCTTAAAGCAATCGAGATTTTTAGTTAGATATTTTTTAACGGCATTAGTGCGTAAAATTTAATTTATCTAATTGGAATAATAATAAATAATTCTCGAGCTGAATTAATTACAATTATGCAAAATAATTGGTTATTTTACACATATTTATTTGTGTAATCTGAGAATTATTGAATGGAAAATCCATCAATTATTTATAATATATATTTTATTATAATATAGAAAGGAAGAAAGGACAACTTGAAGAAGTCATCGATGATTGATACAATTTTATCATATTTATTTCGACAAGTTTACCTTATCGATAATGTCCGAGATGAGTATCTTTTTACACGTCTGTGTATATGTGTGTATGTGTATGTGTGTGTGTGGGTGTGTGTATCTTTATAGCTGGTGTATTCCATTCGATTTGCCAAAAGCTCCCTTTAAGCCTTTGGCAAACAGTCCGTTAGGCTAGGCTATTAGCAGCTTTATGATAAAATTTTTACAGCTCCCCACAGCTGCCGACTGGCAACTGGCAACTGGCAGCCGCCACCTGCCACCTGCCACCCGGCTTGGCAACCCCCTGCCCTCGAATTGCGTTAACCACCGTTGGGACCCCCGGGCGCCCACTCACTCCGCTGGGGCTGCACTCAGTGGCCTATGGTGCTACGCCCAAAAACAAACTGGGCAAAACTGGCTGGGCAACAAAACAAAATACAAAAATAATAATAAAAAAAAAAACAGCCAAATAAAAAACTGAAAAAAAACGAAGCACTTGAAAACTTTGCAATCAACGCGGCGCACTGATTACAATGCCCGGGCAGCGCTGTCAACGTCGACGTCAGCGCATGTGAGCGTAAGGGGGGAAGGCGGAGGGTGTTCTCGAGTGCCGCATAAATGTGCAATGTGCGTGGAGTTTTGTGCAGGAGTCAAAGTGCCGGCTAACACACACACACACACACACACACACGCACGCACACATGTATGCAATGCAATATATTTGCGTTTTGGCATTTGTTGCTTTTTCACATGTATATTGTGTGTGTGTGTGTGTGTGTGATTGACAGTTCTGCCATTGATCAGAGTATTTAGTTTGGGTTAGTTTGGGCTGCTTACCCCTTTCACATTTTGTATAATTTAAGCTAAAGGCAAAACGCAGAAAAAAACCTAAAAGCAGTAACAAAAATTACGCATACGCTGCTAAGCAAACCAGACGACGAAGAGTGCGGGGCGGAGATGGGTTTGGGGGCGATGACGCGGCACAAAATGCAGGCCCAGCGACAGTTGAGAGGCTGCCTAAAGGTATGCTACGAAAATGAAATGCATAACGACGACGACGACGACGACGGCGACGGCGACGTCGACGAAAGCAGCGAGCAGGCAAAAATGAAAAATGTAAAAATGAGTAGCAGCAGCAGCAGCAGCAGCAGCAGAAACAGAAGCAGCGACAGCAGCAGCAGAAGTGGGAGTGGGAAGGCGATACAAAGCGCTGCAGAGCGAAAGAGAGGCAGCAAGTCAGACGAGTGGATGGCAGGGGGTGGGGGAGGCTTACAAAATAATAAAAAGAAGGTATTTGTTTCAAAATTAAATACGCGTCTGTATAGGTGTAACTGCATGTGAGTGTGTATGTGTGTGTGCGCGTGTGCGTGTGTGTGTGTGTGTGTGTGTGTGTGTGAAAAGAAAGCAAAAGTTTTTTGCTGCACGTTGATTTTTGTCTTTTTGCGCCTATGCGCTGTTATTATTATTATTATTATTCTTATAATTTCGAGACGTGCCCAAGCAAATGCTTGAGCGAGACAGCAGCAGCAGACGTACACACACACACACACACACACACGCACAGAGAGGCGCACACACAAACACATTCACATGGAAAAAAGGAAAGTGTAAAAGCAAAAGTATTTATGATGCGGCAAATGCGGCTGGCTCAGGTCTGCGTCTGCAGGCGGCAATGCCAAGAGTCGAGGCAACAAATTGCACGACACACACACACACACACACACACACACGCACAAGAGGGGGACAGCCATTTGCATATGTGTGTGTGTGTGTGTGTGTTTGTGTGTTTGTGCATCAACGTCAACGTCCGACTCCAACGACTCCAGACGCGTGTGCATTTTATTTTATGCCATTTCTTCGTTTTTTGTTTTCTTTTCTTTTTTTTTGCTATTTATTTTTGGTTTTTGTTTTTTAGATAAATTTTTTATTTGAATTTATGCACATGTGCGTGTTGTTCAGTGTGTTTGTGTGTGTGTGTAAATTGCATATGCCTATGCAGTGACTTAGTGTGTGTGTGTGTGTGTGTGAGTGTGTGTGTATTGGATGTGCTACCCAGCGTTGTGCTTCAACTCAGAAGGATATGCGATGTTGTAGCTGAAGTTTGTCGTTGATTTAGCGTTTTCCTCAATTATCGATAGCGTTTTGCTTATCGATTGTCGCTAACTGCGCACTTATCGATTTTCATCGAGAGTTGTCTTATCAAATTCGGCGAATCTATGTTTATTTCAACAATAGTCCCGCGGAAAAATAGAAACGACAGTTGCAAAATGTGCGAACGTTATAAACTGAAGTACTCAATATCGATATCGATATAATATCGAAATATAATTCTAAACGATATCGGAATCTTTTTAATAATTGCCATCGTCAGAATATTTGAAGTCACTACTTCTTTGCGGTCTGTCGTCGTCGTCCCACACACAGGATGTTATCCTTTCTATGTGTGTGTGTGTGTGTGTGTGTGTGTGTGTGTGCGTGTGTGTGTGTGCAGCATCTCCCTTGCAGGCTTCAACACTCTGCTGACTGTGCGTCGCTTAAATTCGTCAAGCGTTGCAACAAAGTGCGTTTTTGTACTTTTTCTTTGCACCGGTGACGTCCTCAACGATGCCGTCGTTGACGAGCACAGCAAAAAAATATATATAAATAAAATAAAAAAAAAGATTCAACAGACATACACACACACACACACACACACACACACACAACACACGCATACATAGGAGAGTCAAGAAACATAATAAAAACGACAGCGGCAAATAATATATTTTTTTTGGTTTTTGTTTTGTTTTTCGAAGCTTGTTCACAAAATTTGTTCGCTTAAAAGGGGCAGCAGCGACAACGTTCCACAAATGAGCGGGGGGAAGTTTGTGTGTGTCGAAAAAGAGGCAATAAAAACAAAAATAAGAGAAAATAATTTACAAAAATAAATATAAAAACAAAAATTAAAAACAAAAAAAAACGGGCGAAAAACAAGAAAGTGTAATATGAAAATAAATTTGCCGGAAGCAAAATGTTTTTCCAGTTTTTTTCCTTCAGAGTCGTCGCGAGCACAGCGAGGATGCCTTTCGCAATCCTTAAAAGTGGCAAAAGTACAGTTGCGTTCGGTGCGCCTAACAGCCTGACAGTCTAACGGCACCCTTCAGGCGTTTCCTTCCACTGCCTGCCCAAAAAATGTGGCAATTGGCAAAAAAGTAAACTGCAAGCAGCTGATTTAGTTGCAACACTCGTTGCGGCATTTGTTTTTCTTGTGGCGCAACAGCGATGGAAAATCAATACGAATATTCAAATTGAAAAATTGTTACGTATTTTATTTAATTATTTTTGTGTATTGCTTGGTTTTTTTTTTCTCTGTTCTGTTTTTGTGACATTTTTCACCCCATTCCTCTTTGTTGCACTTGCAACTTATGTAATAAATTATGTGCAAAAGGGACGAACACGAAATTCCAAATTCAAAACACGAAACGACAAAATGACAAAACGATGAAACGATGCCAAAGTTCGATAAATGTGCGCCTTTCTATGCGCTTCTCATAATGCAAAGTGAGGTTAGGTTAGTCTACAAATAGAAACCGAATGGACAAAAAACGAATTCCAATTCTAATCTTTTAATATAAACATTGAGCAACGAGTCCGATACACCTGGTAACTGGAGTAGTGTAGGGTATTTGCTTAATTGAATAGCATTGGGTCAAGTAAAGCTGGATGGGGGGAGGGGGGGTCGAGATGGCCAGCAGGCCATATTGAAAATTATAGTGTCGTAAACATGCAACTGCAACAACCACGTGCAACAACAACAGCAACCCGAAACGACAGGGTTGTAGAAAGGAAAAACAAAATTAAAATAGAAAACAAACAAAACATGGTCAGCAAATAAATAAAAAATGGCCTGGCCAAAAAAACTAAAAAAAAACCTTGGCCAAAGCAAAATGGATAAAAATGGGGAAAGGGGAGAGCGAATTGCAAGCGGAAATTGCTAGCAACGAGTGTGTGCGAGTGTGTGTGTGTGTGTGTGGGGCAACACAAACACACACACACACATACGTAAAGAAGAAAAATAGTAAATAAAACTACATTAGGAGCCAAACTAAAGCGAAATGCAAAAAGAAAATAACAAATTACAAATAACTGTGCAAAAACTTATTGCAGAGAGTGTTAAGAGTAGTATGTGTATATTATATACATATGTGAATACATAATATTGTATATATTGTATTGCTATGTGTGTGTGTGTGTGTGTGTGATAAAGATAAGGATTACAGTTATTAAATACGAGCAAGAGTGTTTTCAGATAGGAATAGAGCACTACACATTGAAAATAACAACAACAAAAGAGGAAAACATCTATACATACATATATTGATATATATATATATACATAGATAGATATATACAAAGAGGATTTCAACTTGAACAACTAACATTAGAAATATATATTTTAATTGTTTTTGGTATTTTTGTTAAAGCTTTGCTTGTTAAACAGAAAGTTGAATAAATACTTGTATTTGTTGAAAAAATGAAGGTATATAAATATATTTTGGATATTATATATAGGTTAAATAAATATAAATATATATATATGTATATATATATATTTATATGCGTGTATATATAAGTATGTATATAAAATTCATAGACAAAGAACACGACGAAGAGCAAAAACATATGTTGAGTTTTGATTTGTTTTCTTTGCTTGATTTGGTTTTCTTTTTTTTTTGTAATTCTTGATATAGAATATATAGTTTTGATATATATATATATATAAATATGCAATGTATATAAATGGCAGGTATATAAACGACAGACAGAGAGAGAGAGAGAGAGACAGACAAAAAGAGAGAGAAAACAAGTTGAATACTTAATATTGTGTTTTAAATTTAAAGTTGAACAGACAATTTCAATATTGAATATTAAATTGGGAGACAGATATTTGTTTGTGTGTATATTTAGAGAGAGACAGAGAGAGATAGTGAGAGAGAGAGAGAGAGAGAGAGATAGAGCGTGTAGCCATTTAGGGGGTGTAATAAATAGGTAATATGTACGTATTTAAAACAGATAATATTCTGTCTGATATTTTTTGGGGGTCAATTTGTAGCTCAGATTGCTCTGAGAGAGTTTTTTCTCTTTTCAATTTCAATTTCAGTTTCAATTGTTTTTTTTTAAGTCAACTTTTTTATAGACCTATCGAAGCAGCAAAAGCATTCACTGAATGGATTTTTGGGGAAAAAGTGTATTTTTTTTGTGGGTTGGTGGTGGGGGGGGGGAGTTGTTTGTTTCGGTCTGATCAGTGTGAGAGGGTTTTTGGGGCTGAGATGTTTTTGGGTGTTTTGGGGGTGGGTGGGGGGTTGCCGGAATGCGGGGTTTGCTGGGAACTCGATTATGCAACACTTACCGATTCGTGCGAGGCGCGGTAGTCAAGGTCGCCGCCCAGTCCGCCGCCAGCTGATGCCGAACGCGGTTGCATGTGTCTACCGTGGCTGCTGTTATCATCCTCACTGCAATCGATCTCTTTCTTGAGGCTCTGCAATATCGATAATAATACAATCGATAAATCATAAGAATCGATACATTTTTGTTATTTTGTTTAGTTTGGCATTTGTATCTTAAATAAACTTATTTTGAAATAAAACTTATAAAGCAAAGTTTTATTTTGGTTTTTTGGGAAAACTCGATAAGCTGGGGAAAAGGGGAAAAGCTTGCAACACTCACCAATGGCACCGATTGCACTGGCAAGAGTCCGGCTACGGAGCCGGGATTCAGTAGGCTAGTGGAGCGTCCATCGGCGGCATTGCTGCCGTCCCGCGATGATCGTGACGCTGGACGCGCTGACAGACTTAGATCGGAGGCGCCACCGCCGCCGCCGCCGCCGCCTGGTGTCGAGCGTGCCGATTCCATGGCGACCGCTGCATTTGCGGCTGCTGCGGCGGCTGCAAGTGCGGCAGCTGCCGCCGCCGATGACGAGGGCATCGTGATCAACGGCGATGGTATTACGGTTGAGCCCGTTGAGAGATCGACACCGCCGCTGCTCATCTTCATGTTGAGGCCCATGTCGTTGCTGCTGTTGTCCGCCTCATCGTCATCATCCAGATCCATCTCGTCGTCATAGTCATCCAGCAACTCTGATTTCGGTTGCAGACCGCCGATCCCAATGCCCGGCGAGTGGATTAAGGACTCGTGCGCTGCCGTCGGCAGCAGCGCATCCTCCTCATCCTCATCGTCGTCCTCATCCTCGTCCTCGCCGTGCACCACCCTCGTCGCCCGCGCACTCTGATGCGCAATGCGCTGGGCGATGTCGCGTGCCGCCGCTGCTGTGGCAGCTGCTCTCGAACGGTCCACAACGATCACATGGTCGTCCATCTCGTCCAGCTCATTGTCGTCCGCATGATCATCGTCGTCATCATCATCATCATCATCATCGACGGCAACAACAATATGGCTGCTCGGCTCGGCTGCTGCGTTGGCTGCGCAGTCGCCGTTGCTGCCGCTGGGCGAAACTTGCGCTGAGGAGGAGGAGCAGGTGGCCTTCATTTGGTTGTTGTTGTTGTTGTTGCTGCTGCTGCTGCTGCTGTTCTTGTTGATGTTGTTGCTGCTCATGTTGTTGTTGTTATTACTACTGCTGCTGCCGCTGTTGTTGTTGTGGCTGCTGTTGTTGTTGTTGTTGTTACTGCTGCTGCTGCTACTGTTGTTGTTGTTGTTGTTGTTGTTACTGTTGTTGTTATTGCTGCTGCTGCTGGTGCTGGTGCTTGGGTGATTACTGCTCCTGTTCTTGCTGTGGCTGCTGGAGGCGCTTTCGGGCGGCACAACAGCGGCGGGTCTTTGATAGAGATCTAGCGGCATTGGTGTATCCTCATCCAGCTCCTCCTCCTCGCCCAGCTGCAGCTGCTCCTCGCCCTCCTCAAGGTCATCGTCCTCATCATCCTCATCCTCATCATCCTCCAGCAGCTCAATGGCAGCGGTGCTGCTGCTCGCTGGTCGCTTTGGCGGCGTCGGACTGCAACGTTCGCTTGCCTCACGCTTCGCCGCCAATGCCACAGTTGCACTCTCTGCTGCTGCTGCTGCTGCTGCTTGTGTTGGTGTTGCTGCTTGTGTTGTTGTTGCTGTTGCTGCTGCTGTTGTTGCTGTTGCTGTGCTTGTTACTGATGCTGCTGCTGCTGCGGCTGCTGCTGTTGCTGCTGTTGTTGTTGTACTGGTTGTCGTACTGTTCGTGGATGAGCTGCTGCCGCCACCCGTTGCTGTCGCTGCTGCTGTTGTTGTTGTGGTCGCTGTTGTTGCTGCAGTTGCTGCTGTTGATGAGCTGGTTGCTGTCGCTGCTGCTGCTGCCGCTGCGGCTGCTGCCGTTGCATCGAGCGCTGCTGCTGTTGGACTATCGGCCGTTTTGCTGGCACCGCTGGCCTGCGAATGGGGACGCAGTCGATCCGGTTCCCGTTCGGGTTCCCGCAGCGTCGTATTCTGATTTGTCATCTCGGCTAGGCCTTTAACCTGCCCGAAAATAAACACAAGTTAGGTCAGAGTGAGAGAGAGAGAGAGGGGGGGGGAGGAGGAAGAGAAGGGGAGGATTGCCGTCTACTCACCTTGAGGGATTCGGCTGTCTTGAGCAGCGCTGGCAACTGACAATATTGCACGTTCACCTCGCCCTTGTACATGAATTCAACTAGGGTTTGCAGCTCGGCAAAACGGACGTCCTTTAATATCACAATTGGATGTGGATCGGAGTGCTGCAGAAACAGGCTCTGGAAATATGAGGAGCAGGCCGAGAGGACCACCTGCAACCAGCGAAACAAATGCCAAATGGCCAAAATCCAAATTAATGCAATGTTCATTATTTTACTGTCTATCGTATGAATATAAATATATATGTATGTATATAACTTAAAAATCTTATAAATATTTTAGTATTTTTTAATTTATCTATAATTTTAATTTTTTTTTAATTTAATTTAATTTAAATTTTTTATTATTGTATTTTTGGTGTCGACTTTGATTGACAATAAATAAATAAATGTATATATATATATATATATATATATATTCAGATATATATATGTATGTATATAGTTCCTGCTGATATTTCCAAAGTATGACAAGTTGTCGTATACTCAAAAATTACTTATTTCAATTGCAAAATAATTAATTTAAATACATTTGTTTGCATGTTGACAAATATATGTATTTTTATATTGTAATTTTATTTAGATTTAATTTAGTTCAATTTTTTTGCTGTTGTAAATAAATTAATATTTTGTGAATTTATCAATTTTTCTATACAGAAAACATAAGTGAACAAAAGAAGTGAGAAACATTAGAAAACTGCTGGGAAAACATTTTATTTATTTATTTAGTTATTTGATGTCAACTTAAATCTAAAAATTACAAAAAGTTCGAAATTTAATTAAATTTAATTTAAATTAAAATTATAAAATATATTTTAATAAATAAAAAAAAGAAATTTATCTATTTTTAATTAAATAAAAAATAAATAAATAAATCTCAGAAAAAAGAAAATAAAAAGGAATAAAGCATATTTTTAGGCTACACTCAGAAAAATAACTGCAACCCGGCCGAATAATTCTTGAATTGGCCAATTTATGCGAATTTTGAGTTGTAACCAATATTTTCATTTGAAACTGGAAAATCTTTGAGTGGAAATTGATAGTTGCTGAACTATCGCAAGTTCAACTTGGTGTGTCCTGTCCAGATTAATCATATATATATATGTATATATATATTTATATATATATATATATATATATATAGACATTATTACGTTATTGATTTTGTTATTTATTTGACGCATTTGGATGCGAAATGCGATTTAGCTGAAGCGAGCATCCACTTGAGCTCAAATTAACTGTCAGTCGCAAGTTGCAGCTAATCGATAAAAAAATATATCGATTGGCCATTAGAAAGCAACGCAAAGTGCAACCCAAGGCTCGCCCCAGTTGTGCAACTCGTGCAACTGAAGAGCAGTTGCATGCGCTGTGGCAGAGGCAGGGGGAGCGGGGGGCGGGGCTAAAAACATTTATTAGATTTACGATCAGCGATGGGCAGCAACGCCAGCAACGGCAGCCCCGCTTTGAAGATGCAGTGCAGCATTTGCAGCAGAGCCAGCCTCAGATTGGCCAACTTGGCTTGGGCAACTGGTCAACTGGTCAACTGGCTGCAGGCGTCAAGGCGTGAACACGCCACGAATGACAATGCGCTGCCAGCAACTGGAATGAGAGCAACCAGCAACAGTTGCTGCTGCTGCGGCTGCTGCTGCAACACTTGCAACAACAACAACAACAACAATCTGGTCGCATATCTGTCGATTTTATGTGCGCTTGCACGCCTTGGGGTATGCAACGCAGAGTGCCCCGACAAGGGGAGTTGGATGCAACACGCGGTGGCGGCAGCAACAGACTGGTGGGTTGAGTTTGGGGGCATGTTGTAAATTTTCATGGCTTGGCAAATTGAAAAGGCGTCGGCCTCGCATTTCGCATATAGATTCAGCTTCAGCTTCAGCTTCAGCAGCAACTGCAGCCTAATGAGCTTTTGGCCACGTTTGGGGCAGCTGTGAAAGAGATCCAGTTGCCGCTGCTGCTGCTGCTGTTGCTGCTGTTGCTGCTGTTGCTGCTCCTTTTGCCTGTCACGCGCCGTTTGCGCCAGAATTTATTTTAAAAAAATGCAATCGGCGCGCACACGCCCCCAAAAGCAAAAAGGCTAAAAGCAGAATGCAGAATGCAAAAAGCCTGGTCTAAAATGAGCGCTAATAAATTCACGCGCATATTAGTGCGGCGGCGCATCGGGTTTTGGGGCAAAGGAACTGGGGGCGAGGGCGGGGTTTCCCAGCAGACTCGACGCGTCTCTGGCATTAAGAAAATCGAATTTCCTGATTACAACTGGCAACTTGCAGCTAGGAGGCAGCTGGGAGGCAGCTAGGAGGCAGCTAGGAGGCAGCTGGGAGGCAGCTAGGAGGCAGCTAGGGGGCAGCTAGGAGGCAGCTAGTAGGAGGCGCTGTCCAAGCGGCGCAAATTGGCAACACTTTTAATTGAACGCCGCTGCTGACGTCGCTGCCTGCCGCTGGCCGCCGCTGGCTGCTTGCCGCTTGCTGCTTGCTGTTATTATTAACATTTGCCGGGGCATAACGCCCCCAAAGCTAATGAACGCCAAAGGCTTTGATTTCTAACGCCAGGCGCAGCTTGAAAATGTTGCATGTAATTTGCAGCCAAATAGTCAACAACATAAATTGCAATAGATTAGAGCAGGGGGAGGGGGTGGGTGTGGGTTGCATTTCTATATATATACATATATATATATATGCATATAATATATATATGCATATATATTTATATAGATTGCGTGACTGGTGTGTGGGCGTTGCAACTTTCCCATTTCGTTGCACAAACATGCTATGTTTAAATGTATAAATCGTCAACAGATTTAAATGAAATTACAAAAGGCAGCCAACGCCTCAGAGTTGCACGTAAAACCAATAATCAAATGAACTTGCAACTGGAACTGTACTTGCAACTGTAAATGGGACTGGAACTGGTATGGGCTGCAGTTGCAGGGGGTAACTGATCAAGAGTGCAACTTGCAAGTTGCCATAACTGTTGCACAATCAATTGGAGCAACATTTGCCACATCCTCTAACTGACCAAGCAATCTTTAAGCCATCTTCTTAACCAATTGCCACAGTTTAATTGTGCTCCAAATAATCGTGTGATTTCCCAGCCAAAAATCAATAAATGTCAGCAAAGAGAGTTTGAGAGAGAGAGAGAGAAAGAGAGAGAGAGAAAGAGAGAGAGAGAAAGAGAGGGGGGAGGGGGAGGGGGAGTCTAATAAAATATCATTATCATGCTAAATATAGATAGTTGGTATTATTATTTTTGAGGCACGTAGCCTCGCTCGTTTGTGCCACAACACAACAGAGAAATCAATAAAAGTGAATTATGCTATAATTTGGGGATAATGCAGATTATAGAAATTTGCGCACATTACAAGTGCGGAAGAGCAGCCTACAAAATGGATTAAAATATTAAGACAAAAAACGAGATATGTAAAAAATGAGAAGATGCAACAAAAAAAGAAGGTAATAACAATGTTTGCGGCAGTCGCAAATTGTGCGGATCAGTCCAGAGGAGGCGGTGGTAGTTGGAGGAGCTGCACAGGTGGGTCGAGATGGGTTGAGGTGGGTGCGTGTGTGTCTGTCTGTGTGTGTGTCTATGTGTGTGTGTGTGTGTGTGTGTGTGGCAGTAGCGCAGCATCAAAAGACAGCAAACTGCAGCTGCAGCTTAAATTATATTAAGACATAAATGCGCGTCTAGTGCGGAGATGGAGACAGGAACAGTAACGGGGGCAGAGGCAGCGACTTTAGAACGTGGAGTTGCACTTGCCAGTTGCAAGTCCAAGTCGAAACGCTCTTCTGGGCACCACAGAAATAGCATCGACAACAACAACAACAACAACAACGACAATGAAAAGAGCCGCTTGCGGCAACAAACAGAAATTGCAGCAAAGCCAGCAAAATCTATGCGTCTCTCTGTGTGTATCTATGTGTGTGTGTGTGTGTGTCTATGTGTGTGTGTGTGTGTGTATGCAGTGAAGGCGATATGCAAACATAATAATTTGCATATTTCGCCGCAGTGTTTTGGCGACCCAACTCGGCTCTGATGGTGGTCAAAAGCAGCAGCAACAACAACAACAACAACCAGAATATTTTAAGGGAGTGGCCATAATAGAAATGTTAACCTTTTGCAACCAGTGACTCTTTTTTTTTGCATTTTAACTTAAGTTGGCAGCGTCGTCACACCTATGTATGTGTATGTGTGTGTGTGTGTACGTATAGCCCCTTCTCACTTACGCATACGCCCTGTTGCATGTTGCACATTGCTCTATTGCAGCTTGAGCGTCATAAAGCAATCACTTCGCGCCGCCTGTCGAACTGTGTGTGACTCACAAAACTGTTTGTTTTTCAAAGATTTTCTTAGCGTATAAATATGTATCATATATATATATATATATATATGTATATATATATATATGGAAGTACACACGACTTGCAAGTGAGCCCAAGTGCTTAGTCATTTTTTGTTGCTTTTTTGTTTTTTTTTGTGGAATGCTTTTGTGCCCTTTTTAAATATCGCAATCAGTCATCGCATTTTAATGATTTTTATACAGGTACTTATGTACACACACACACATATACATATACAGGTATGTACACACACTTATTCATATACATTTGCATGCAGATTCCCAAATTAAAAGCCACAAATGAATCTTTTATGCATATCCATGTTTGTGTGGCTTTTGATGGCGATTAATGGCCCAATGGGGAAGTTTGGCAGCAATAATAAAGGCTAAATAAAATTATGGCATTTCTAATTTAACAACTGCGATTCAAATAAAAATTGCGTTTTTTTGTTTGCCGTCTGCTGCTATTTAATTATTTTCTTAGAGCTCATTTCAGCGACGACGGCTACGGCTACGGCGACGTCAACGTCGACAGAGAGAGCGGGCAGCAAGCACACATCACATGTTGACCTTGATATTGGCATTCGCAGCGGAACCAACTTTGTGTGCAAGCGTCTGTGCGAGTGTGCGTGTATCTCTATGTGTGCCTCTGTGTACGTGTGTGTGTGTGCGAAGCGGCGTGCAAAGCATTAAGCAAAAGCAGCGTCAGCGTCAGCGCACGCAACGCAGCAGCTGAGAGCTTTAACGCCGTTTGTCGTTAGTGTAGCGTGCGAAACGACAGCAGCAGCAGCACCATTCAAGGCGGCGGTGGAGTAAGGAGGAAACAAGGGAAGAGGTGGAGAAGAATACGAATAAGAAGAAGAAGAAGAAGGCAAGGGCGCAGCGCGTTTGTAAGATTTGCGAGTGCGCGGGTGTTTTGTCTATCTCCCTCTCTCTCTGAATCTGTATATTTGCATATGTGCATGTGTATGAACGAGCGTGCTAACGGATGGGCGGCGGGACAGGGCGGGGGCGTGGCGCCGTCGTTGGGTCGAGCGCACAAAATGTGAATTGCAAAAACGCAGGAAAAAATAAATAAATAAAATTAAAAATTATCTCATCAAATATGGCAGCTGTTCACTTTAACTACATACATATAAATATATAAAATATATAAATATTTATATAAATACATACATACACACATATATATGTATGTATGTATGTTTGTACATATTTCATATTATTTTGTACATATTTTTGGGTGCGTTAATTTCTGTATAATTTAAGACTTGATTATGGCCATTATGATTTAGTCAATTAGCCAAATGCAGCAGACAATAATCCACAAGCTGACCACAATTCCCATAAATAAATGAATTCCATTTGTGAGCCATCAAACATCTTGAAACGCCTTTATTTTATTTTATGTTTTTTTTTTGCTGTTTTTTTTTTTTTTGACTGATTGCACGACGCCGGACGTCGGACGAGTCGCTCTAATGCGACGATGACCTTGGAATTAGAGTCCAAACAAAATTAGTGTGGCGAAAAAAAAAATGAAATAAAGAGAAAAAATGTTATATGTATGTACATACATATGTACATATGTATAAGCAACGAAACTGAAACCAAAGCTGAAACCAAAACGCAGCTAAGTGAAAAAAGCCAACCAACCAACAAAATCTATGTTGATGAGCGAAGTCTCCAAAAATTAAAGCTGTCTGAGTGTGTGTGTGTTTGCATGATTTATGACATGCTCAAACATATGTGTGTGTGTGTTCATACAAACAAACAAACAAGCAAACACACTCAATGCTTGCATTCAATCGATAAATCTGCTCCAAGTTTGCTTTCAGCTTCCATTCATTGCACGACGCGCACACGTCCAATCAGCTGTTTTTTCACGTCACACGCATTTATTTTGTCGTCTCACGCACATTTTACGCTCCAGACACAGACGCGCCCCCAAAAATACAAGAAATCAAAACAAATGAAATAAAAAATATACATACATACATATGTATGTGTATGCGTGCGAAACATGCGTAGAGACAGCGACGCAATGTCTGATGATGACGTCACGGCAAACAAGTTCGAGTGGAGAGCAAAACGCAAAACGCAAAACGCAGCGCACAGCAACAGTCAACGTTGACGTCGCTGTCGCTGTCGCTGTCTGCCCACTTGTTGCCGACGAAATGACGCACAAAACGCATAACGCAAATGTATATGTTTTGCATGTATGCGTGCTTGTTTGTGTGTGTGTGTGCGTGTGAATGTGATTGAACGAGTTTTATATTTATACACAAATATGCATGCATGCATGTATGTGCGTGTGTGTGTGCGTGTACGTATGTATGTATGTCTGCTTGTACAGCATTGACATTGAACTTGAACTTGAACGTTGCGTTGCGTTGCGTTGCTTTGCTTTACGCACCATTCGCAGCTTTTAAGTTGGCATTGTTGCTGTTTCTGTTGCTGCTTATCAACTTGTGCCGTTATCTGATGATAAAAAGCGTGCGCGTATGAATGTATGCATACATATATATCTATATATATATATATGTATATACATATATACATATGTATGTGTGTGTGTGTGCAATAGTGGAAAGAGTGCGAGGCACGACTAGTCTCCACATCAAGGTCGGCAATGCAAATTTATGCGCACATGCGAGAGAGATTTATTTATGCGAGCGACGCCTGCGCTGCATTGTTTACAATTCGTAATTAATTTATGGCTGCGGCAGCAGCGGCAGCTGTGAAAGCTAATTGCAGGTAGTCGCAGCCGTAAACAGCGAACAGAACACGGCGCCACACAATAGCGTCTAAATAATATCCGCCCAATGGTCAGCACACAACAAAATAAAAAACACAAATACAAAAAAAAAAAGGCAGCAAACAGAAAACATAAAACAGAAAACAAACGAAGGGAATTTGCCAATGCTAAATTGCTGCAGCGAGCGAGTGCTGCACGCACAAAAGACGCGCCGGAAAGTCGCTCTGATCGCTCTGTCTGTCCGTCCGTCAGTCTGTCTGTCCGTCCGAACTGTCTGCTGCCATTGTCATTGTCTGTCTGTCTAACAACAATTGCGTGTCGTGTCTCTGTGGTCAGCAACAGCAGCAAAGGCTTTTGTGGTCATCCATTTGGTAGCCGGAAGCTCGCAAGACGACCAGCGACGATGCGTCGCAGCAGCAGGACAAAAACAGAGCAGAGCAGAGCAGAGCAGCACAGATAACAATCGCTGGCACTTGACCCGCCGAAATACCACACACACAAGATGAGCTTAGAGAGAGGGAGAGGGATGGGGAGACATTCTTCAAGGTCAGCGACAGCGACAATTATCCCACGCTAAGCAAAAGAAAGGAACAGAAATTAAACTCTTCCTCTTCGCCCCCCGTTGTCCAACAAATAATTGAAAAAAAAAAAAATGAAACGAAATGAAAGCAACAGCTCAAAAATTGAGTGAGTGAGCGAGTGAGGGAGATAGCAATACAAGAAACATAGCTAAAGCGAAATCGTGCTGATATTGATTTGTGTTGTTGTTGTTGTTGTTATTGTTGCTGCTGCTGTTAACAATTTGTTGCAAATTGTAAAATGTTGCCAGCAACATAATTTAATTGACGCCGTTATGGGCACGGCAACAACAGCAACAACAGCAACAACAACAACAACAATATGCGATCAGATCTTGAACTCGTTACAAGCATTTTGGGCAACGATTTGCAAGCGAAACCGGAAAGAGAACGTTTACCGTTAAGCCGTTTGCATGTTTCGAAGGAGTGGAAATTGAGCATTGTGGGTGTTGTGCGGGCAGCGACGACAAATGACTGCAACGACGGACGCAGAACGGGAGCGCGGTGCGGGATGCGGGCAGAGGGGCCTGATACTCGTGCAAGCTGGGCAAATTGGGCCAAAAAAAAAAAAAAACAAAAACAAAAACAACGGAAAAAATGTGTTGAGTGAAAACTTCTCAATTGCTTGCTAAATTTCGGTTGTTCATCAACCCCAAACATTTTTTGTATGTATGTATGTACAGAGACTATGTATGCAAAAACACATACATACATATGTATGTACGTATTATTTAAGCTTTAAGCGAATTGCATACAAAATTTGAATACGTATTTTTCATTTTTGATTTTCAAAATAACTAAAATGATTAAATAAAACTAAAAATAATTTAATGCCCCACTGTGCGCTGCACTCAATTTTGTGTGGAGCACTCGAAAGCGTGATTTGTACCCAAGCTGAGTATTTGTTAATCTGCCCAAAACGCGCACACACACGCGTACACACACGCGCACACACACACCCACCCACCATAATTACACACTCAAGTATTCCAACGAATTTCAAGATATAAAACAAAAAAAAAAAAACAATTTTTTTTGTTTAAAAGCGAGCGTTTAAAAACGCGCCAACGCATGCGCGTTTTTATTTTCAGTTCCTGTTGCTGACGTCACATTTCAGAGACACATTTGTGCATAGCTGTATTTCTGCTGCTGCTGTTGTTGCTGCTGTTGTTGTTGCTATTGTTGTTGTTGCTGTTGTTGTTACTGGGCCACGCAGTTCGTGTCGGAGCTGACCTTCAAACTGGGTTCTAATTTTGCTGTCTGCCCGGCTGCGTTTTGCCTTTATTATAATTATTGTTGCTAGTTGCTGCGGCTGTCGTTGCTATCATTGTGGTTGCTGTTATTGTTGTTGTTGCTGTTGTTGCTGTTGTTGTTGCTAGAAGCTTATGAGCGCTGTTAGAATTATGCCCGGCTTGGAATGGAGACCCGGGCTTTTGTCTACCCGCAGCCACTCACCAACTTTGCATCGCTTGTGCAACAATTACTAATTATATACTATAAGCACACACACACACACACATATATATACATATATACATATGGATCTACCGCTATTATATACTAATGGCAGCTAAGCCAGTCAGCCAGCCAACAACTGCCGACAACTGTTGCTGCTTTAATGAGATACGCTATCTTTCTATACGCGTCTGTATCGCAGTTCAGTTTTTTTTTCGCTCCCCACCTCCCCTCGCCAAGCCCCCTCCCCCTCACCGGACAGCATCGATAGATGCGTCTGCGTGTCTGTGTGTGTTTGCAGTTTTTTATAAGTTTTTTGTTTTTGTTTGTTTATTTTTAGTTTTTATTGTGCTTAAATATAAAGAAAAGATATAAATCTGTTGAAAATGCGCATAATTATAGCTACAACAACAACAGCAACAACAACATTAACTGAAACAGCAACAACACCTGGGGCTTTAGTTGCAGCCCCAGCTTCGGCTTCAGCTTCAGCTACAGCCTCAGATCGACGGCGTCACCAGCATTTGCAGTCGTGACAAGAAATGTTGTTAATTTTAATTATAACTTTTTTTTTTTTTTGTGTGCAATTTTTTTTCTATTTAAAATTTGTTTGCATGTGGCAAAAAAAAAAATAAAAAATATATTTTTTTATTATTGCAGTTTTCTGTATTTTTTTATTTCCGATGAACTGTCGACAGTCCATTAAGTTTCTCATGTTTAATTATGAGCTTTTACGAATTTCATAGAATGTATTCTCCATTGATCGAACGGGGGAAGTTTCTTCCAATTCTCTAGTTGAAAAAACGCAGCTGGTTTATTCGAAATCTTTTTAATATTCTCCATAAGAATATATGTAAGAGAATACATAAGAATACATATATAAATATTCATATATTTAGTCTCATGATACTTCCTGTTCAAAAAAAAAAAAGAAAAAAAATAAAAATAGGAGCAACATTTTTGGCTTCTAATGGAACCAAAAAATGCAATAAATAAAAATGTTAATTGACAAATGCCAAAACGAGTCAAAACGCAAATAATTCAAACTGAAAATCGAATGTAAAAAAAGAGAGAAATGTTGCGAATGCGAGTGTGTTGTAAATTAACAATTATTGGTTATTAACATGACAATTTGATACCACTTTAAAGCATACTCCAGCGACAGCGGCAACAACTACAAGCAACACAAACACAAGCAACAACAGCAACAACAACAACGAACAACAACAACAACGAACAACAAATGTCGGCAAGTCGCATTTGAAGGCATTTAATTGAATGCGTGAATTGCTTTTGTTGATTGCAGCCAGCCATCATCGTTAGATTCCAGTTCTCGTTGTTCATAGTTGTTGTTGTTGTTGTTGTTCATAGTTGTTGCTGTTGTTGTTGTCGTTGTTCATAGTTGTTGTTGTTGTTGTTGTCGTTGTTCGTAGTTGTTGCCGTAGGTTGCATAGTTGGCCGCGTGAAAACGTGACGTTTGAGAGCTGCTCAGATTAACAGAGATTTGAATGTAAAGAGAAAAAAAAGCTCGTAACAGCTACAACAACAGCAACAACAACAGCAACAACAACAGCAACAACAACAGCAACAACAACAGCAGCAAAAATTGCACTCAGCGAACGTTTTGAATATTTTTGTATAATTTTCCAATTTAAATTAACAGTGTTATTGTTGTTGTTGTTGCTTTTGCTGCTGCTGCTGCTGCTGCTGCTGCTGTTGTCGATTTTTTTCCCAGGCCAAAAAAAAGTGCCGGCAGCAATATGCGTTATTGTTGTTGTAGTTGTTGCTGCTGTAGTTGTTGTTGCTGTGGAATGTATTGATATGCAGTTTTTTTGTGTTGTTGTCGTTTTATCCGGTTGTTTCTGCCTCTTTGCCATTGTTTTATTGTAGTCGCAAGAATTTGTAGAAAAAAAAACACACACAAAAAAAAAAAAAAACACAGAAAAAAAAATCGAAGCTTGTTGCTGTTTTGCGGTGCATGCCATAATGTGGTAATATAATCAATTGATTGCTAATTGATAATTATAGCAGCGAGTTGAGTAATGCACAACAAGCTAATCAAATCGTGTAATCGAAATTTGAGCTGGCAAAATGATTTGCAAATGGAACGCAAAATTGTAATTGCGATTAATATGCTCTATCTCTCTCCCTCTCTCTCTCTCTCTGTCTCTCTCTTTCTGGCATGCTTGCCAGAGGCGAATGTGTGGCACGGCATACAAGCGGCACAGTGTCATTGGTTGCACTACCAACAACAATAACAACGACAAACAACACTGTGGAAAACTCTTTTCTTTTTTGTGTATTACACGGATTCATTACTTTAATCGCCATCTTGTTCCATTTCCGGTCGTTCCCATCAGCCAGCAACAATTGAACATTTACTGTTTGACTCGGTGTCTTTGTGAACGAAATTGTGTTTCACTTCCACACATTCCCAACATCGTTGTGTGAGTCGCATTGCAGTGAATGTTGTACACACAGACACACACACACACACACACACAGACACACACACACACATTTCTCAAATTACACTTGTATGTGTGAGACTAATTATCAAATTATTTGTTTATTGCATTTTGGGGCCTGTCACGGCGCATTAGCGACGCGGAACCGGCGAATGGCGATTGGCGATTGGCGAATGTTTGAATGTGTGTTGCATGTTGTGTGTTGTGTGTTGAATGTTGAATGCGGCGCATGAGCAATTCTTGCATTACGCATACGCAACGTTGGCTCCAATTTTCAATTTACAAACGGGCAATAAGTAATCGACAATCGACAATCGACAATCGGCAATCGGCAACTGCCTAATAATTGCCACCCACGCAATGTTGCTGCTGTTGCACGATCATAACAACAATAATGAGCAGCTGTGTTGCTCTAGTTGCCACATGTTAACATCAAATTGCAATTAACTGCATTTTGTTGCTACTCTTTGCTGCAGCATTTTTAAGTTGCTTCAAACAGTTGTAAACAAGATATAATTATTAATTGTCTGCAATTATGCAAATTTGTAACTAAAACACAGGGTGTGGCTGCCGCAAGCTGTATTCAACATACACTCAGCAAAACAAAAAAATACAATTTACAGCAAAATGTCACGCTGCGAAAACTTTATCCAACTTCGCTGCAAATGTTTGTCTTTAAAATGCTGAGAATCTTACAAAAGTTGAACTTGAATTAAAAACAGATTCTTTTCCGCATCGTAACTGAGAATATTGTGAAGCCAAAAGCCACTTTATTTAAGGCTTAAATAATTCCTGAACAACTTTAAAGAATTTGTTAAAGTTCAAATTGGAAGTCATTTCAATTCCTGCAAATACCTGTTTAGCTGTTTAGCTGTTAACTGTTTACCTGTTGGCCACATTCTTGTCCTTTTGCAGAGACTTTGCATGCACTTAATAACACCAATTGCTTAACTGTGTTGGCCCGCTGCCCGCTGCCCCGCCCCCCACCAACCCTCCCCGCCCCTTGCATAAAGCTTTCAGCTGCTTATCAGTGACAAGCAACAATTAGCGCTGCCAACAGCAACAATTCCAACAACAACAACAGCAACAATTGCAAAATATGCGTTATTATTATTTTTATTATTATTATTGTTATTTGTGCTTATTTTTTGCTTTCGTTGTTTCTTTTATTCGATATGAAAATTGTGGCATTTTTTGACATTTTACTTGATTTTTGCTAGGCAGGCAATTTGTTTTGTTTGTAGCTGCAATTGTTGCTGCTGTTGTCTGACATATGTTGCAAGTTGTTGCAGCTGCCAATAGAGGCAGCCACGCCATGTTACTGTTGCTGTTGCTGCTGCTGCTGTTGTTGTTGTTGTTGTTGTTGCTGGCGGCTTGTCAAAAAAGTGTTGGCATGACTTACGAGCTGCTGCTTGTGTTGTTGTTGTTGTTGTTGCTGTTAAGTGTTTGCATATGCATTTTGACAACAGCAACAACAGCAACAACAACAGCAACAACAACAACAACAATGCCAGCGAACAATCATGTGTGGCATGTTGTTGAACATGCATGTTTATCCGTACGCGTGCCACGCCTACCCGCAACAGCCACAGCCACAGCCAACTACAAACGCCCACTCGATCAATTTCTGTTTGCAAATTGACTTAGGCGCCAGGAGCCGGTCAGCAAGGATTAGCCCAGCTCAATCAGCTCTTTAGCTCCAGAGCCAACAAATCAGCTTAAGATAACACAAGCCATCCCTGCACCCCTCCCCCCCGCTCCGCTCAAAATCAATCCACACTGAGTAACATACACAAAACGAACAAAAAAAAACAACAAAATCCTTGCAAATATTTGCAGGATTTTTTTTTGTCCAATTTTTTTCCTTGCATTTTGTCGAGTTGTCCGAAAGTTATCGAAAGTCATTTGCCAGCAACGACAATGAAGAGCAGTCAACAGGACTTCCACCAGTGCTGGGTGGAAAACTGGCTACCCAGTTTTAATGGTGCACCACCACCACCACCACCAGCACCACCCACAACACACCGGCCGCACCACTGTGCCTCGACCAGACCAAGGCATTTGTTACACTTTGTTAGCCTTTGGGCAACAGATCCGCACATCCACAAAAAACGAATGACCAATGAGAGGTGGGGTGGGGAGGGGGTGCAGCTGGGCGACTCTCAAATCGCATCAAATATCAACCAGGCATACGTTAAATGCCTCAAATTGAGTTAAAGTGCCGCTGCCGTTTGGCATTGATACCAAATGGCCAAAGCAACCATACGGGAAAAAAAACATACGAAAAACGTACGTTAAAAAAACGAGTGGATTACAAATGCCAGAGGCAGCAGCAAAAACTATCTAACACACACACACACACACACACACACAGAGAGAGAGACTGTGACACAAACGGGCAGCTTAACAAGTTTGCAGCAGGGCGTCAAACCGGAAACGGAACTAAGATTCAACATTTTTGCAGCACTGGCAAAGGATTCATTCTGATGCTGTTTTCAAAATTTATAAATTCGAATCCATATCGTATATATTCTTAATCAGCATCAGCGGGCGATTCGATATAATCGATAAAACAAACTTGTTTTTATATATCGAAATCGAAAAACGTATGAAAAAATTGTGATTCGATTATAAATAAAATTGGCAACTAAATTTGATATGTCAACAGATGAATTGCGATCAAAGCTAACTGTTCTTTCTTGTTTTTGATAATAAGAGAAACCGTTATTATTATTTTAATAAGCCAATTCATAACATTTACCGTAATCTTAATATTTTACGTCCCGGAAGCGGAAATACAAAATTAGGTTCTGGCCTTTCACAACATGGCTATTAAATTTGGCCAAGGCTACATTTTAGAAACTAACTGCTTTCAAGCGCAATATATATATATATATATAGATATATGTATGTATATAGATCGACTTTAGAAACTAACGGGATAAATACAAGTTGTACAGTTGCTGTTCAGTTTTAAGATTGAAGCAAACGATTGAGGCAAGTGCGACTTTAAAGTCAACCCACGCACTCATTTAGTGTTGCAGGACGAGCAGGGGTGGGTTGTGGGGCAGGTGTTGGTTTGCTGGCGAGGACATGCGGCACACGCTGACGTCAGCAGACGCCAGCAGTCAACTTTTGTTGCTGCCATCCACTTTGGTCACTTGCACTAGCGTTTTTTCTCGACCCGCAGTTTGTTTTTTTTGTTTGCTTTTTTGTTTTGTTTTTTTGTTTTGTTTGTTGCACATTGACTTTGGCATGTCCTGGCTCCCTGCTGGCTAAATGTCCTGACTAGTTGGGGCTGCTGGTTGCTGGTTGCTGGTTGCTGTCATCATTGGCTCGTTCATCGACACTTTGCTTTTTAATCAATTTAACAATTTTTTGTCGCTCTTTGGCCGGCTGTGAAGGCGCCTGCAGCGTCAAAACTGAACTCGTTATCAACAACAACAACAACAACAACAGCAACAAGAGCAACAACAACAGCAACAACAAGGAGGAACGGCAACAAGGATATGCAAAAGTAATTGACAGCTGGCTTTGGATTGGACTGCCGCAGCTACTTCATCTTCGAGTTGCTGCAACATTTCAATTCTTTGCTTTATTAACTTTTATAAACGTTGACATTCCTCCAAGTGCATGTGTGTGTGTGTGTGTGTGTGTGTGTGTACATTTGCTAATTAGTTTGGCAAAGCAACACATGTATGCGAAGGAGTCGTCTCCGGATTTGAATCGTAATCAGAGTCCATCGCCTCCTTCTGGTTTCTGTTTCAAATATTTGTTTGTTTTATGTTTTTTTCTCCTCCTCCTCCTCTTCTTCTTCTTCTTCTTCTTTCCGATTCTTCATTTGCCAAGCTTTGTTTTTCTTGCTCTTTTTTATGATTTGTAATTTTTTGTCTGCCTTCGGCAATATTTGTTGCCCAAAAGTCTGTCTAAAAAGGAAATGAATTCATCAGTTTTCAGTTCTCAGTCCACTTGTTATTTTTGTTGTTGTTGTTGTTGTTGCTGCTGTTTTTGTTGTTGTTTTTGTTGTTGTCTGTGCGGCTAATGAAGTTGACTCCGCAGAAAAAAAAGGGGCAACAAAATATTGAAAAGGAGTTGACAACCAACTTGAGATTCTCAGAGAGGGTTAAGAAAAAAATGTAATTTAAAAAAAAATGAGGCAGGTTAAATTCAGTTCGAAGAATTTCTAATCAAATGATGCTGCATGCAGCAACTTAAATGTGCCGCAAGTTACTCTCGAAAGTGCTGCGAAAATGCATAAAATGCGTTTTGTGTCCGGCACCAAATGCAACTAAACGAAATGAGCAACTTTGCAACGCTGATTTGAGCCACTTCAGCTGGCAATCACTGGACATATCAGTGTCATTTGTTGTTGTTGTTGCAGGTTGTTGCAGGTTGTTGTTGTTGCAAGCAAGCGCATAGTAAACGCATTATAATTGAACAATTTACCAGTTTTGCTATGCGGCGGCAAGAAATTACATTCAAAATAACTTTATCAGCACAAACATCAAAAGGTAGCAGCAGCAGCAACAACTTTGCCACAGGTTGTTCTTGTCTTGTTGTTGTTGTTGTTGTTGGTGTTGGTGTTGCCTGTTGCTTGTTGCAGTTAAATATTTTCCGCTTAATTTAACAGGAATTTCAATTGACAGACGTGCGCAAAACGTTGCTGCTGCTGCTGCTGATTGTTGTTGTTGTTGTTGTTGCTGCTGCTGCCTGGCAACGCATGATTTATGTACTCACACACACACACACACACACACACCAACACACACACGCGCGCAGAGCGACAGCCACGTGGCGGGGCGCAGTCAATTTCTATTAGACGCTGACCTTGTCAACAATGTTGCCAGCAACAAACAAGCGACGCCAGCAACATGCTGCTGCTGCTGCTGCTGCTGCTGTTTCTGTTGCTGTTGCTGTCGTCCCCCCGTCCGCTCGTCGCACCCCTCATCTGTCTTCTGCTCTGTTTGCCGCGCTAAGTTGACAATTTACTGACAAATGTGTAAATTGCATTTGATCGTGTTGTGGTTTGCCGTTTGTTGTTGCTGTTGTTGTTGTTGTTGTTGTTTGTTTGTTGTTGCTTCGTTAATTTATGCGGCTGGCATTTTGAGAGGCCTACAACGCCAACAGCAACAGCAACTTCAACACAGCAACAGCAACAGCGACGCCAACGGCAACAGCAACGGCGACCTTGATCGCAACACTGGCGACAGCTTCCGCATTTTACAGTTACAGTTGCAGTTGCAGTTGCTCGTTAACAGCTGCGATTTAAATGCACTTCATATGAAATAAGCGAATTGCATAAGTTAATAATTCATAAGCTTGCCACCGATCCGATCCGATACGATCCGACTATAATACAAATCCATTAAAATAATAGCTTTAATAATTAACTAGTCTCATCTTGAAATCATTGTAAAAGTTAATTAAGTACAGAATAAAATAATAAAAATAATTAAATAAAATCAGCAAATGGATTTAATTGAGTAATGAGGCAACAAGTTAAAAATATAATTGTACACACATCTATATATATATATATATATATATATGTATGTTTGTATGTATTGGGGCACTCACCTTGTGGGCTCTGATGGATGGGCCCCCTGAACAAGCTAATGTAACGTCCACCAGGCTCTCGTCCTGTAATAATTGACTAAACACCCCTAACAGGTTGGATTGATGATTGTTCCACCTCAAGCAGTATTGCTCACTGCCCATGTCGGTGACAGCTTACGCTGCTGCAAGTAGATCAAGGAAAAAAGACAACAGGTTATTAAATTAATCCAAGCACACATTCATTTAAGCACAAGTTTTGGTACTAAATTAGAGCTTTGTTTAAGTACAGTATGTACTGTTTTCTTATAACATACAACACATCAAGATCCGTTCTCAAAATACATAAAAATAATAATGTTAACATAAATAATAGAAACAAAGTTCTTAGCTTTAAAACTAAATCAAGAAAGAACAAGTAAGAATGCTGTAGTCGAGTTAGCTCGACTTCGATATACCCTTAACCCAGTTGTTATATATCTAGTTTTATTGGCAATTGATCTATAATATGTATATGCATATTTTGTGTAAATTAGAAGCTATAGGAAATCAAAATTGATCGATAATTGAGAAACTGGGGCAGTTATCGATAAATAAACTAAGCAAACTTGATCTGCGCCTGGTAGAGAACCTAAATTCCAAATTTGAAGTCGCTAGCTTTTATAGTCTCTGAGATCCGCGTGTTCATACAGATGGACAGACGGACGGACGGACGGACATGGCTATATCGACTCCTGTCTGTTGATCCTGATCAAGAATATATATACTTTATGGGGTCGGAGATGCTTCCTCCTGCCTGTTACATACATTTGCACAAAACTATTCCACCCTTTTAAACCATTTTTAATGGGTTAAGGGTATAAAAACTAAGTTTAAAATAGTCAAAATTATAATTATTTAAATATAAGAAAAACACAAACTAAATTGAACCAAATCATAACAATTTCAGTGTGACGAAATTCACAATTTTTGAGTTGTATTTAAAAATTGCAATTTGTGTTAAACGCTTAAGGGACAAGTGAAAAAAAATACTTCTACAACAATTATCGATTAACAAAAATATACTTGATTTTATTTTTTATTTTTATTTTCTAGTTTAGATACAATTTTTTGTGTTCGAGTACGAATTGAACCTAAATTGACATTTTTTTTTTTATATTTTTCTTCTTCTTAAAATTGCCGCTGCGACATTCAATTAATCGTTATCGATCTTAAAATGGGTTTAGGCGAGGCATGTGAATAATATCTCAATTTAGCGCCACAAGTTCGCTAATTGAAGACATTGCATAATACACACAAGTGTATACATATGTATATATATACATATATATTTGTATCTTATAGTTGCATTTTGTATCTCGTATCACTAATTAATGGCAAAGCGTGCGGTTGCATTTGCCACAGCTTGTTGCCGCAGACTGTAAATTAAAAAACGGTCAGGGTTCAAAAATGTCACCGTAAACCTAATGACAAACAGACAGACAGACAAGACGGACAAGACGGACAGACGGACAGACAGTCCGGCAGGCAGGTGAACGGACCGCCAGTTGGTTGGTTGCTTGGTTGCTAAACTAGGGGCGTGGCATTTGCCGCAGACCGACCTGACTTGCAGTTTTTGGTTAACAAAACATTGCCACAATACGTGCAAAAATATTTGTGTATTTTGGGTTAAGAGATTTTCAGTTATTATTTAATTGGTATGCTCATTAGATGCATGCAACAAAATATTTAAGCCAATGGAATTAACCTTAATGAAAAATCACTTAAAGCCAGTCGAGGTTTTTTGTAGTTTTTTTTTTTCTATTAAAGAATAGGTTTTTAAATATTAGAATTTGTCCATAATTCTTGATGAATGTTTTTTAGATGTTTACATTTTTTTTATTTATTTTTTATTTTTAAAAATTCTTTTTTTTTTGTTAATTTGTAGCTTATTTTGAAAGCGCCATAAAATGTGGCAATGTAATTGGCAACTGAGCATAAGGCTTAAAGTTGCTGAAAGCCGGCTAAAGTACTTCCTTATGGATGCAATATGAGACGTGCAACAGCTTGTGGATTATGTTGAAGGCGTTCCACAATCCATGAAGCAATAAATGACGTTATAAATTCGATTTTAATTAATTTGATGACCGTTAGCGAAACGCATGATATTCAAGCAAATAGCAATCAACGGCAACAGAGAAGGAGATCAGCAACAACAGCAACAACAGCAACAACAACAGCAACAACAACAGCAACAACAAATAGTAATAACAACAAGAACAATAAACATTTCCGGCATGCGTTGTTGCATTTGTTGCGAGTGTTTGATGGCTGTCTGTCGCAGTTGTGGTTGTTGTAGTTGCTGTTGCTGTTGCACTCACAGCAGCAGCAGCAGCAGCAACAGCAACACTCACAGCAGCAGCAGCAACTGCAACAGCAACAGCAGCATTCGCGCAAATAATAACGAAGCAATAAACTGTGAATTTATTTCAACAAATAAAACTTTGATTTATTGCACTACGCACACAGCATGCAACGAGTCGTGTTTGTGTGTGTGTGTGTGTTGTGTGTGTGTGTGGATAAGTAAAAACATTAACGGCGCACACACGATAGATAGAAATGGCAGCAGGGGCAACATAAGTGAATTGGCCCCAGATAGAGATATTGCCACAGATAACGACAACAACGCGCAACGATCGAGAATATCGAGGAGATTGCGTTGTAGATCGGATCGGAAGAGAGAAGATCGGAAGAGAGAAGCACAACCAGAAGAAGAAGAAGAAGAAGAAGAGGAAGAGGAAGATCGAACGGATTGCAAATGTTAAATACGCGTGCATTTGGCTGCGAAAAGTCGTGCGAACTTGTACCAGGCCGTCTTGCAACCAGTTAAATATCAATTTGTGGCCAAACAACAATGCGATATGTTGCTGCTGTTGAGAAGTTATGGCCCCGGCTCGAACAACAACAGCAGCAGCAGCAGCAGCAGCAGCATCAACAGCAGCAACACGCAATGGCCAAAGGTCGCGGCAAGTCGCAAATTAAATTTGCATGCTGCAACAGCTGAGCAGCAGCAGCAGCAACAACAACAGGTCGTCACTTAATTAAGAAAAGTTGCTAGCGACTATGTTGCTGCCGGCACAGAGGGCAATGTTGCTGGCGTGCCAGGTTGCTGTCTGCTGCCCACGCATGATTTTTGAATTAGCGCGCTGTGTAACAGCAACTAATATAATTGACAGTCGCTGCTGTTGCTGTTGATGTTGCAGTTGCAGTTGCCTACGTGTTCTGTTGCAGACATCAAACGCTGTGCTGCATGCTAAGTAGCAACAACATCAATAGCAGCAGCAGCAGCAGCAGCAAACTGCGCGATAGACAGAGAAAGCGGCAGTTTACATTTGTGTGTGTGTGTGTGTGTTGCATGCAATTTGGGTCTGTTAATTGTTGTTGCTGCCACACTGCAGCTGTTTGCCTGCTGTTGCTGCTATTGCTGCTATTGCTGCTGCTGCTGCTGCGATTTATGCCGTTTGCATGCTAATTATGAATGCCAGCAACATGTTGCTGCCGCTCAGCTGACAACTAAATCAGTCAAAGACGGCAACCGTTAATTGTGCAAAAGAACAGCAAAAAAATGAAGCAATAACAACAAGAACTGCAGCCTATTGAGTTTTCATGCAACTTAATGAGCAGCAGGAGCAACAGGCTGCCAGCGTAAGACAGGCAGCAGCAACAATTGCCGCTGTGCCTCCCATTGCGCACAGTTTGGGCCAGGGCTGCTGTTGCTGTTGCTGCTGCTGTTGTTGTTGTTGTTGTGGTTGGTGCTGCTTCCCCTTCATTTGACGGCACGATTCAAAAAGTTTTCAATTAAGTCGACGTTGTTGCCGCTGCCAAGTTGCTGCTGCTGTTGTTGCTGTTGCTGCTGTTGTTGTTGTTGGTTTGTGGTTGCTGCCTTAAAACCTCATTAATATTGAAATTTGTTCGTGTGCATGAGTTATTAGCAATTTTCTAATTAAGCACCGCTGACGAGCAGCGCAGCTTAGAAGCTTCTCAACTTGCTTCGCTTCTCTTCTCTTCTCGCTTCTCTTCTCGCTTCTCTTCTCGCTTTTGCGCTTCTCCACAGGCCACCTCCGTGCAGAGTAGCTGACTCATGCTTGGGCGATCACATGTGAATTTGAATTTGAATGGCGCCGCTGGACCGCTGCACCACAGCACCACTGCACCACTCGCTGTTGCTGCTGCTGCACTTGTCACACCCACAGCACGCGGCAAGCAGCGGCAACCAGCGGCTCTCCTTAAAGTGGCTTCTACAAAGGCGCCGCCGCCATCGAAGTTAGCGGCGCTGATTTATTTATTTATAAGCGTAATTGCCAGCAAACTTGCTTATTAGTGGGCCACATAAATTTGCCCATGTCATGGGTGTGGCACGTACCCAACTCGACTCCACTCGAGTCGACACTCGAAAAATTACAAATTACATATTTTTGATTTGAAATGAAATCTTTTCTTTTCGATTTTTGAATGAGAAAATCTGATGACAAACTAAAGCCACTTGGCTTAATTAATCACATTCCACACACACCACAATCCACAAACTCCACATTCCACAATCCACAATCTACATTCTACATTCCACATAATCATTAAGCTTTAAGTTATGCAATCCTAGCAGACATGCAACTTTCATTGCCAACTTTGAAGGCTCGTGCTGAAAACTGATAGGTTTTATGAGAAGTTGCGATTAGGAAAAGTGCTTAATTTAAATTGCTAGTTAGTTGGTTGGATTAACGTTGCCACGATTAACTTTGATTTACGGCTTGTGTCGTCATATCTCGGCTGACTTTCAATTGGATTAGCAAATTAATAATTGTTAAATTTCAGTTGTTGCACATTATTAATGCCATTAGCGAGTTCGCTTAGCTCATAAATATTTATTTGCATCAGTTTTATTATTATTATTATTAATATTAATCTGCATAATAAATTTCAAAATAAACAAAAATGTGCGCAACTCTGGCCTATCAGCAGCAGCAGCAGCAGCAGCAGCAACAGCAGCAGCAGCAGGAAGAAGAGCAGCAACAATTGCTGGTCAGTCCAGTCCAGTCCAGCTAGCCTGATGGCAATCTGTGGTGCACAAGGCTAATGCCAAAAGATAATGCCACGGCAACCACAAGACAAGACAGTGACATTGCCGGGGCAGACACAGCACCACCAGAGTCACTTGACTGATGATGCCAAGTGGTTGCAGCAACCACCGCAGCAACAGCAACAGCAGCAGCAGCAGCAACAATAACACTTGCTACTAGCGCCCAAAGGGCGACCTGTTGACGCAGCTGGATGCTATATACTATATACTATATATAGAATATATGTATAGTATATATATAGTTTATATATATATATATATATATATATATATATATATGTCGTGTGAGGACGCCTACGTGCGGGCCAAAACGGTGGCGGCACATTTTAAATCAAAAAGAAGGGCGCACGACGCAGTTGTTGTTGTTGCTGTTGTTGCTGTTGTTGTTGCTGCCGCGCCTTACGAGTTGCTTAGCCACGTCGATTATTAATTGCAACATGCAGCAGTTGCATTTTGCCGCGACAAGGGGCAATGGGGGTGGCGTTGCCCGGCAACACTATGCTGCATAAGAAAACAGTTGCAATTTTTGTTGTTGTTGTTGTTGTCTGTTTCAACATTGCCGCCACATTGCGATTATCATATTGCTGCCTGCGTTGCTGCTGCTGTTGCTGCTGCTGTTGTTGCTGTTGTGTGCCGTTGTTGTCGATGTGAATGATGATTATTTTGATAAGTTGCGCAACATGTTGCTGGGGCGCTGTGCATATTATTGTGATCAAGACTCTCTCCAGGCATGTTAATTGCTCTCGGTCACCCCAGCAACATTGTTGCAAAGGTGTTGCCGCTGTCGCTGTCGCTCCAAATTGCCGCTTGTCACTGCTGCTGCCCGCCTCGCCGCCTGCCTGCCTGCCACGCACGGAAGTTGCTGCTGCAACAACAACAGCAACAGCAACAACTATGATTATAAACGCGTTATTGATTTATTAATGCGTTGTCTAAGCTGGTGAAAGGATTTCGCTCTGGGTGCTGATCATAAATTTCAAATCATTTAAACTGCTGCTTCCTGCGTGGCTTTCTATTGTTGCAACGCAACGCGCAATTGCAACGGTTGCTGCGTGGCGGGTTCAAAGTGGCAAACGTTGCCGCTTTTCTTTCTGCGACTGGGCAGCTGCACACGCCCACACGCTGGACAGTTATATACGACCCAAAAAAAAAAACGAAACGAAAAACAAAAATCAAACGTAGAAAAAAAGGGCGCGCGCTTGCAACATGTTGCACACAGACAAACATATACACGAAAAATGCAAAATTATTACCCAAAATGATTAGCTAGGGTGTGTATGTGTGTGTGTGTGTGCATGTGTGTGTATGTGTGTGTTTGTGTGTGTGTTGCTGCTTAGCTGTTTTAAGCTACAATTGCCACATTTAGCTGCAACTGCAGCTCAGTGCTGTTGCTGTTGTTGTTGTTGTTGCTGCTGCCACCTACAATATGTATGGCTTTGGTGTCGCCTTTGTGGCACGAACATGACTTTTGGTGGCGCATGCGTGTTGCCTGGCAGTTTGTTGCCATTGCCATTGCTGCTGCTGCTGCTGCTGTTGCTGTTGCTGCGCCTGTTACGCTGATTTAGTGGCCAGTTGCTGCAGATAAGCCAGAGACAAACAATGCAGTTTGCATTTTTATACACACAATTTGCAGTTATTTGTGGTCGGACGATAAGCAACAGCAATAGCAATAGCCACAGCAACAGCAGCCACAGCAACAACAGCAACAACAACAGCAGCAACAGCAGCAGCAGCAAGTGCATGTTGTTGGTGAGTAGAAGCAATTTTATTGACATATAGCTGCCACGACGGGGTCAGCTATCGAAATGCAATTAAATTATACCTACTATAATAATGCAAAACTGGAGCAACAACAGCAGCAGCAACAGCAGCAACAACAACAACAACAATAACAATGACACACAACGATCAGCCTTGGGCCAAAGACGATTGCTGCTGCTGCTGCGGCTGTTGCTGCTGTGTTGTTTTTCGGGCACCAAATTTATATTATTAGCCAATTGTTGTTGCGCCATGATGAAACGGCATAAAGTTGCTGTTGTTGTTGTTGTTGTTGCTGTTGTTGTTTTTTGCGTGCCGAATGCAAAGCATCAAAAGAAAACGTTGACTATTTGTTGTCTGTTGTTGTTGTTGTTGCTATTGCTATTGCTGTTGCTGCTGCTGTTGTTGTTGTCGCCGAGCGCGCATTGCGCAATGATCATTTTCAATTTTCATATAAACATTTTGCTGCTGCTGTTGTTGTTGTTGTTGCCTTCACCTCGTTGCCGCCGCAAATCGTTGCACGTTGCCGTTGCAATTATTTGCTGCCATTGCGCGCATTGCGCAAATCGTCAGCGACAGCAACAACTACAGCAGCAACAGCAACAGCAACAGCAACAACAGCAACAGTGACAGCTACGTGCCAAGACCACCCCAATAGTCATTAAACTTTAATAAGCTAGGGATCGTTGCGGTTCTTGTTGTCATTCAGTGGTGTTGGTGTTGGTGTTGGTATTGGTGTTGTTGCAAACGATTTAAGCACCGCAGCAACACGCAGCTGCAATCTGTAAGTGCTGCTGCTACTAAAAACAGTTGCTGTTGTTGGCTGGTTTGTCAACCGTGCAACGAGCAAACTTGACTTGGCCAAATGCACAGGATTAACACAAATTTGCCTTCAAATTAATCGGAGCAACAGTTGCAGCTTTTGTATAAATAATTAATAAAGTTCAACAATATATATATATAAATATATATATATATATATATATACTTTGAAAGAATTTTAAATTCAGTTTTATTTATCTGAACGTAGAAAATATTTTGTACTACGTGCAACTTGCTGGAGCTGCAACCAAAAGATCCATCAAAATTAGACAGCAGCAGCAGCAGCAGTGGCAGCAGTGGCAGCAGCAGCAGCTGGCTGTTCCACTTGGGACAACTGGACAAGCGTTCGTCCAGATCAGAGCAGCAACCGCCAGGAAGCTGTTTAAATGCTGGCAGCAGACGGTGGCTGCGAGGTGCATAACTGCAGTTCGTGGCACAAACAATTTCCGGGGGCCGCATCTCGCATCTCTGGTGCAGATTCAAGTATTCAAGTGAGTGACTAGCATTTAATCAAGAGCAATCAGTTGAGGCAGCAGCAGCACCAGCAGCAGCAGCAACAGCAACAGCAGAGGGGCATCAACAATAATTGCTGAGTTGCTTGTTGTTCTTGTTGTTGTTGCTATGTTGGCCACGTGCTCCATTTGCAATTGTTGCTGGCAGCCAAGTTATCAACATTTGAGCGACGATGACAACAGGAACAGCGACAGCGACAGCAACAGCAACAGCAACAACAACAGCAACAACAACAACAATAACAGCAGCAGCGAAATTGCGTTGATATGGCACACGCAATGCCCATTTGTCTGGCAACTGCCACACACACGCACGCACACACGCACGCACACACACACACAGACACACACACACACATTAATATTTTGATAAATGGCAGTAACATGTTGCTGTTGCTGTTGCTGTTGCAGCGCTGCTGAGCCGCAAAAAAGATTTATGATTATTGCTTTGTAATTTGTGCTTAAAATATGTGCCGCCTATGCGGCATTCAATGTAGTTTTCGTTCTTGTTGTTGCCACGTTGTGGCCATGGCTGCGCATATAAAATCAATTAGTTGTCCCCCAACCACCAACAAAACATTCAACAAAAAAAAACTGCTCAAATTGTGCCTTCACATATGCATAAACAATAAATGTTGCTGCCCGTTGCCGATGATGGCATGCAACAGCGCCACCTATCGGCAGTTAAATTGATACGAGCCACCAGCAACAACAACAACAACAACAACAGTAGCGGGGAACAAGAGTCGCTGCCTTGTCAGCTGTAAGCAGCCAATTAATGTTGCTGCCGTTTTGCAGCATTAGACGCAACAGCAACAGCAACAGCAACATGTTGCCTGCGTTGCATGCAGCGCAATTTATTAATGAGATTGCCCAGTTGATTGCAAAAAAAAAAAGAAAGAAAAAAAAAATCCAAAACATGCATTGTTGTTGTCGCACGCACAGCAGCAGCAGCAGCGGTGGCGGCGACAGCAGCAAAGCAACTTGGCACGGCAGCAACATGTTGCTGTTGCCAGCGGGTGTTGCACATTTATTGAGCGCTTATTAGCTGTGCGTGCCCGCCACAGCCCCCAAATGAGGTGTCAAATGACAATGCTAGTCTTCGAAAGAGGCAGTCAGCCATGGGGGCCGCCAGAGGGGAGTGGCGAGTGGGTTGAGGGGAGTGGCAGGCAATGTGGAAGACATGTTGCCCCCGGGCGCTGACGTTGACGCAGCTGGCGCGTATTAAGGTCAAAGAGCGATCGAAATCGCAATCGGATCGTGTCGCCCCAGCTGTCAAACTCAATTCGCCTCCACAGAGCAACAGCAACAGTACACAACAGCAACAGCAGCAGCAGCAACAACAGCAGCAACAGCAACAGTAGCAACAACAGCAACAACAACAACACTCGCAAAGGTCACCCAGCTGCCTGCTTGGAGCCTGTCTTGGCTCCCCCGAAAAGATTGTTCCAGTATTGCGCCAGACAGAACGTGTTGTTGTTGTTGCTGTTGTTGCTGTTGTTGCTGCTGTTGTTGCTGTTGTTGCTGTTCCCCCGCTTAGCATCATAAAAATGTCAAAGCTTTATTTGCAAGCCTTTTTTGTTGTTGTTGTTGTTGCTGGGCGGCTAATTGGCGTGTCATTGCCTGCAACGTAGGCATAAATCTGTTATTTTATACCCGCATGTGCAACACGGCGCATGAGTAATGTGGCCGCAGCTCCGTAACACTAAAAAAAACAAAAACTAATAAATAAATAAAAAAAAAATAAAAAAAAAATAAGAAGGCTAAGAAAAAAACTTGCAACAACTCCCTTTTTGTGTGAAGCAAATCATAAAACAATGGCCAAAACGGTAACTAAAATTGGTAAGCAGCAATCCAATTATGAAGTATTCAAATATATATATATATATATATATATATATATATATATATATTCCTTAAGCATCAGCATATTCAGCGGATAAGGGGAATTTTCATGAAACCTGCTTGCCACATTTACAATATTTGTGGCATTTTGAAATCGAGGAAAATAGATTGGTTAATCAAAGTTGCTTCGTTTATGGCTAATAAAACAGTTATTAACGTTAACGTTAAAAATATAAATCATGCAAGTAAAAACGAAAACCTCTCAAAAATAGACTTAAAGTCAGTTCGGGTAACAAGTAAACAAACACTTTTAAAAATAGTTTAATGTCAATTGGCTAAAAATAGTAACGAAGGAGCGAGTTGGCCAAATAAAAAATGCCGTTTGGCCAGGCTTTGCTAAAAAAACTGAACAAAAAACGGTTTGTTGTTAATACAATAATGAAACGCGCTCTGCTTTAATATTTACAGCTCTCTGAATTAACTAACGAGCTCGGAGCCCAAACGCGAACCGGTTGCAGACCAGCAACTGGCAACAGCAACAGGCAACAGCAACTGGCAGCAGCAACTGGCAGCAGCAGCAACTGGCAACTGGCAACAGGTGTGCATTGGGGGTTAGGTTGCAGTTGCAGTTGGAGGAGGTGGAGGAGGAGGAGGAGGAGGCTGGGAAGGTTGCCTGCTTTGACTGTGGGGGAGCTTATCAAAATGCAACCAACAGCGGCAGCCACAACTGCAACTTTCACTCACCCGCTACTGCTGCTGCTGCTGCTGTTGCTGCTGCTGCTGCCCACACGCTAATTGCGGCAAACAAACGCACGAAAGGAACGCAATGTGGACCACCAACATGCAACAAGCAACATGCCATCCACTCACTTGCAACAACAGCAACAGCAACAAGAAAAAGAAGCAAGAAAGAAGCAGAGCTTTGCTCGGCACAGACCATAAACAAATAAACACTTGACTTGATTGTGGCCATGGCCAACAGATTGCAGTTGCAAGTTGTTGCTGCTGCTGCTACTGCTGCTGCTGCTGTGGCATTGTCATTGGAGACGCGGCTGCCCAAATCAAATGAAGTGTAATTTATGCAAAATGTGGATCAGCAGTGTGTGTGTGCCCAGTAGCCGCTGAGGAAGCCCACGCCACATCATTCATGCCACAAACGTCACAGCAACATAGCAATTATGGGCACACACACAGCTCAAGTGCAACTGCAGTTCCAGCAGCAGCAGCAGCAACAGTTTGCGCTGTGTTGCAATAATTTCAACGTCGCCACAAATCTGCCAACATAATTTTGTTATTTCACTGCCACTTTGTTTGACGTGCAAATGTTTGGCTTGCAACAGTTGCAGGAGCAGCACATCCTGCCCAGATGATTTTTCAATTTGTGCACAACACAGCCTAAGACAATCAGCTTCAGCAACAGCAACAGCAACAACAGCAACAGCAACAACAGAAACAGCAGCAGCAGCAACCGCAGCAACAACAAATCTCACTCTGTAGACTCCCTAGACTCGGGGACTCTCGGACTCTCGACTTGGGGACTGCTGCTGCTGCTGTTGCTGCTGTTGTTGCTGCTGTTGTTGCTGCTGTTGCTGCTGTTGTTGCTGCTGTTGCTGCTGTGGTCATAAGTAACTTTAAATTATGATGAAAGTAATTTTCTGCTTCAGTAGCTAAGCCCGCCACTGTTCAGCGTCAGCGTCAGCGTCGCTTGATTTACGCTCAAAATAGCAGCAGTTCAGGGAGGGGTGGGGTGGGGGGTGGGGGGTGGCAGAGAAGGAGGCGTTGCCCGTTGCACACTTTTGAATTGTGGCCACACTCTGCTATTGTCCGCTGAGCAGAGTTTTTCTTTTCTTTTCTTTTCTGTTTTTGTGTTTGTTCCTTTGGCTGCAACTGCAACGGCTGCAACTGCAACTGCTGCTGCTGCTGCTGTTCAATAGCTTTGCCAAGTGCAGGTACCACAATTTTTTATGCGAACAGCAACAACAAGAACAACAGCAACAACAATAGCTAAGATTGCAACAGGTTACAAAAATGAGCCAAGTGTAAATTAAGTAATTGCCTGGCAGAAGTTGCTACCGTTGTCATTAGGACAGACTTCACTCAAAAGCCGATGCTGCAACACACATAAAGACGGGAAGCAGCAGCCGTTAAGGATGGGAAAGGGTGACCAATTGCAGGCGACGAGGCGACCAGGCCAACTGTGTGCTTAACCTGCCCAACTGATGGCTATAAATATGAAAAGCCAGCAAGGCAGAGAAAGAGAGCGAACGTTGCAACTAAGCCAAATGAGTAATTTGTGGCACAAAGATACATACATATATATATATATATATATAAGTATCATCAACTAATTACATGTGGAATACCACACGATATTATCTGGAATGATTCTATATATAGACAAAAAAGGAGGCACACTTCAATTTTATAATAAATCTTAATCGAGCTGAATTTTAGATGTGTTTGGATCAAGTGGAATGTGACAAATGATTCAATTTGTATTCATTACATTCGATAGTTAACTCATTTAAATAAAAACGCCAACCGACTTTGAATAGTGAATATCCTGGGATTATATTCGAAAACCCTGCCCCGCAGCCCCGCTGTGGCAATTGAAATCGCTGGCAAATTGCTGCAAAGGTCTTTGGGGTCTGTTGTTTTGAAAGGGGCGGTCAGCGGCCAGCGGCCACAAATCGTTTTATGCAACGTAATAGCCTAAACACAATTAACAGTTATTCATAATCATTTCGAATGCAACTCAAACTCAAACTCCAACTCAACTCGAGATATGCAAATGAACATTGCTGAAGTTGTCGAATTGCAGCTCCATGAAAATTAAGATCAATTTTCAAGCAAGCAAATCAATAAAATAACAGCGCACCACCAGCAGCACAGCACCACCAGCAACACAGCACCACCAGCGGTCGACCAAACGGACGGTGGACAATTCAATTGGTGGCCAATGGGGCAGCAGCTGTTGCTGGAGTTGCAATTACTGCTGCTGCTGCTGCAGGGACAGAAAGTAGCGCTTTATTTGTAGATACCCTGTAAAGATGCATGTTGCTCAACAGCAGCAACAGTTGCTCAGTTGCTCAGTTGCTGTCCATATATTTAACTGTGTGATCTCAGAGATGAGCACATGAAGCACTCAACACACAACAAAGCAAGTCTATCGATAAATATCGATAGACACTCAACTGAGGGGTGTTTTCGAGTCGAACACTCCCCATATTTGTTTCTCGCTTTTTGTTTTTGAACAATTTAAAAGCAATTTGAGTCAGGTTAGCGTGAGGGTTTCCACGGGAAAAGGGGTGTATAGAGACGGGGTTGGGGAGGGTTGGGGGGGTTGGGGGGGTTGGGTTGCAGTTGGTCAATTTTCATTGATTTGGGCGAACGATCGTTGAATTTGCATTTTTCGAGAGTCTCCGCTCCGAAATCGTGTGTGTCAATTCTTTTGGTGTCAGATTTCAATTTCGTTTGTTTGCTTTTCATTGCGTATTGTTGCTGTAAGGCAACAGCAACAGCAGCAACAGCAACAGCAGCAACAGCAGCAGCAGCAGCAGCAGCAGCAACAGCAACAATCATTGGCGGCATTTTTACAAAAGCAGCCGCCGTTGCAAGTTTATTAATTCATTTCGCAGTAGCAGCAGCAACAGCAGACTTGCACGGCAACAACTGTTTTGAGTTAGCAGCAGCAGCAGCAACAACAACAGCAACAACAACAACAACAAAATGTCATCCCCCGCGGCTCGTTTTCCATGTGAAATTTGCATTTTTCATGTGATGCTGTTGTTGTTGTTGTTGTTGCTGGCTCCACACCTTTGGCGGCTATTTCTGCCGCTGTTGCTGTTATTGCTGCTGCTGCTGCTGTTGCTGTTGTTGCTGCTGTTGCTGCTGCATTTGGCCATTGTGTTGATTTATGCGCACATTTTGTGGTCATTTCTCTATGGTCAGTCGTCAGCAACAACAACAACAACAACAACCACAAAATGTGACAGGCTTTAACCAAAATCAGGCAACTGCAAACGCACACACACATACAACATCAACATGCAACATACAACATATAACATATGTATATACATATATATATATATGTATATACACAAATGAATACGCTATTTATCTGCCAGCATTTATCTTTGTATCTGTATCTTTTTAACTGTGTGAACTTTTTACAAATTGTTTTAATTTGGCTTTGGTTATTCCTTTACTGCTGCTGCTGTTGTTGTTGTTGTTGCTCATATTTATGCTAATGTTGTTGTTGTTGTTGTCAGCTGTTTTGGTCAGCCTGAATTACTATTTAAGGCCGCTTTACAATTTGGTAGTCAAATAATCGTTAGTTTCCCCAAGCAAAAAAGAAAAAAAAACTCACCTGACGAGTAAAAGATGAAAAAAAGAGAAAAAAATAAAATAAAAAATAATAATTAATAATTAATTTATGCAATTTTAATGCGGATTTTTATTGCAGAAAAAATATTTAAATATTTATATTATTCATAACATTATTGAAAATGTGTTTGAGACGAGAACATTTGAAATTTGTTTAGCGTTTGCAATCGCGACTCAATATTATCATCATGTTGCATGCAACACAATGCACCAAAATGCCACAGCCTCAACGCACTGAATTGACCCCGAAAATAAAAAATAGAAAAATAATAAATACAGAAAATAAAAGGCGTCGCCTCTTTTTGCCACTATTCGAGAGCCCGGCCCAAAATGCCAAGTTAAAGTTATGGTTTTCATTAGGCCTGCCCGGCGATACAGTTGACCAGACCAAACACACACACACACACACACACACACACAGTTAACACACACACACACACAGTTAACACACACCCGCTAATCTGAGCACATAACTTAACAACGGCGAACGGACGCCAAATGCGGAAGCAGCTTAAGAAACGTTGCCACTTTCTAAAAACTAAGAAAAACTAAAGAAAAGCCTCCAAGCGCAGGGGGAGGAGGTGTGGAGTGGGGGGGGGAGGGATATAGCCTTATCAGGTCGCCCCGAAAATAGCAGCGCGTAATCGAAATTGCGCATCGTTCGTGCAACGGTATGCGGCATGTGGCAGCAATTGGAATTCGATTAAGGTGGCCAGCCACAATGCAATTAGAGGGTGGATGCGTTATTAATGTGGAGCGGAGCGTTGCACAGATATTGATAGAACAAGAGAAACATATATACACTATATATATATATATATATATGTATGTAGACTTGTCTGAGGCATGCGGAAGTGAAAAGCGCCAAAACGTCAGCAAAATGTGCGAAAAATGGCTAAAAAAAAATAAGAAAATAAAAGAAGCAAAAAAAAGACGCCAACACGCGCTGGCGAAGCACTTGATAGCTGCAGTGGGTGGGGGAGGGGTGAGGGGGGCTCTATATTAGATTGCCAAGTGGGAGGTGTTCACGCACACACACACACACACACACCAACACACACACACTTGGCTAGCAGCTAACAAGCCTGGCCAACTGGGCCTGTGTTAAATGAAAACGCATTAAAGCTCAGCCAAACGCTCAGTGGGCGTTGCAAGCAGCAGGCAGCAACATCAGCAGTGGCAGCAACGGAGGCTGCCAACCTGGCCTGGCAACCCTGGCCAGTGGGTGTGCCTTTGAGGCGAACTGAAGACGTTGTCGGGTCTGCCGCTGACGTTGATCGTTGACTGCTGACGGTTGACAGTGCTGCCAACTTGGCTAGCCGAAAAATGTACAGTTACAAAATGTTTCTCAACTTGTTGCAACATTTAATTAAAAGCACAAACTTTGCCAGAATTGAGTTAATTTAAGCAAGTTTCACATTTAAAATGGAAAATGTTGAAAAATAAACACTTTTTGCAGCAAGTTGGCAACGCTGTGCGATCGTTTCGATCTCCCTCTCTCTCTCTCTCTCTCTCTATCTTTGTGTCTATCTCTCTTTCTCCATCTCTGCGATGATTGTCAATTTGGCCGTCGAATGCTGGCGACGGCTTTATCGCTTATTGTCATCTTGGGGCCGGCTAATTAGAAAAACACGTGAGCACGCACAACGGCTGTCTAGTTGTCATAATTAGAGAAAAGACAGAGACAGACAGCGACAGAGAGAGAGAGAGAGAGAGAGGGAGAGAGAGGGAGAGAGAGAGGGAATGTAGATCGGGGTTTGGTGTTTGAAAATTGCGATGCGATAGCGACTGGGCGACAATTTGCTAGATTGATTAGCCGTCCAGCCTATGCCGGGTGGTGCTCGGTGGTGCTCGGTGGTGCTGGGTGGTGCTCGGCGGTGCAGCGCTAACCGGTTAAGGCAATTAATGCCTTAAATGCGGCTGCCTGGTGTGGCATTGTTAATTAATAAAGCGGCGCGAATGAGCTGCAACTAAATATTGAGAGACTGCTGCTGGCTGTTGCTGCGGTGCAACAACAATGGTTGCTGGCAGCAGCTAATTGTTAATGCAAAAATCGTTGCAGGTTAGAAAATCAATTTTTACTTTAATGATCTGGCAGCCAAGTGCCTATTAAAACGCACCCATCGTCAGCATCATCTGCTGCAAGTTGCTGTTGCTGCTGCTGCCGCTTGTTGCTGCCGCTTGTTGCTGTTGCTGTTGCTGCTGCTGCTGCTGCTGAATGCCGCCTATAATTAAGCATCACAAATGGCTGCAAGTCTCTCTCCGTCTCTCTCTCTCTCTCTCTGTTGCTCTCACAGACCGTTAGCGGGTGTAAAAAATAGCAAATGAGTTGCCATAAATTATGATGATTGCAAGTGCGGCAACAGCAACACCAGCAACACAAACAGCAGCAACTGTTTAATGACACATTGCCAAGCGATTGACAAATGTTGCACATGCAAAGAAAAACGCTGAGGGGCCCAAAATCGAGCAAAGCAAAAGAAAAACCTGCAATCAAAGTGGAATCCGATGCATTGCGATTGCTTTCATTATTATTATAGGTTTAGCCAAAGTGCTCTTGCAACATCCAGCAAAAGTGGCTGCCACAAGCAGCTGCACAGCACAGTTGGCCAAAGACAGGACAGTGGTATTGAATCAAAATCGAAATTCATTTTACAAATTGACATACATTGTACACAGATACGATTTCGATTGTGAATGAATTATTGCATATATATATATATATATATATATATATATATATATATATACGCCTGATCTCGGCTACCGATAAAATAGTTCAAAGAGTTAAGATAAATATATTTATTTGCAACATAAATTTGTTAATTTCTTAACAGTTTAGTTATTTTTCATAATTAAATATGCAACAATTGGAAGAAGCTTGCAACATTTAGTTGGTCATCGATCAAGTCAGTTGAACTGGTAATAAATTTATTTATAAGATAGCTGGCTTTGCTGCTAGCCACGCCTCATGTGGCAGACAGGCAACAGTCGCAACAATTCGCCCGCCCAAAACAAAAAAAATCAACAAAGCGGCAGCAGTGGCCCAAAGCAAATACCTAACTATATATGTGTGTGTGTGTGTGTGTGTGTGTGTGTGTGTGAGTGTGTTATTGTATTTGGGGGGCGTGGTCTGTTGGCAGCGGTTGTTGTTGCTGTTGCTGTTGCTGTGGCGGCGCCTGGCAATGCTGGCCAAAGCACTATAATTAAGCCATGCCGAGGGCACTGTTCGAATGGTGCCACAAAAACGGGCAACGGGCAACGGGCAGCGTGCAACGGGGCAGCGGGCTGGCCAAAAAGAGAGTTTCTCGTTGGGAAAGTGAGGGGAGAGGCGGAATATGGAATGGTTGTTTGGGCGACGGCTGAGACGACCGCAAAGTGACAACTTCCTTCTAACCCAATTCGCGTATTTTCTAAACTTTTATGCAAAACACTAAAACAATATCCGCAACGCGTTGTCAACAAATGACATCAAATTGGCAACAGCAACAGCAGCAGCAGCAGCAACTGCCACTGCAACACGACGACCACATTTCCGTTTCAAGCAATTTCCGCGAAGCTCTCTCGACTCTGGCTGGCATCGAGTGCCATTTGATTGGTAAGTAGTTTACGCAGGCAACGGCAACAACCACGACCCTGACCCGCAGCAACATGTTGCATGTTGTGTTGTGTGCCCCAGCAGCAGCAGCAGCAGCAGCAGCAGCAACAGCATGAGTCAAGCAACGCATTTTTTTGTTTTCTTTTTGCGAGCATCAAATGCTAATGTTGCTGCTGCTGCTGTTGCTGTTGTTGCTGCTGCTGTTGCTGTTGTTGCTGCTGCTGTTGTTGCTGCTGCTGGCAGCATCCGTTTGGCGATTTCTATATCTAATTTTCATAATCTCAAAGCATGTTGGACCGCATTCGATATGCCAGCAGCAGCAACATGTTGCAGGAAATCAAGTTGGTCAGCGGCTTGCCTCATTTGAATGCGTGCAACAACAGCAGCAGCAGCAGCAAGAATACAACCGGCGGCACGTTTAGCAACGCATGTCAACGCAACACAACAGCAACATCATAATCATCATCAACAGCAGCAGCAGCAACAGCAAAAGCAAAGCGTACTTTGTAATTAACACACAGCTAGCTTCCGGCAATAGCAACCACAGCAACAGCAACAGCAACCACAGCAGCAACAGCAACAACAACAACAACAACAACAAGTGGAGCAACAAGTGCGTGCAGCAAACATGACATGTGACATGTGTTGGCTAGCGGGTGGCCAACAAACGCGACATCTTCTAGCTGCTGGCGTTGCACCTGAGCAGCAACAACAACAACAGCAGCAGCAGCAGCAGCAGCAGCAGCAGCAACAGCAACAACAACAAATGACGAATGACAAGACATGCAAACGAGTTTGGTCCTGGGCACGGCTCAGACGTTGACAGTTTAGGCCTGGCCGTGGCCAAGATGTCACTTTTCATTAGGCAGCTGCTGTTGTTGCTTCTGTTTTTTGTTGCTGTTGTTGTTGTTGTTGCTGGGCATGATGCATGGGCACCTGTTTTGGCGCGGCGTTTTAGATTAGTCGCCTGTAATTAGTTAATAACATGGCGTGGCATGTCTAAATTGCAGTCGCGACATCAAATTGCAAGCGGCTACATTTTGATGCTGCTGCTGTTGCTGCTGCTGCTGCTACATTTTGATTGATGTTGCTGGGGGCGCTGCGTAAATCTATTGAACCGGCAGCCCAAGCGTAAGAAATTTTATGCATATTTTTAATTGATAAGTTTTTAGCACATGATAAATTTTAATATATGGCAGCTTGTCACCAGCAACAGCAACAGTAGCAGCAACAGCAACAGCAACAGCAGCAACAGCAACAGCAGCAACCTGTTGCCAGCAAATAGCAATAGCAGTCAGCAACAGCAGCAACATAAGCCGACATAAATCCATTAAAGCTGTACAAATTCCAAGTAAATTAAAAGCAGTTAAACTCAATTGATTTTGAGAAGCAGCAACAGCAACAGCAACAGCAGCAGCAGCAGCAACAACACCTCGCCAACAATAAAAATAAACAACAGACAGCAACAGCAACAGCAACAGCAGCAGCAGCAGCAGCAGCATCAGAAACAAGCAGCACCCGAAACGCAAAAGGCCACAAAAGATATCTCGCTGGCAAACAGATCCGAGTCCGGGTCCGGGTCCAGGTCCAGGGTCCAGACACAGGCACAGGCCAAAAAGCCTCAGCTCAATAAATTCGTATCGCATGTGTGTGTGCGTATGTGTGTGTGTGTGCGTGTGTGTGTGTGTGGGCAAGTCAATTGGCCAGGCTAAAAGGAATGCGATGATATTGAAACAACTATGGCAACAAGAGCAGCATCAGAAGCAACAGGCAGCAACAGAAGCCACAGCAAAGGCGTTGTACAAACACATACATACATAACAACAACAACAACAACAGCAACAACAACACAACAGCAACATTGGGCCAAAGTGGTAAACCTTCGACCGGGTGCTTCTCACATTGTGCCACAAGCGCGCGCTTTAAGTCGCCTCCAAAAAATACAAAACAAAAAAAACAGCAACAAAAAAATGTTAAAAAAAGAGACTTGAATAAAAGGGAAGCCAAGAAGACAAAACATGAGTCATGTGGCAGCGGCAACAGCAGCGACAAAGAGTCCAGCTTTTATTGTTGGCCCAAAATTGTGGCAACAACTGCAACAGTCGCTTGTCAATTGATTCGATTAAGCTGTGCTCGCGTGTGGCAGACAAGCACACTGGACACCAGCAGACACAGCAACATGCCACCTCAACGAGGCAAGGACTCGTCGCTGCTGAACGATGAATTAAAGTTAAATAAAATATGAAATTCATTTCAACTGAAACCAAAACCATGCGGCATCAATGCGGCATATTTTTGAGTTATTCCAAGACTTGCCACAAAAATTGGGGGCCTATAAACAAGTGCATGATTAGCAGAGGCTGGTTGGCGATCGCGGAGGATTGCGGTCAAGTGTCGCACAAGCTCAGACCAAAAGGCATCTCTGTTGTTGCACCCACGCAGCAAGCATTGTGTAGCAAGTCGCATTTGCAAGCGAGCAGCAACAACAACAGGCCACTGGCAGCCTTTGGCATTTAACTGACCCAACTGCTGTGTGGAAGCTGCATAGCTGGCTGCCACTTGTGCAACAGCAACAGCAACAAGCGCAACAAGCGCAACAACAACAAAAACTTTCTCTGACCAAGAATGCGCGCAGCTGCAACAGCAACAGCAACAGCAACACACATGTGCAACACGCTGCTGGCCAAATGCAGCGTAGTCCAGTTCAGTTTTAGTCCAGTCATTCATGCGCTTGGCCAAGTCACTCACACACACACACACACACACACACAGTGAGAGAGGCTCAGTTAGTTAAAGCTGCAACAACAACAACAACAACAACAACAACAGCACCCGCCGCGTGTCGATTGAAAATTTATGATCACAATTTTGGTTAATGCATTTTCGTGTTTGTGCCATGATTACCAAATGTTATTCACGCTCCAGTGAGTGTATTCACATGTCCATGTGTGTGTGTATGTGTGTGTCTCTCTCTGTGTGTGTGTGTGTGTGTGTTGGTCTCAGCAATCAATGCCAAAATGGCGCGGGCGCAGTGCGACTTTTTGGTATTTACGGTTAACTAAACATTCCAAACGGGCCACGACAAAGTCCACCTCCCTGCTTACCACTCTTACCACACTTGCCACACTTACCAGGCTTACCAAAAAACCTAAAAAGCCAGAGTTGCCAACGCAAAACAATACATTCGACTTTTGACAAGAACATCGACAGGGAAATGATTTTAAATTGAAATTCAAGTCAATTAACTAAATGTTCTGTAAGTCAAGTATTTTTTTTTTTTTTTTTTGTTGTTGCACAACTCCATTATTTGTTGCAAGTTATGCCAAATGAGCCGTTTTCAATTTGAGCAGAGCGTCAAACATCTGTTATATTTTGAGTGATTTATGGTTTGTCAAAGTGGCTTTCATAAAACAAAATTTTACTTGCTTTTTTCCCCATTTCCTTTGTTATTCAACGGTTGGAAAATGACAAGTCCGTAAGCTTTTCAATTTTATTTGAATTATTCCGAGTGAAATAAAATAGAGAGAAAAGTGTTGAACAACGTTTTCAATTTTGATATATCGAATATCCAATTTTTGGTTGATTAACTTTAATAAATATTAATTTTCACTCCGTTAGAATATTCTAAAGTTGAAACTTGTGCAAATTTGAGCAACTATTTTTAAGTTGAAATGTGTTGGCAACTCTGTGCGGCAGCAGCAACAATTGCTGGCAATTGCCTGCAGCGCCCCCTAGCGGCAAACAATTCCAACGGCCGCTTAGCAGCTGCTGTAAACATATTTTTGGCGTATTTCCGTTTTGTAAACTGTAAACTGCTCTCTCGCCTGACTAGGCAAAATGCATACGGCATACGGCATGCGGCATGTGGCATGTGGCATGCGGCATGTTGCTATTGCTACTGCTGCTGCTGCTGCTGCTGCTGCTGTTGCTGTTGCTCCCATTTTTGGGTTAGGCGTAGGATTGTTGACTCGGCTAATGTGTCTTGTAATTTGCATGGCCATTTGTGAAAAGTGAAAAGCGCGCCGCAAACTTTTTCTGTGAATGTATGTGTGTGTGTGTGTGTGTGTGTGTGTGTGTGTGTGTGTGTGTGTGTGCGTGTGTGTGTATTTGTTTGTGTGTGAAAAAACTCTCAAGCGCTTTTTACCGCTTATTTTCGGCAGCTGTTTGCCAATTTTTTGTTTTTCTTTTTGCGTAAATTATGCGGCGCATTTTGTACCGTTAGCCGCATTGGATAAACAGTAGCACTTACAAGCGCCTTTTATGGGACGGCGGGGGCATGCAGCAAGCAGCAGCAAGCAGCAGCTGACCAAAAACGTCGCTCGCCTATTTTTCTTTTTTCTGCTTTTTTTTTCCTTTTTGCTTTTCGCTTATTCAAAACAAGAGCCGCCACAAAAAAGGCTAAAAAACGGCTAAAAAAAAAACACACACACTTTTTATGGTTATGATTGCGTCCATGCGAATGCTAAATATGCCAGCGAATGGTAATGCGATCGTTGCTGTTGTTGCAGCAACTGTTGTTGCTGTACACGTGGGCGTATGAGCAATGCAGCAAGTTGCTGCTGCTGCTGTTGCTGATGTTGCTGCTGTTGCTGTTGCTGCTTTCACACACAATTAGCGTGTGTTGCTGTGGTGTGCACCCATCTGTGTGTGGGTGAGATGCGAGAAATGCTTGGCCATAAATCATGCCAAGACTCTAACTATTGTCGCTAAAGCAACTGCTGCTGCTGTTGCTGCTGCTGCTGCTTTTGTTGCGTTGACACAATCAACAACAGCAGCAACAGCAGCAAACGGATGGCAGCAATTGATTTGGGCAGCTTTTGCTGCTGCTGATTGCCAGTTTGCTTTGCTTTGCTTCTCTTTTCTCTTCTTTACATTTTTTATTTTATTTTTTAGCCGCGTTCCTTTGACTAATGATACGAAATACGCAGCGGCAGCAGCAGCAGCAGCATCAACATGTTGTTGACACGCGCGCATCGTTAGCAGCAAACCAGGTGAGAAAGCGACCAGGTGCGATTGCTGCTGCTGCTGACTGCTGCTGCTGCTGCTGGTTGCTGCTGCTGGTTGCTGCTGCTGGTTGCTGCTGCTGGCTGCGTGGGTGTCAGCTAAACAACAACATCAACACTCGCCCATTGCCCGGCTTAGGTTTCTAGCTGTTGGTTGTCTCATTGTTGGTGTTGCTCTGCTTACCACCAGCAATATGTGCTGTTGTTGTTGATTTCATTGCAAGTGTTGCTACTGCACTCGACATGCATAAAATGTTGCTGCTGCTGCTGTTGCTGCTTTCATTGTTAATGGTTTTTGAGTTATTGCGAGCGAATGTTGTTGTTGTTATTAATTGTGGCTAAAACATATTGCTGTCGTGCTTAATGATATTATTGTAGCTGTTGCTGTTGAGAGGGAGAGAGAGAGAGAGAGAGACAACAGCAGCAACAATAGTTGCTGTCGTTGTTGCTGCTATTCGACACCTGTTGGCGCTTCAAATCAAAGCACTCCAACTTGTTGCGCACGTGACCGTTGCAGCAACAACATGTTGCCGGCGGGCAAGCAACAGCCACCGTCCTCGTGTTGTTATTGTTATTGTTGTTGTTGCCGCCTCTTGCAAGATCATAATTCACACGCTGCAATCGAAAAGCAATAAAAGGCGAGCACCGGCAAGTGGCCATCATCATAAACGGCACGATTTCGAGGCAGACGCCTCGACGGCAACAACACCAGGCAGCAGGCAGCGGCAGGCAGTGGCATGCAGCAGCAACACGAGCGATAAATCGAGCAGGGACAACAGGTGTCCAATAACAACAGCCACAGCAGCAACCAGAAGCAGAAGCAGAAGAAGCACAAGCAAATAAAAAAGCAGCAGCAGCAGCAACAGCAACAGCAACAACAGCAACAACAACAACAGTTGCCTTTTGTGGTTGTTGCTGTTGCAGCTTCCGCATTCGCATTTGGCCTTCGCCCAGCTTTTGACACCAGCAAACAACAACAACAACCACAACAACAACAACAACAACAACAGCAACAGCAACAAGCACTCTTCTTTGGGTCTGTGGGTAACAATGCCAAGCAGATAAACGACAGAGAGGCCATCCGCATGTTGCCCCTCATGTTTAGGGGCAAGCAGAGCACGCAGAGAGGGGCAAACAAAGCAGAGATGCAAACGATGAAAGGATGAAAGGGGGCAAGGAAGGAAGGAAGGAAGAAACGAAGGGAAGAGAAGGGAAGGGAATATCAACTGGGCCACTGAGTGCCTTAACCTGGGTTCATTTCGGGCAACCGTCCACGTTCTGTGGCTGTTTCACTTAATTGCACCTTTGATTGCAACTCCCTTTGTCATTTCATTTATGAACACAAATTCACACACACAACACACACACACACACACACACACAAACACACACACATGCCACTTCATTCACAGAAAATTGAACAGTCTGATGAGTGTTGAGTTTTAAGTCAGAATACGATAGTTGCAAGTTGAAAAAAGTCAAAGCCGACTTTAGTTAAGTAGAAAGAAAAGCGGGCGTGGCTCGTGGGGCATAGGGGCATAGGGGTGGTGGTTGGAAAAGCCACAAGCAAGCGTAGAAAATAGCGAACAGTGGCAGCAAACCGAGGAAGAGGCAGATAAAATAGCGCGCGTGCAACCTTGAGATAATTTAATCGTTTCTGTTTGCGAGCAAACACACACACACACACACACATACACATATATATTGTATATATATAAATATATAATATACACATATATATATATATAATCGCAATCGCATAAACACTGCAAAAGATGCGAGGGGCTGTCGAATTGTCAGCAACCAATTGAAAACCAACCAACGACAATTGAACTAGTAAAGGAACTGTAAATGGAATCTGAATCGGAACCAGAACCGGAACAATCAGCGTAGCCAACAAAATAATTAACGATTTCAATACACCCTTTAAATCAATTTAATTAACCAAAACTCAACTATGCAAAATGTGGCCAAGTTTCAATTTTTGGCATTTCAACGGGAATTAATAATGAAAATGCACTCAAAAAAAATGCTATTGACTTTCTGCGGAAATGAATGGTGTTTAAATAAAAGTCGTATGTAAACTGAAAGTTGCAGGAACAACTTCAATGGGTATCAAATCAAAAAAAGAATGCTCAGGTGTTCGTGAGAAGAGTCGACTCCTTGAGGCGCATCATTAGGTTTCCAAAAATAATCAAAAAATAAATAAAGATTCAACAGCAGCAGCAACTGAAAGAAAGCATTTCTTTATCGATTCAAATTGTTGTTGTCAAGCACTCAAAGTGAACTTTGCACGAGGCAACAGGCGCAGACAGCGAGGTCTCAATGTTGCCGCTGCTGCTGCTGTTGTTGCTGTTGCTGCTGCTGCTGCTGCTGTTGTTGCTGTTGTTGCTGCTGCTGCTGTTGTTGCTGCTGCTGCTGTTGTTGCTGCTGCTGTTGTTGCTACTGCTGCTGTTGTTGCTGTTGCTGCTGCTGCTGCTGCTGCTGTTGTTGCTGCTGCTGTTGTTGCTGCTGCTGCTGCTGTTGTTGCTGCTGTTGCTGCTGCTGCTCATCGTCACCAAACACTGATAAATTATTTGACAGATTATATTTGCGTTGAACTTTGGCAACAGTCGGCGGCTGCATTAATAAAAATAAGAACACACGACGCAAGTGTGGAGCAAGTTTTGCACAAAAATATTGTACATCAAACAAATAATAGTGGCTGCCACTGAGAGTCGCCGAATGCTCACGACTAGCTGATACCCTAACAAGCAAACAAATAGCTGCAACAATCAATTGTTGCACAATTATTGTAAGACTCCAAGTTGCAATTATTTCTCAGCTAACTGAGAACTCTACAAGTGCATCCATCACATATATATAGATGCATACATATCTACACACACACACATATACATACATATATATATATATATATTTTTGTCAGATTTAAATTGAACATTTTCGCAGGGTATCCGAGGAGCAACTGCAGCGGATCGAGTGAAAGTTGGTGGCGCGCAGGCTGCGGTGCAAGAAGCAGTTACAGCAGATGGTGGAGCCAGTGCCAGTGGCACAGCTGAAGTTAGCCCCCCACTTCCCCCACCCACTCCCTCGCCCTGCTCCACTCTAAGCCCCATCGCGGATTTGTGATGCAGTTTTTGCCCCGTTGCCAGTTCGTTTGCTAACAAATGAGCGTCATGTCTTTGCCGTCGCAAAACAAATCTGAGCAATTTTTTATGATAAATAACACCCGAGAGAGAGTGAGAGAGAGACAGTTAGAAAGAGAGAGACAGAGAGAGAGAGAGAGAGGGAGTCAGAGACAGGAATATGCACCAAAAACAAGCAGATGTGTTCCTCGGCGGCAACTGTTCGTCTAGCAAAATACCCTCCAAGCAGAGATCGGCCAGCAGATATATATATATATATATATATACATATATATATGTATAAATATATTTTCATAGCCTAGATACGTTCTCTACATATTTAAACAATCTATTATTTAAAATATGCACACCCAAAAATAGACCCAAAACGATAAGTCGAAATTTCTGTTGCTTCAAAGCGTTTTTTATAACAAAACTTTTGTTTAAAAATCTTGTTAAAAACGCAAGCTGAAACTGTAAAATGCATACATTTTTATATTAATATTTATTATATATATTGCTTAATTAAAATATTATTATTTTTATTTTTTTTTTTTATAGGAACTTGTCGAAAGATGAAAGGTTTAAAATACTTTGACTTGTTGGACTTGGATGATGCTAATGAAAAGTTTGGATGGAAATAGGTATATTTTTCAGTTGTTTTCGAGTGTCCGACTTTAGGTTACCCATTGTCTGTTGAGGTGTGTTTTTGAACCGGTTACAGGGTATACAAATGCACTGCGTATGTGCAACTAAGCAGCCTGCAATATTAAGTGCGGGCCCCCGAGCGCTTAACGGGTACCACGCATAGATGCAACAATAGGAGGGGCAGGGCGGTGAGGGGTGGGGCACTGGGGCACGGCACTGATGCACTGAGGCGCAGAGGCGACTCGGCAATTGGGCGACTGGCGGCGACTTGTGCAAACAAACAAATCGCTGCAGATTTATTTTAGTGCAAAGCGCGCAGCGAAATTGCTCTGCTTGCGTGGGCAGTCAGTGCGAGCGAGACGGAGATACTCCACAAGAGAGATGGCGAGATGTGTGTGAGAGAGAGGGAGAGAGAGGATAGCAGTATGCAGTTGCAAGCGGCGCTGTTGGAATCGATGCGCTATTGAAAAATGCGCGCTTTCAGCGCGGTAATTAAAAGATGAATCGTTCGGCATGTGGCAAATCTAATAAGTTGCCACAGAGTGCGGCGCAGAACGCTGCCAACAAATGACGTGTCATTAAGAGCGATAACGCCCCATTTTGTGGCAGCTAAATATAAGCCAGGTTGCCAGGCTGCCAGGCTGCCAGGCTGCTCGACTTGCCACGTTCCACTCAACTAGCAGCTATGATTGATGCCAGCTTTTATGGCTAACGGAATGCGACAGGCAGCCAACTGGGCAGCTGCATGTTGCAACAACAACAACAACAGCAACATACAGCAAGTGAAAGTTTTACCCCTACAGTCCAAAATACATATGCATATATTTATATACATATATATATATATATATATATATATATATATATATATATATATTTGTTTGTATAGCGGAAACACCTAACGGCACATTCCAGCACATTTCGCAATGACAATTAGCAAAGAAGACGGCGACAGGAACTGTTCCTGCCACATCACCAGCTGCTGCTGCTGCTGCTGCTGCTGCTGTTGCCGCACGTGCCACAACTTTCACCGGCACTTAAAGGACGGAACAACAACAACAACAACAACAAATACGTGTATGCAAAAGGGTTGCCAGCAAAACACTCTCATTTAGCTGATAGAAATCTTCCCCTGCGCATCGCGAATTCGGGTCACACACAAAAAAAAAACAAAACAAAATACAAAAATTAAAATAAAAGAGGTGGGAGAAAGAACAGCTAACAGACAACAGACAGCAAACATCAGACATCAGACAGATATCGCAGTTGGGGTGCAACATGGTATAACGGTGCAACTACCCTCCTCACTCCTTGCTCCTGTCTCCTGCAGTCACTGACTGCTTCAAGTTGAAGTCAACTGTCAGCTGAATTCTCCAAGATTGTATATATATACATATATACTCAATATATGAATAATAGCAGCTAAAAATAAACACTCATTTGCATATCAAACAACTAAGAATGCTATAGTCGAGAGAGTTCGACTCCAAGTCCAAGTACCTAATCGTAACTCTGAGTTGTCTCGTAAATTAGAAAATACAAATTTCCTTATCTTTAAAATTGTTGACTTTTATTGCTATCGGAAATCGATTTATATCGATAACCGCCAAATGAAATGAAATGAAAGTTTTAAAAGGAGTTCTTCCCTAATCATAATCAATTTAACCACAAATTTGAGTTCCATACAGAGGCAAAGAATAATGCCATATATCTATTAGTCATTTGGTCGCCGATTAGGTTCATTAGCTCACCTAATATCATATCCAGGATGGTCGAAGAAGGCGTGGGGGGTTGGAGGGTTGGGGCGTCTTTTGGCTGCACTTACCTGCAAATGGAATGAAACGAAAGAGTGGCAATTAGATAAAGATAAAGATTAAGTTATAGATAAAGGTGCTGAATAGTACACACACACACACACACACACACACACACACACGCACACACATCGATCGGAAAAGAACAAAGCGAATGCCGCCGTTCATTGTGCGAATGCTGAGAATAGATTGAAGGAGCCGAAGGAGAGAATGAATTGCATTGAATTGGTTGGGCACCGATATTACATAAGTGCGAACTGCAATTAAGCGCAATTCAGAGCGCGGTCTCAGAGTCAAGTGCGACTGCGAGGAGTGCAACTGCCACAAGACGTCCAACTGCAACTGCAACTGCAGCAATCAGGCTTACAACAATGCAAACGCTGCCAACGTTGCTGCTGCTGCTGTGAAAATTGATTAAACTCATTCATCAAATCAAATGTGTGGCAAGTTCAAATGAGAGGCAGCTGCAGCCAACTTGCAACTCACACAACAGGCAACTGGCAACTGGCAACTTTGCAACGACTGCCAATTACCTTGCCAAGCAAATCAATTGTTGCCTTAATGAAATAATAGACATTTCAGGGCCGCAGCCAAATAAACAAAGATCGACCAACGAACACATACCCTGTAATTATTTGTTGTTTGTTTTAGTTTCGTTTGCTTTCCTTTCGTTTTGTTTGTCAAAATCGTCGTTTTAAAATTGCTTTCAATTTGCCAAAAACAAAATGCTCTCAAAATAACTTGATTTTCTGTTTTTTATTGAATAGGGTATATCAAATATAAAATAGTGTTAATTTATTTAATAAAAAATAAAATAAAATAAAACAAACAAACAAAAAAAAACAACAAACAAAACAACGCCAAATTCCATTAAAAACGACAACTTTCAAATGGCCAGTTGGCAATTTTTTGGACGTTGTTGCCAGAGAGAGAAAGGCAGCGACCAGGGCGTGGCCACAATTTACTTTATGCAGTTACCAACAACAACAACAACAACAACAATGCGTATGCTTGTCTGCCAATGCACTTGGGGAAAAACGAGAGAAAAAAGAAAAACGACAAACGAAAAAACAGATATGATCCAATTCAATTTAAGCGCGTGTCGCATGCAAACGACAAAAACAGCAAATAGCAAATTGTTGTACTAGTTGTAGCAGTTGTTGTTGTTGTTGTTGCTGCTGCTGCTGTTGCTGTTGCTGTTTGCTGTTGCAGTTGTTGTTGTACAAATGCAATTACAACTAAACACACAGACACGAGGAGTTGACGCCACCGCCAACGACGAAAGCGCACTTTTTACTCCGCCCACTTTTCCCACACCCATATTTGCAATGACGACGCCGGCACGACGATGCAACAGCAACAACAGCAACAACAACAACAACAACAACAGCAGCAACCACATTTAAAAGAGAGAGGTTACAACAACAGCTCACATTTACAATAATAATTAATGCAAGCCAAAGCCACAGATGAGCTTTAGTATAATACACTCAGCGAAAAAATCGACCTAAATTTTAGGGTATCATCAAACGGGAAATTCACCGTTTTATTCATTAAGTAAATGTCTAAAAGGGTTTTTATGGCTTTTCTTTGTGCATTTCAAAGTACATTTTACCAAATTGTACAAAAAATAATGGCAGCTTTGTTTTTACTTATATTTTTGCTACACATTAGTTTTTTAAGATTTAACAAATATACAAATTTATAAATTAAATTTAAATTTATATTAATTTATATAAATTTATTATAATTTATTTATAAATTTATATTAATTGATTCTACACCGATTTGAGCACAGGCCACAGCTAAACTTAAAAAAAAAGCCGAGAAAACATAAATTAAATCATCTTTTAATCATTTTTTTTTTTTAAATTTAATAATATTTTTAATATTCCTTTAAAATGGAAAGAAGAAGAAAAAAGCGCTCTAATTATAGGACGCATTTTTGCGTATATTTAGAAACTATTTATAAAAAGCAATACAAGTTGGAGCGTATTTTCCCCCAGTGTATACATATACATACACACATTATATATATACAGATAATTGCGAAATAAAAGTTTTTAGTTGGTGCTTAAAAAAAAGCATAGTTCGAATAATACAAAATTTGTGATGACTTCAAAGTGTCGCATGAAGCGTTTTTAATTCCACTACCTTTGCCCTTGCCGCCTAACATGAGTTTTCATGCCTTTCTCTTTGTCGTGCCTCCTGTAGGCAATTGTAATTGAATCAAATTTACGAGTCTTGTTCTCTTCTATCTTTCTTCTTCTTCTTCTTTTTTTGTTTTTTGTTTTTTTTTTGAGATGGGCGGGGCTGAGGGAACTGGGCGACAACCAAATGCGATTCACACCTGAGCAGCGTCTCTGCCTCGAATTGTTGTTTGTTGTTTTTCTTTTCTTGTGTTTTTTGTTTTTTTTTTTGTGTTGTGTTGTTTTCTATGTATTTTTGTCTGTTTTGTCTCATTCGCATTCGCATCTGTTGTCGTTGGCTGTCTGTCAGCGCTGACGTTGATGAAAAGCGTTGCGGTACTCGTGGGAAAATCAGCTCAGCGCTCCTCTGCTCCTCTTTTGCTCGCACACACATCCCACACCCCCTCCCCCTCGCCCTTCCCCCTATTTTTTTTTCGTGTTATTTGCCACGTTTGCGGTTAGGTGTGTGTGTGTGTGTGTTGTAGTTGTGTGTTGCTGTTTTTGGGCTTTGCCATTTTGTGTGGGCTGATGAAAAAGTTTCGCCGCAATTCGTTGCGCTGCATTAAGCAAAGCAGTGCAACAACAACAACAACAACAACAACAACAACAACAACAATTGCAATCAACGTCAAAAATTGTTAGGCGAAAGCAATTCTTGTCGCACCTGGTTTGCCTTAAAAGATCGCTCACTCTCTCCCTATCTCTCTCTCCCTCTCTCTCTCTCTCTTTCGCTCTTTCTTAGCGATGCTTGCTCGTTTGGAATTTGTTCTTATCGGCAAAATACACGCATGCAAAATGCGCTATTCCACCTACCACAAACCCGCCTACACCCCCCACACCCCGAAGCCTACCCAAACGGGGCTTATCAGACGACGACGAGGTCGAAGTCGGCCTGCTGCTGTCGACTATATATATATATATATATATATATATATATATATATATATGCAATTCTATTTCCATTTTCTATTTTTATTTCTAGAGTTTTTGGGGACGGTCTCCAAAACGAAACCCAAATTAATTAATACTAAATATTTCACATTTAAAATATGAATTTTTAGCAATTAAACTAAATATGAAATATTTTTGTTTCAAGTATTATCAAAAAAGTCAAACATTTAATAATGAGTACATTTTTGAAATTGTTATTAATTGAGTCTTGATATATTGTGGTTGGAAGAGATTTGTGTGACACCCTCGATAATTCATATATATAATTGAATTTCTAATTGCTCAAGTAATTTTTTGTATTTTTTATATTAAGATTTAGTTGCAACAACCACAATAAATTGCCGATTATCGCATTTGAAATTCAACGACAGCGAGTCTGCTAAAAAACATAATTGCTATTAAAGAAATGATTAAAATGTTTAAAGAAATGGCAATTTTTATTATGAATAAGTGTCCGGTTTCTAGCTTCAATCAATCATGCAACATTCTGTTAGGCAATTAGCATAAATAGCATCGGTTATAAGCCATTAAAAACAGCTGCAGGATTAATGTCATTTGTGCAACTGATTCCTTTCAATAAAAAATTAAATATTGTGCGAATAGATTTCACATGAATAAGCTATTTATATTTTTTGATTGTATTTTTGTTAACTGCTTAATAACGTGCTTATTTAATATTACGTATACATCATATTTGCAATTATAGTTTTTACTTGACTCACCCTGTTTGCTTATGCAGCAGGCAGCGACACACACGATAAAGTTGTTGTAAAAAATATTACAAATAAAAACAACGACAATTATTTGCACAAATGTTGAAGAATTCGTTGACTCTCTCTATCTCTCTCTCTCGCTCTCGCTCTCAAGCTCACTTCTCTTTCACACACACACACTACTTCCTTTCTCTTTCTATTATATGAGAAACGTGGCGTTCATTTCTTGTCCACTGCATATACATATATTTATATATATGTATACATATTAACATATTTGTACATTAAATAAAATATTAAAAAAAAATAAAAATAAAGGGAAGCAATTAAAAAAAAATGAAATGGCTTTGCAATTACAGAACAACAACAACAACTGGCAACGGTGAACGTTTAACGGTTAACGGCATACGCCAAAACGCAAAAACGGCACGGACTGCGTCCAAAGGAATTCGCGCTTATGAACACGTAGACGCAATGCTGCAACCGCTGACGCTGACGCAGGCGCGACGCAGACGCAGGCGTCACGGCGACGCAAGCGACACGTTACACGAGCCGCTAACCACTCCTCCTGCCAACAGCAGCAACGCGAACAACAACAACAATGGATAAGCGTGTAGCCTTGAGATCAACGCAGGCAGCATGCGTTTTTCAACGCACACCAAAAGCGGAAATTGACAACGGAAAGAAGTGCGTCAATTGTGTTATTGTTATTGTTGCTGTTGATGTTGCTGTTGATGTTGCTGTTGATGTTGATGTTTTGTTCCGAGTCGAGAACCCACTTAGAATGCAACGTGAACGACGGCGACGACGACGACGACGCCGCGCACACAAATAACTAACAGCGACTGTAGTAAAATGACAACTGAAACCGCAGGCGCATTGAAAACGAGTAACGACAACGGCGACTGCGACGCAACTGCAATTGGCGCTGGCTGCGCTCAGAGCGTTGGTGTATGAACCGATTCTAACGCAGCTGACGGCGACGGCGTCTTTTTTTCACAGCTGCTGCTGCTGCCTCTGCCGCTGCTGCTTTTTTCGCATTCTATTTTGCAAGCTTTTCACTTTTTGACGACGACGACGACGGCGACGACGTCACGGCGACAATTGCACTCGCATTAGATGTAGAGCGCCTGCTGCCCGTGAGAGTATATTGTGTTTTGCGTATAAGGGAGAGAGAGCAATAGAAAGATAGGCGGCACAGTGGTCGCTCGTTAAAAGCAATTACATTTTGCAAATTAATGCATAGTCCTTAATTAATTTTCTTTGTCGAAAAAACATTCAAAGCTTGTCCCATAGAGGCGAAGCGTACGTATCCCTTAGAGAGTGTTCACTGTACAGCTAATTATTATTATTTATTTTTTTGCGTGTGTGTCCTTAATTAATTTCATTCGTCCAAAAAATACTTTCAGCTTGTGCCATAGAACAGAAGCGTATGTATCCATTCGCGAGTGTTCACTGTACAACGAATTCTTTTTCTTTTTTTTTGCGTGTATTTGTGAGTGCGGAAATGCAGCGGGAGACGCAGCCGCGTGCAAGGCCAAAGGTGTATGAAAGAGCCAGCGCATAGTGTGCGTTTATTTATATAAGTGTGTGTGTGCGTGTGCGTGTGTGTGTAACAAGTGTAACTGATCGCGTTAGACGTGCAGCGAGAGCTGCTCGCGTCGTATGCATAATCGCACATAGACTGCAGCTGCCTGCCTGCCGCCTGCCGCCTGCCTGCCTAACTCTCAACTGTCAACTGTCAACCGTTATCCCCCTCGCTTTCCCTCTCCCCCACCCATGACCCCATCGACTCAGTCAGCCTGCGATCAGTCATCGGCGCACATTGCACGCGCGTGCCCTTGAAAACTTGACCCAAACGCTGCAGCCGCAGCTGCAGTTGCCATGCTGCAAGCACTGTCTCCCCTCCCGCAACCTACACGCCCCCCGCCCGCCTTTAATGTTTGCTCGCAAACAAAAGAAAGTGCACAAATTGTTGAAATTCTTAAAAATAAAACACAAGTTTCGCGTGCATGTGCGCAAATAGCTAAAACAAAAAGGCAAAAGCACAACACAATTTTTGGGGAAAACAGCAGAACGCCACGATTTAACGCGCGGCGCACAAATCAAATCTATTTGTTGCCATGACTAGTATGTGTGTGTGTGTGTGTGTGTGTGTGAGTGAAAGCCAATGTCCAACAGTTTTCATTGCCAAACACAATTTTTATACAAATGTGGTGCGGTATTTATTTTGTTTGTTTTCTCGTCTTACTTTTGTTTCTTTTTTTGTTATTCTTTTTTTATGTTTTTTTTTTTGCCTTGCTATTTTTTGCTTAGTTGCGCAAAAGACAACAAATGCAAAAGAATCAACCGAAAAACCAAAATAATGTCAGCCAGCATCAAAAGACGCGCGACTGCATCACAATAGACGAAAGATCTACATATGTGGGGGAGAGAGTGACAGAGAGAGTGGGAGTGGGAGTGAGAGGGCAGAGTGCATGAGGGGAGACTGCAATCTCTCCACTTTCAGATGGATGCACGTTGTACACACACACACACACACACACGCATACATCTATTTACTTATGCTTGTGTGTATTTTGTGAGCCGTGACGTGTGCGGGAAGTGCGCAAATTAATGGAATCGCATAAAGACCAAAAGGGAATTGAGTTTCATTTACAATACGCTTACAATATTAAATATGCCACTTATGGTATAAATTGTAATAATATTCTTATCAACTTAGGCTTTTACTCCAGTTTATCATATTATTTTATTTGCCCTGAAAATATGCATTTATTATTTCATTTGCCTGCCACATATTTGTTGTATTTTTATTTAAATTTAATTACCTAATGTTTTGAATTGTAGGGTGAAATATGAAATTTCTGTGCGACGATCGCGAAAGCAATTCAAAAGTGCAATGCCAAAGTATTCAACATCTCTACACACACACACACACACACACACACACACACACACACATAGTACATAGCTTTATGTGCGCACTCTGCCAAAGTCGCGCCAATTGCTAACTATTCAAGGTCGTGCGGCGAATGCACCTAACACAGCAACAACAACAACAACAACAACAGCAATATATAACAACAACAATAAAGTTCCGCCCGCATACGCAAAATGTTTGAGTGTTCTTCAAATTGCAAACAAGTATACAAAACGACAACAACAACAACAACAAATACAATTTGCGCTCGTAAATTGCAAAAGCGCCGCAGTCGCTGCCGATGCCGCTGCCAGCAGCAAATGAATTTCACTGTCAAGGTCGAGAAGCGTCGCGTCGTCGCTCGTTCCGATGCGCAACGCAATGCGATCGCTGCAGCAGTCGCAGCCGCAGAAAGAGACCGCAAAAGAGAGAGAGAGAGAGAGAGGAGTGAGAGGAGAGCGTGCTCGCTGGCGCGTGTGGGCGCGAGCGCATTCGGCATTGACGGAAACGACGCGCAGCTTATGTAAGAGCAGCGCAGCGCAGCGCATGTTGTCCACCACTGAGCGTGTGGGGTTGGGGTGGGGTGGTTGTGCGCGGGCAGCAAGCATCCAAATGCATACGCATGACGTCGCTGCTGCTGCTACTGCTGCTGCTGCTGCTCTCTTTCTCTCCCTCCCACTGTTCTCTGCTCTGCCTCAGCACGCAGCATTTCCTGCAGTTTGTCGCTGCGCATTTCATATCGTTCTTGGTTTCGCTTGTTGTCGTTGTTTCTGTGTGTGTGTTTTTGTGCCATTTCGCATGTTTTTCTATCGCCGCAATTGTTTTTCTCAAGTTCGCGGCTCTTGTGCAATTTGTCAGACCGCACCCAACCAACCCTTACCCCTAACCCCCACCACAGAATGCGTAATAATTCACAAATTGCAGCGGGCGGTAAACAAAAACAGCCATAAATCAAATGTGGAGCGAGCGAACCGAACTAGCCGAGACTCATGGACGCCACGCCCTGCACATCCCACCCGCAACAGCCACGAAAATGCAGACATAATTTGACATAAGCGATGTTAAAGTTCAACCGCAAAACAACATCAAAGGCAACGCCAAAATCATCAGCTGATGATGCCTGGCAATGATTGACTCGACTCAACCAAACTCGCCACTTGACGACGACGACGACGATGCGACGGCGGCGATAATGTCAAAGGCAGTCGCGGACACCCGAACGCCCGAACACTCGAACGCCGCCCGAACAGCTCCTCGGTGGCTCCCAGCTCACGGTCGCTTAATCATGTTCAAGAAAGCAACAAAAAATAAAAAATAAAAAAAAAAATAAAAAAAATAAAGTGCAGCAGCATCGTCGTCGAATGCAGCGCCTGTCAAAGCTGCGATTAATCTCACTCACGGAGAGCGAGCGAGCGCGGAGAGAAAGAGAGAGAGAGAGAGAGAGCGAGAGCGAGAGAGCGAGCGAGAATTCAGCACAGTGGCCAACATGCGAAATGGCCCAATGCGAATGCGATGAAAATGATGAAAATCAGTGGATTTGCAAACGATGAAAACCCATCGAAATCATCCAAAATGTGCAACTAAAAATGTGATAAAATGCATTTTATTTTACATGTGGCATGTGGCACACAAATGATGCAAATGATGAATGCGGTTTTCATATCTTTGCTGTCGACAAATGTGTAATTTAAATATGTAAAACAAAGCAATACGAATTGTATATCGATTGATATCGATTAATATCGATTGTAGTTATTTATTTAGATCAACTTTTGGGCTAAGGCAAAATTCACATGTTGCAACCGCTTAAGCTAATTACCCAATGGAATTTGCTGGGAAGCTCGTTGGGCACTGGCCACTGTGGCAGCAGCATTCATAATTGAGATATGAACTTGGTAATATTTCATAAAAGCCTGGCCAAACTGGCGAGCCTGGCCAACTGGCCAACTGGGGAACTGGGCAACTGGGAAACTAGCTGGCTGAGTGCTGATCGCGGCTTGTTCGTCTAGAAATAACTTAATTGTCACTCAATTACTCAGTTTTCAGCTAAAAGCATTCATTGCTCTGGCTTAACGTCAGAGCCAAACGCCCACTGGAGCCACAGAGCGGAGCTAAAAAAAAAAAAAAAAAAACTGGACAACTGGACAAGTGGACAACCGGAGAAGTGGCAAACTGGCGACTGGACGCACGTTTACTCTGCTCCTTGGCTAGGCGTGAATAATAGGCGAGAGCCGAAGAGCTCTGGCCTGAATGAAAATTGATGAGTTGCGACAGTTTTTGGCCAAAGGGCAAAAGCGGCTAAAAGAACCCACAAACAAAATAAAATACAAAAAAGAAAAATATATTTATATATACATACACTACTATATACATATATATATATATATATATATATATAAGAATAAACCGAAGCAAAATAAAAAATGAGTATAAAACTGGGCACGGCTCAGTAGAGAATAGCAACAAAACTACAACAACAAAAACAACAACAACAAAAAGGGGAAAAGAAAACGTTTGTCATGCCTTTCAGTTCCAGGCTGGAGAGTGGCGAATCCTCGGGCTGCATTCGGGGATTGCCAACTCAATGCAACCATCAATCAAATTTACTTGTTTGCAACAATGTAAATGTGGATACATTTAGATATATAAATATATATATATATATATATATATATATATAGATATATATATATGTGTGTGTGGGTGTTGTGTGAGGTCGCTCTAAAGTTCAAATCAAATTCGCCATTCTGCGAGGCGATGTTTTGATTGACGCCTCAATCGAAGTGACTTGATTGAAGCTCTTAAGTGGAAAGTCCGATCGATTTTTGTTCAGATTCTATACGGAAAAAAGTTCGTTTTCTGCAGTTTTTCAATGGCAGGCAAAAATGCTAATGAGCTCTATTAAGATGTGAGCTGTATTAAATGATTGATTTATTATATATGCGTTTGATCTTTTAACCTATTCAGCGATTGAAGTTGCTTAACCTTCAATTACTAATGTTTGACACTTGATTGAATCTAGATACATTTTATTTATGGTGTTGCTTCATTTAAATACTTATTGAAGCTATCCCAATTTAATTAAATTCATTTGATTACATCATGATTGATTTGATATAAAACAATTGATTGATTAGTGCATCTTTGAGGACACCTGTGCCACATTTTTGCTGTCAGTTTATCAGTCGTTACACTGTGTTACATCGTGATTGATAAAAAAAAACATTTGATTGACTTGGCTTGTGGCTTGATTGACGCAATTTATTGCACTGAACTGCTATCAGTTCTTTTATGTTTGCCACTTATACAACACTTACATCATGATTGATGCGATTCACTTAAAGAAGCCCTCTCAGTTTCCTTTTGTTAACTTCACCCACCCCCCCGCCCACTGTTCGTTCCACAACTGCCACACAGTGCCACACGGTTCACATGGCCTCCGCACCACATAAATCCTAATCAAAACTGTGCGCAAACAAGCTACAACAACAACAACAACAAGAAGAAGAAGAAGAACAAGAACAAGACAACAACAACGCCACATGGATGGAGGCTCCCAGGGATGTAGTTGGAGCTGGATGCGATGAGCGTGCATCTATAAATCCATTAATGCCATTTACCGCATAAACATAAAGAAAACGCTCCACAAATTCCCGACTCGGATGCGACTCCATGAGGCATCAACACTCTCGACCCAAAGATGCTGAGGGGCACAAGGGGCAAAGAGGCATCCCGAGCATTGCAATTGCTCCATAAACTAAAACTAAATTGCTCAATAATTTTGTCCACATTTGATGATGTCTTTTGGCCAAGACGTTCCCCCTCTCTCTCTCTCGCTCTCTGGCTCTCTCTCTCTCTCTCTACGTATCTCTAACAGTGTCTGGCTTTCAACTTCGACTTCTACTCCGGCTCAGAGTCAGGGATGGAGCGGGTGAGCTGCTTGGAGCCCTGCGAATTGCAGTCACGATTGTGCCTGCGAATGGAGCCCACAAATTCAAAACCCATAAAGACATCAAAGCAGCAACGCGTGTAACAATTTGCCAGCCAACAACAACAGCAACAACAACAGCAACAACAACAAGCAACATAGCGACAACAACAACAACAACATCAACAATGAGAACAACAAATCCATGTTGCTGAACTGGCAAACGCAACAAAACGCAAATTAACAACGGCAACACACAACATCAGGCAAGGGAGGGGCAAAGGGGCAAGGGGGCAAACAGAAGACAAAGGCGTTGTAGGAGTAGAAGTAGTAGTTGCAGTAGTAGTTGTTGCAGTTGCAGTTGTTGTTGTTGCAGGGGCAGTGCAAGAGGTAAGGGGGCAGATGCAGACAGGTCGGGTCGTGGATGACGACGACGACGAAGGCGACCTGACCAGGCATCCACATCCGCAGCAGCAGCAGCAGCAGCAGCTGCATGTGAAATAAGGAATACCCTTAACAAATTAGAAACTCAAGTTAAGCTTTTAATTTAAGCAGATTAATTCAAGAAAGAAATATAAAAAAAATAAAAAAAATAAAATAAAAATTATGTACAAATTAATCAAATCCCATAATAAGCAGAGAAGAAGAAGAAGAGAGTATCTCAGAATGGGGGAAAGGCAAAACTAAGCTATTTCTCAAAACAGTAGAAGTAGAAATAGAATGAGAAGTAGAAGGAGAAGTGGAAGGTGCAAGTAGAAGGAGAAGGTGGAAGGAGAAGTGGAAGGTAGAAGTAGAAGTAGAAGAAGAAGGAGAAACAATAGCGCCGAAAGCTCTGATCGATATCAATAGATATGATGGAAAGGGCATTTGCATAAGCAATCGATCGATCGATGGATGGATCAATGGATCAATGGATGGATGGATCGGATGATTCGGATGGATCGAGTGGGGGAACCTGAAGCGAGAAACGCGAACGTGGAACGTATACGGAATGTTGTGTTCCCATAATTTGTGATAAGCTGGGAGAGGAGAGAGCCCACCCACACCCCGATATCTGTGGATGGATGGATGGATGGACGGTTGATGGCGCCTTGTATGCCGCTGGGGGCACGATCGATGCGGCAGCTGAAATGCTCATTAAAAATGTAGAAAGCTCAGAGAGTTAGCGGCTCTCTCAGCTGGGATTGCGCTGTCAGCGCTAATCGCACGATCTTAATTTACAGCAACAAACGCAGCAACAGCAGCAGCAGCAGCAGCAGCAGCAGCAACAACAAAACAGGACGACAACAACAACGACAACAACAACACTGAGAGATCGGCGATCGCAAACGATCTAAGAGTTGGCCAATTTGGCGAACGCAACTTTCGCTTTTGGCTGTTGCTAACGATCGTCAATCGACGGCAATTTATTATTATGCAGCGTTTGTTAGTTCGCATTTTAATTCAATTAAAAATCGGTTAGAGATCATGGTAATTATGCCACACATAAATATGTATATCAGCCGAAGCAGGAAAACAACAACAACAACAGCAACAACAATCGATTAAACAATCGATTAAACAATCGCCAACGGTCGCAACTGAATCGAGCAACTACCGATCATGTCCTAGATAAACAGTTACATTTATTTCTCCCAGCTTCATGTGCCGTGCCTCAAATTGTGATCAATGTTGATGGGAGACCAACACAGAAACTATTTTTAGTTGTTGTTGCGATAATTAAATATCGTCAATTATCGATAAAAATCCTTTGCTCTGATTTGCTATCAAAAATTATGATTTTTTTTCGATTTCTCTTTGTGCCACATCCTTAAGCGTTTCAATTGCATGTTTACTTGCAGCAGATGTTTCCACAACTTGACAAAAACTGAATAAACCAACAACTGGCTAACTATATTTCTATCTTTCTCTATGCCCCGTCTCCCTCTCTCTGTCTGTCTGTCTCTCTCTCGCACGCACGCACTTGGAAAAGACATGACAAAACGTTAACAAAATCGCATAAAAATGTTAAATGTTGCATGTTGTTTGCATTTGGAGGACGACAAGCAACAGCAACAACAACAACAACCAATGTTCGCCTTTTGAATGACAACAACAACAACAACAACTGCAACAAGAAATCGTGGGCGCACAATAGAGTTGTCGTTGTCGTTGTCGTTGTTGCTGTCGTTGTTGTTGTTGTTCTTGTTTGTTGTTGTTGTTGTTTTATTGCTGCTGTTGTTGTTTGAGTTGTGCCGCTGCGTTTTTTGACATTTTGTAACACGCGCCTGCCAAGCGGCATAAAAATTGACATATTATAATGTCATTGGCGTTCCCGATTTGCGCCACTGCGTCGACTGCCACAATTCGTCAATTCGCGGGCGGCCCGCGTGGGTGGGCGGTCGGTCGGTCTCTCCACACAAGAGAGTTATGCGCCCAGAGTTGCCACAGTTGTCTAAGCTATTGTTGTTGTTATTGCTGTTGTTGTTGTTGTTGTTCGTTTTGTACGTTTTGTTTGTTTTGTTTGTTTTGACAGGCAACGCACTTCAGCCTCAACTGTGGCTTCTATTTTCCTTGCATTTTTCTTTTCATTTTTTTCCTATTTTTTTTCTATTTTTTTTTTTGTACATGTTTATTTCTAGTCGGGACACGAACCGCAATCCAAATCCAAATCGCAGTCGCAGTCTTTTGTCTGTTGTCTTTTGTCTGTGCTGCTTTTGCCAATACACAACATTCTTATCAGATTGTTGCAATATTTTCCTGTTGCTCTATGTTGCTGTTGTTGCTGTTGTTGCTGTTGCTGTTGTTGCTGTTGTTGTTGTTGTTGCAGCCCGCACTCGAGTCGAGCTGCAACAAATAGATCTTTATCAAGTCTTTGACTCGGGCTTTGCTAACAACAACAACAACAACATGCATAGAAACTGCAACAACAACAACAACAACAACAAACAAACATGTAATGAAAATTATGACAAGCAACAACAACAAAATAGTAAGAAAAAAAAAAAGTATTCTTGTAATATGAAAAATTATAATTCAATGGAAAATTGCGCCCACACACGCGTACCGCACACACACACACACACACACACACACACACACACACACACATATATGACAGAGCAACAATTGTTGCTGTTATTTGGCCCATTGGCTTATCGAGAGCGGAAAGCGTTGTTGCTGTTGTTGTTGTTGCTGTTGTTGTTTTTGCTGCTGTTGTTGTTGTTGTTGTTGCTGTTGTTGCTGCTGTTGTTGCTGTTGCTGTTGTTGTTGTTGCTGTTGTTTACTCAGTTAGCTCAAATGTTGTCAATTGTTTGATTGTTTGATTTACTTTTTTGAATTTGGCCTCCACAACTATGCCTCAAATCACTTGCAGCATTTTGCGTCCTGCAAAAATTAGCGCAACACAAACAAAAATAGGAGAAAAAGAAATAAATTTAACAAGATCCATCAATCAGCAATGGTTGAGGAAATTTCCATCGATCGATAAGTCGCTTGTTGCAAGAACCGAATGTCAAGATCAGACTGTCGAGATTAGAGAGAGAGAGCGAGGGAGAGAGGGCGAGAGAGTGAGAGGGGGAGAGAGTAGAGATGTGAATTTGGAACAAACTCTGAGCACAGCTGGTGATTGAATCGGAAAGCATTTAACATTCAGCATAGTTTGCAATCGATCTGTAGATATATATATATATATATATATATATATATATATATATATATATATATACATATATATATAGATCTTCAGTGGATCTAAGCAGAGAATGTCAAGCATTTATTTTCATTTGTTGCAATCTTAGAAATATTTTATTACTTCTTAATTTATTTATAATTTCAATTTTATTTTAAATATAATTTAATTCAAATTTTTGATTTTTGTTTTAGTTGTCAATAAATAAATAAATAATTAATTAAATCTCGTTTTCAAATGCTCAATTTAATTTTAAAGCACAACATTAAAATAATTATAATTTATTACATTCTAATTAGGTTAAGTTGTAAGTACAGTGAAACACAAGTACGAGGCACAACTGAGCTGGCTTTTCTGGCCAACTGCTGCTTGGTAAATTAGCATATCAGTTGGCTAGCAAAAAAAGACAACAACAACATGAAGAAAACTAACAACAAACAACAAACAAATTGCAGGAACCGTTAGCCGAATGCGTTTCCCATGTGCAGCATGTGTGTATCTTCAACCAATGACAACGACAATGGCAACAACAACAGCAACAACAGCAACAGCAACAACAACAGCAACATTGGCATTGTGATTATTGTTGTTGTTGTTGCTGTTGCTTTTGTCGTTTATCACGCATCGCTGTCAAAGTGTCACTTTAGCTTAACGTTGGTGCAACGCCAAAAGATATCGCAGACGTCTTCAAGCAGCAGCAGCAACAACAGCAGCAGCAGCAACAGCAGCAGCAACAACAGCAACAACAGCAGCAGCAGCAGCAACAGCAGCAACAGCAGCAGTTGGCCAAGTGGGAAAGCGGCGGCTGCGCACGCGTAATAACGCATAATGTGCCAACAACAACAACAGCAACAACAACAACAGCAACAACAACAACAACACAAAATCACGTTAATGACAGCGACGACGTGCCTTGAGGACTGGGGTCCCCAGCAACTTGCAGCTTGGCACTGAGTTTTAGCCACGTGATTGCCAGTTGTTGCCAATCCGCAGGCGGCGGCGACGGCCAACAAACGCTGCAGGCTAAGAGTCGAGAAAAAGATACTGCAACAGCAACAGCAACAACAATAACAACAGAGGCAACAACGACAAATAAAGGAAGGCAACCGGGCAGGCATCCAAAGCCAACTGCTGTTTTGTCACATCATTATCAGTTGGCCAAAGAGTGTGTGTGCGTGTGTGCGTGTGTGTGTGTGTGTGTGTGTGCGTGTGTGCGTGTGTGTGTGTTGGCCTGTTGCGCAGAATTGGTGGCATTATTGACATGACGAACATGGCAGGTGTGAAGGAATTCGCCACTAAATCATGTTGTGCGGTCCATTTTGATTGGACGACATTTTGTCGGCGGCGATTGTTGTCTTAATAAAGTCATCTAGCGGTTAACATTTTACAGCCACAACAACACTGTGCAACACGAAAATATGTTATAAATTTATTAAAAAAAAAAAAAAAAAAAAAATCCAAATTTGAAAAACAGATTTCAAATTGTAACTCGCTGAGTTTGGCAACAAAAATAAATCGCGATAGCGCATGTTGCAACTGCAGCTCAATTACAACAAATGGCAAATGGCACATTTTGTAGCCGAGTGTGTTTTTGGCTAAAACAGTGCAGGGAATTGAAACGTTTAGTTGGAGTTTGAGTTGCAGTTGCAGTTGAAGTGGAAGTTGAAGTTGAAGTGGAAGTCGAAGTCTGATGAAGTCCCCACAAGCAAACAGAAAGAAAAAAGCGTGTGTGTGTGTGTGTGTGTTGCATGAATAATTCATAACAATAAAAGACAGGCAACAGCAACAGCAACAGCAACATGAAAGCTGGTCCAGTTATTAACTGGCATTGTGCACAAAAAAGTGAAAGCTCATAAGGCAATCAGTCAAAACGTCATCAATAGAATTAAGTAATCAACTTGCAGAGCCGCAAAACTGACCACACACAACACACAACACACAGGCAGCCGGCAGCCGAGGCAGTTGCAAGCAGCAGCAGTGGCAACATGCGAGGCAGCAGCGGACAATAGGCAGCTGGCAAGCAAAAAACAACAACAGCAACTAAAAACAAGAGCTTCGCATTGATTGTGGTCAAAAAGGAGTTGTCGAGAACAAAAGGGCGAGTGGCAGGACCACCAGCAAAAAGAGTGGCCAAGAACAGTCAGCAATCGGCAACCAGCAACTGGCAACCGGCAACCGGCAACCAGCAAACAGCAACCAGCAAAAAACAGCAGTTGCCACTTTTTTTTTGTGCCCACTTTTTTGTTGTTGTTTTTTTTTTCTTTTTTTTTTGGCAAGTTGTTTGGCCTGGCCGACACAGTTCTGTGGTTGTGGCCAGTTAAAAGCGAGGCACGAGAGAGAAAACGAATGTCGATAAAGATAAGCAGCCAAGCAACAAGAAACAAGCAACACAACATGTTAATTTGGCGTATCAGAGACCAACCAGCGAAGAGCAACTTGCAACTTGCAACGCAGCTCAAAACAAACCAAAAATTAGAGATCAACAAAAATCAAAAAAATATATAAAGTTGTGATGCGTGCCCCAGCTGCACATTGCAGTCTGCCACAGCGTTAACAGTTCAACTTTTTCCAAGTCAAAGTTGCCCCCAATAAATCAAAATTTTCACTTAACTTAGTTCACTTGGCAAATTCAACAAATATATAAAAATCGAGTTTGAAAACTCAGTATAAAAACTATATTCATCGGGACTAGTTCCAAAATTAAATAACTGAAAAATAGAAATTTTCCATTTTCAGCTTAAAAATTGAATTGCCACAAATTGCGAACGGGAACAACCCAAAAGCCAGGAAAACAACAACAAAAAATGGACCGATTAAACTCAACTTCACACTCCCTCTATGATTATGAAGAAGAAGTTATTCTGGATAAGTTGATATCGGTTATACTGATCCTGGCCTATACATATATATATGTATATATCCGTTGCAACACTTAGGAGCGTTAAAACCATCTTCGTCATGTTTCGGTGTTGCTTGCAAAGCAATTAAACTCTCGATGCCAAAAAGAATCACAAACATCACGTAAGACAATCATAATATAATAATAATAGTAATAATAATAATAATAATAATATAATATATATCTATGGGGCAGGTTGGATGGAGGAGCTGTGGACCCAACAGGAATCTCAATCGATCGAATCCCTCAATAAAGAAATAATGAATTCCTTTAAATTACTCAAATAAATAGTTACGATATTTATTAAATATTTATGCATTTCTCATTTTTCCAATTTTCTGTGTCAAATTGTTGACAGTTATTCTTTTTTTTTTGCTGTTATTTTCACAGGAAAACTGAAAACTGGCTGGCAAACTTCACATGCCCCACTTTGATTTGCTTATCTGGGGGCTTTGTGCAATTGTAAATAGATTCAACATTAAAATTATCCAACTTCAAAGCAGTAACCTTTTCTCATTTTTTCATTTTTTCATTTTTCATTTTTCATTGCAAAAGAAAAACAAGAAGAAGAAGCAGCAGAAGCAGCAGAAGAAGAGCAACAATAGATTTTTGACGTCTGGAAATTGTGCAGAGTGCAATTTGCAGTGGCCTCCAAGTTCAACTAACATTAAAAATGAAAAGTAGAAGTAGAAGTAGATGTGGATGTGGATGTGGAAGTAGATGTGGAAGCCATAGCCATGGCCAAAAGATGCAGCTGAAGACGCGGCTCGAAAGATGTGGCAGTGGCAACAGCAGCAGCAGCAGCAGCAACGGCAGCAGCAGCAGCAGCAACGGCAGCTACCCAAAGGAATGCGGCGGCAAATGAAATTGGCAAGAGAAGAGGCCAGTAAAGAAACTTGGCTAGAAACGGGCATTGCCAAGACAATTCGAGTTGCGTGATTTGCGTGAGCGTCGTGCGTTGACTGACTGACAAACTGACAAACGGACAAACTGACAAACTGACAAACGGACAAACTGACAAACTGACGAACTGAAGAGACTTGCAACTGCTGCAAGCTGCTGCTCTGTCTTCTGCTCCATGTTGCGGGAGTTTTTCCAGCTGCACTAAACCAAATTACAATACACACACACACACACACACACACACGCACACATAGGAGCGAGCATAGATGCAGTTGCAGTTGCAGTTGCAGCAGTTAAAGTCAGTTTGCAGTTTGCAGCTTCGAGTTGCAGTTGGGTACTTGGCACACACCAACACAATTGAAATTCCTTTGGCGCAGAAATTGCATTTCACGCTGAAAATGCGTGCTCTGCGTGCAGCAGCCTAAAGTGCAACAATACCAACAACAACAACAACAACAACAACAGCAGCAGCAACAACAGCAGCAACAGGAACCAAGCAATTATGGTTCAAAATGCAAGTCGTTTTCAACATACTCTCATCTGTGGTTGAGTTATTATAAAAAAACAGACGAAAATGCTCTCTTCACTTTTTGCATTGGGAAATGGATTTTCCAATTTTCATATACATTTCAGCTAATGATTATTAATTGTATATAAATATTAAAGTGGAATCACGAAATAATTTCTTAAAGCTTCCCAAAAATAAAAAAAGTTGACTTAAATCTAAGGAAGAAAATTGTATAAAAAATTATATAAAAAATAGAATTTTACTGGTTTTCCACAAGGATAAATTTAGTTCTTAAATCTCAGTTCTTCTTCTACTTAAATCAATATAAAAAATAGAATTTGACTGGTTTTCCACAAGGATAAATTTAGTTCTTAAAACTCAGTTCTTCTTCTACTTAAATCGGTGCTTTCTTCTTTCACTTTGTAGCTGTTTCTGTTTTCAATTTAATACAAGAAGATATGTTGCTGTTGCAGCATTGCTGTGTTGCTGCTGTGGCAAGTGCAATGCGTTAGCTGAAAGGATTCGTGGCCTGAAAGGGAGTTCAGTGAAACGCACAAAACTTTATGGGATCAGAGCTGACTGGCAAACTTTATGACATAGTGATGTTAATCTCAGCTCTGCCACAGTCAGCAGTCAGCAGTTGGAGTCGGAGTCGGCAGTCAACAGTTGGCAGTTGGAGTCGACTCGAGTCGATGTTGCACTCGCAGTTGCAGTCGCGGTCGCAGTCAGTAGGAGGCTGCCAAGTAGCATTCAGGGCAAAAGTGTAGGTGAGCGCCTGCGCAAGCCGCTGGGTGGCTGTTGCAGTTGCTGCAACATGTTGCCGATTGTGGGACGCAATTCCGTCATGCCACAAAATGCCCAAAGCACAACACTTGCCACGCTTAAAGCAGCGGCTGCTGCTGCTGCTGCTGATGCTGCTGTTGTTGCATCCTTCGCTTTGGAGTCACGTCTTTGGGCCGCTTCCCATTCAGCGATTAGCTGGCATTTTGCGTGAATCGAATTTAAGTTAGAAATACAAAAAAATAACTGCAAAAAAAAATAAACAAAAATTGAAAATGAAGAAAAGCAACGCAGCAATGTTTTTGTGGCATGCCATCCAAAAACAAAAATAATTGCTGTCAATATTTGCGGCACTGCAACTTTGCTGCTTGCTGTTTGCCTTGCCTGACAGAGAGAGAGAGAGAGAGAGAGAGAGAGCGAAAGAGACAGACTGTCGAGTTGTCAAAGCAAATATTCGCTTTTATTTATTTATTTATTTTTTTTTTGTTTGTTTGTTGATTTTTGACAGACGCCGTACGCAACTTTTTGGCCCCCACACGAAAACAACAACAACAACAACAACAGCAGCAGCGGCAACAACAACTCATGAGCCAGCAATTTTCGCAGACTCAAGAGCTGCAAGTTGCAAGCCACATTCGTTAGCCAAATGGAGGAGGAGGAGGAGGAGGAGGTGGAGGATCTCTGGAGGAGTTCCCCCAAGTCTGAGTAAGGCCCTGTCAGGTCAACAATCTAATTACAAGTCGGCGCACGCAGCTGTCGCCCCACAAAATCAGTCGGCTGTTCTTGGCCGGGCTAAAATGTTGTTTCGTGACTGGGCGCAGTTTTCATTTTGGCCCTTTCCCAGTTCCGCAATGTTCACCGCAAGCACGCACTTAGCCACTAACAGCATTAAGCATCTGAAATTTGATTATTGCAAACCCATAATCAACCAAAAAGGATCTCAAAATCAACTTATACTATATATATATATATATATATACATACATTTATATATATATATATATATATAATAATCTTGTGTAAAATTGAAAACAGAAACAGCTACAAAGTGAAAGAAGAAAGCACTTATTTAAGTAGAAGAAGAACTGAGATTGAAGAACTAAATTTATCCTTGTGGAAAACCAGTCAAATTCTATTTTTTTATATTGATTTAAGTAGAAGAAGAATTGAGATTTAAGAACTAAATTTATCCTTGTGGAAAACCAGTCAAATTCTATTTTTTATATTGATTTAAGTAGAAGAAGAATTGAGATTTAAGAACAAAATTTATCCTTGTGGAAAAGGAGTCAAATTTTTTTTTATATTGATTAAAGTAGAAGAAGAACTGAGTTTTAAGAACTAAATTTATCCTTGTGGAAAACCAGTCAAAATTTTATTTTTTATATTGATTTAAGTAGAAGAAGAATTGAGATTTAAGAACTAAATTTATCCTTGAGGAAAACCAGTCAAATTCTATTTTTTATATTGATTTAAGTAGAAGAAGAACTGAGATTTAAGAACTAAATTTATCCTTGTGGAAAACCAGTCAAATTCTATTTTTTATATTGATTAAAGTAGAAGAAGAACTGAGTTTTAAGAACTAAATTTATCCTCGTGGAAAACCAGTCAAATTCTATTTTTTATATAATTTTTTATACAATTTTCTTCTTTAGACTTAAGTGAACTTTTTTAATTTTGGTAAGCTTTAAGAAAGCATTTCGTGATTGTCGCAGCTGTCTCCACTTAAATATTTATATACAATTAATAATCATTAGCTGAACTGAACTGAGCTCGAAACTGAAATGGATATGAAAATTGGAAAATCCATTTTCGTTAACCAAAAAACAACGAAACAACAAAAAATGCACATTGATTTACGCTCTTAATGCACTCACGTCAAACAGCGGAAGTTGAGAGGCGCCACGGGCGGGGTGAGAAATCCATTAATAAATAAAGGTCGCAGAAGCGTTGACAACACTCACCTGCAACGAGAGAGTGGGAGCGAGACGGAGAATGAATGAAAATAAAATGTGTGCAAGGCAAAAATATTGTTAAAAAAGAATTTCATTAAGTGCAAATGCTGCCAAGGGCCAGCAAAATGGCGGCCATTATGAAGCAGCACACCCAAACACACACACACACACACACATATGCATATTATAATAATAATAGTGGTATACATGTGGTTGCTGTTGCTGTTGCATGTTGCGTGTGTGTCAACTTTTGCACTTTTTGCGCAAATGCAAATAGTGTAAAATGTGAAATGTGAAGTGAAGCAGGTGAATGCTAAACACACACACAGTGTTGGGAGGGGGGGGGGGAGGGGGTGTAGGTGTGTGTGTGTCGAGGAGGAGGGGCAGGCATGTGGATACGAATGCGAGAGCCCGAAACATAAAACGAAGCTGTCGCAGTCAACGCTTCAGCGATTCGCACTCGAATATATATAAATATATAAATATATATATATATATATGTATATATGTGCGATATATGTGCCATGTGTATCGGTGTGTGGCGCAACTTCAATGGCCGTTGCATTATCGCCGCAACGCAACTAGCAACAACAACAACAACAGCAACAAGAAACAACCACACGCCTACAATTGGCAAAGCGCCCAACAGCAACTGTCCAACCCCAAACTAAAAATTATATACATATATATATACATATATATATGTATGTATATATGAGTGTGTATTAAGTCTGGTAATATTCGAAATATTTGTGGCATTAAAGGGAAGGAAGGGTGCTGAGTTGGGGGTGGATAGGAGCAGCAGGGAAAACAACAAACACGCAAGGCAAACAACAGCAGGCAGCAGAGCCTAGAGAAGGCGTGTGCTATGTGTGTGTGTGTGGTGTGTGTGTGGTGTGTGTGTGGTGTGTGTGTGCGTGTGTGTGCGTGTGTTGAAGTGTGTGTAGGGTAGCTCAATTTCAAGTCAAGCAGCAGGCAAAGCCAACTGGACACACACAAAATGCAAGTGGAAGTGTGTAAGAGTGAGAGAGACAACAAATGCCAATGCGAGGGAGAGAGTGACACAGAGAGTGTGAGTGCGAGTGTGTGTGTGTGTGTGAGAGAGAGAGAGAGAGTGAAAGCGAGGCTCTTTGGCTGAACGCATTAAATGCTCGGATGAGCGAGCGAGGCAGGAAGACAGGGGAGTCGGGGCAAACGAAGGGTCGCAAATGCCTAGGCGGTAAGGGTTGTTCACACACACACACACATAGATATGTGTGTGTGTGTGTGTGTGTGCGTGTGTGTGAACGAGATGGCATAGGTTAAACGAGCCTAGGTCGAGGCGCTGCCAGTCAAGACAAACAAACAAAAGTGCGACAGAGTGAAAAGTGCTAAGAAAACAACAACAACAACAATAACACACACACTCACACACACACACTCACACACACTCACACACACACACACACACAACTCGAATGGTTACCCAGCGTGTTGTGCCTAGGCATAGTTTGGCTTCTTTTCGAGGGTCGGCTGCCATTTTAGTTTTGCCACCATCGACTTTTGGCCATAAATAATGCAACAACTATTTCAAAATCAAAAATAACAGCATAATTTATGTGTATGTGTGTGTGTGTGTGTGTGTGTAGGTGTGTAAAAAAGCCTAAGTAAATAATATAAATTATTATGAAAAATTAAAAATTGAATATTGATTTTGAACCGATTTACTAATTAAATTCAATACAGTTAACTTTGACCAAATTGGAATAAGCCACAGTTTGTTACCATTTAAGCCTAATTTCAACTTTTAGCCTTAATCCCCAAAAGATTAAAATTCGCTTAACTTAATTTGCCGATTGTTGAATGTGCAAAATTAATTTTTTATCGATACACAGAAATGGGCACAAATAGTTAACATAAAAAGTTGTTGCTGTGGTTTTTCTTCTTCTTTTTGTTAATTAAAATAATGTTTGACAAAAAAAAAAAAAAAAATTATAATAATATTTTATAATTATTGATCTGGGGGCAGAATAAAGTCGCTTGACAAATTGCTTTATTGTCGAGGAATAACAAGTTGCTGGCGGGTGACTCTCTTCGAGATGTGCTCGGAGACACTGCGACAAACAAGCAGTCGCTCGGAGCAGCTATTAAGCCTCGTTAGAGTCTGGTCTAGACTCTAGACCCAATCAAAGACACAAACTCCACTCTGTGATTACCTTTTCTCGCTGTGTAATTAAATCAAAATGAGAGGAACGACGCCAGCAGCAGCAACTAGGAATCATTTTAAACGCCAGCTCCAAGCACATGTATACATATATGTATATATGTATGTATATGTATATGTGTTTGTGTATGTATATATATATATATATGTGTGTATAGCAGAGATCGTGAGTAATGCCAGTTTATATAGCCACTTTGAAAGTTAACTATTTAACGCCGGCTTTCAATGCATGTTGCTGGTTAACGCAACAAATTTTGGAGTGCCCTCGGCACCTGTCTGCAGCACACCGCCCCTCTGGCTAAAAAAAACATAAAACATAAAACATAAAAATAAAAATAACATAAATAAATAAATAATACAAATTGCCTGACTTTGGCATTGAATCTTGTTTCGTTTCGTTTGGTTTTGGTTTGGTTTTGATTTCGTTTCGCATTTGATGACGGAACTCGAAAAAGTGAGCACCGCTCACTGCATCTGTATTGGTGTAGTGTCTATCTATCTATATATATACATATATATATATACATATATATATGTATGTATGTATGTATATATAAGTATATATGTTTGTCTGTATTTATTGTGTGCATGTTGCGCGCGCGAATTAAATTCAGCTTCAGTCTTGCGCCGCCTTCTCTCTCTCTCTCCCTCGCTCTCTCTCTGACTTGCTCACTACTTGTATTAAGCCACCCTGCTATTGTTGTTGTTGTTGTTGTTGTTGTCGTTTCTCTCAACATTTCATTTGTTAACCATTCCGTTCATTCTGCTGCTGCCGCTGATTTGCTTTGCTTTTCTTTACCTTTGCGCGGCTGCATTCGCGCTGCGCACGCGCAAAACTTGTTAGAACTTTTGTGTTCTATTCCTATATAAATACATATACATATATATCTATAAATACATATACATATATATCTATATATATATATATATATATATATATACGCTTAAAGCGTAGATTGTTGAGTTATCGCACTGGGGGAGGGAATCAGAGAATACAGAAAGTCGGGTAGCGGTCCGTTCATCGTTTGCCGCAAATGTTCAAGGTTAACAACGCTCGAGAGCTCAAAACTCAAGTTTGTGCAGTTGGCAGTTGGCAGTTGCCATTTGGCTATGGTTGCTTCTAATATACATACACACACACACACACACACACACACACACACATACATGCATAGATGCACAGTGACGGTCAAGTGAATAGAATTCAGAGCTTTTCCCACAAACAGCACAAAAAGGTTCAGCAGCTATTTTAATAGAATCTGCACTATTTTAAGGCAAAATCTATTATTATTAGTATTTTGATTAAATTCAATGTATTATCAGTGAAAACCATTTCTATGTTTATGTTATAGATTATAAATCCACTGTCTCTTTCATACTGTTTTATAGCCTTTAAATATGTTGATTAATGTTTAAATAAATTGCCACATAAAAAAAAAAAAAAAAAGTTCCTTAAAGCTTTTCATTTTGGCGATCAACTCGCTAAAAGATTAACAAGATTTCCACAAATAAGCAAATAAAATTCAAAATATTTCATTTTTTTTCTCAGTGCTGACAACGAAAATAGCGCCAGTGCTAAAATAGGACTTTTGAGTTGAATTAACTTTTAATACTTTGCTTTAATGCATAAAAAGGCGGAATAAAAAATGTTTTAATAAAATATTAAAATAATGAGGAAATGCATTTATTTTTTGGTTTCTATCAAGAGGAGAACGACACAAGTCTTCTTCTTCTCCATCTTCGGCTGTCCTGAATCTGATCTACCAGTAATAGATACTACTATCTATACTATATATTTAGTTTTTGAAAACACACATTTCAAAATGCATTTGTTGAAAAATTTATGAAACTTTTCTAGCAAAGACTGATTGTGATTTTTGTGCTATTTTTGCTGCCACAGCTATTTATCGGGTTGACAACCAGTCGAGTAGGTAGAGCCCGATAGTGGGTAGCGAAACTATATATATATATATATATATATATATATATATATATAAATATGTATATACATATGTATACATATGTATGTAAATAAGTGCCCGCAGCTGTTATTGTGTAATGCTCCCGGAATGAATAGCGAAATAATGCAATTTTGCATTGCGAATTTCTCCTGCGTTGATCCTTGCAACACTGCTGCCTATTACGAATTAATTAATTATATGGGTTAATAAATAAAAGTTACTAATTGTATTTAAAATGCGAAATTGAATTATTTCTTCAACTTCATTAATGAAGAGTTACTTTAATATTTCGAACCAAGTAAATCTAGTAGTCTTTTGATTTACATTTTGAACAGAGTAGGATTTCGATTCAAGATTTTCTCATTCGTTTGATTCTCTGGGTGTATTTCGTTTTATAAAAGCACACAATTTTCTAGTTTTATATTTTGTAAAATATTTTTGGTCGTTTCCCAATTTTTTTTTTTTTTTTTTTGTATTTTGGAAAAATTTTAGACGTTGAAACCGGAAAAAAAAGTGAATAACATTTTCGGTCAACAACAAAAATAGTGGCAACGTGGCTGAAACTTCGACGTGGTCAACAGGTCAGTCGAAGATCAGCAGCAGCAACAGCAGCAACAGCAGCGAGCCAAGCAGGCACCTAGCCCATCAACAGGGTGCCTCAAGTGAAGCGTAAGTGAAGCCCTTGCAGCAGCCATTAAAGTGGAAGCAGAAGAAAATGTCCTTGAGTGGTGCCTCCAAAACACGGAAAGCATTCAAGTGGTAAGCGAAACAAGAAAAGTCATTTTGATTGAATTTGAATTAAGCTACTTTCAATTAATTACGCAACTGCTCAAATTAATTTATTATTATTTGAAGTATGTTTCATAACTAATATGATTATGAAAACATTCTCAATTTAAATGTAGTACTTGAAATGAGTAAGCATAATTTTGACATAAGATTTAAATGTCAAAATTGAGAATTGCTGGCTGAAAATCGGTTTAGTTGGCAATCAAAACTTTGTCATTGGCAATCATCAGTTTGTTAGCCACTTCAAAAACTTGTTAAAGGCTGCATGAAATTAAGTCGATTTTTGTTCATTGTGTATATAAAACAAACCAAAATTTGGCAAAAGTTTCGGGAGCAGGTAGCCGAAGAAGAGAAAGAAAAAAACGCTTAGAAAACCGCAAAATGCTTTTTAGGCATTTTTTTTTTTTATTAGCTTCTGGGCCATAGAAACATCTGTATACATATATAGAAACTATATGCGAGGCAGGTATTTAAATTCACACATGCATGCTACATATGTATCTATGGCTGTACTTATGTATCTGTGCCACGGTGTTCGCCAGCAGTTGATGAACCGTTATTCAGGCAACGCACACCATAGGCAATAAAACATTTGCGGTGCTGTTGTTGTTGTTGTTGCTGTTGCTCCACAGAAAACTAACAACAACATCAACAAAAAGACAAAAAGATAAATGAAATCAGCAAAAACCCAGCAAAAAAAAAAAAAATTGCAAATAAAAAAAATTTAATTTTTTTTTTGCGAATCGGCACGCAGTTGCCAGTTGAGCATTTGACCTAAATACACTGCCTGCCATTTGCTGTTGTTGTTTTTGTTGTTGTTGTTGTTGTTGTTGTTGTAGTTCTCAATAGGCTAAACTTAACGCGCTTTTGTGCGTCGCCATAAAAGACAAAAAACGAAGGCAGCGAAATAAAATAAAATGGCAAATAAAAAGAATTCGCTGTTAGATGTTGTTGTTGTTGCTGTCGCTGCTAATTTCGCGAAAAAAAAAGAAAGAAAAATAAATAATAATGCGAAAAAGCGAATTCTATTCCGCGTTCGTCGGCGGCCGAAAAGCAGGCATGAAATGAACAACTGTACACAAAAAGCAAAAAGTCACTGTCGACGCGGACGCTGACCGCGACGGCGACGGCGACGGCGACGTGGACGTCGACTTCGACGGCGCGTCACTTTGACTCTTGTTCTTTTCCTTTTGCTTTGGCGCTGCTGCTTCTGCTTTGGTGCCTGCTAAATTTATAGCCACTTACGCATGACGCTAAAAAGCAGCTGACAAAAGCTCGCACACACACACACACATCGATATGAAAGCTGGCTGCGTTTCTAACTGCTTTTATAAACAGGCAGCATACACACACACACACACACATAGGCGCTAACTAGGCGGCCAACTAAACTTAACCAGCGCCCTCTGCTCTGTTGCCAAGCTGCAAAGGCGCAGCAGCAGCAAGCAGCGCCGATTACGCAATGCGTTCATTGCTTAACACACACATAAACATGCACAAACACACGCACACACACAAGCTAAGAGGAGCAGCAGCAGCAACAACAGCGTTTTTGTTTCGTTTCCGTGATCGACGCGTTTGCAAAAAAAAAGAAGAAACAAAAAAAATAAACAGTAAAAAAAATTCGCAAATAGCAAAAGTTGCGTTGCGTGCGACCCAATTGGAAATTAGACACACAAATTCAGCAAGCGAGTGACAGAGGCGCAAAAAAAAGAGGTTCTAGTGACAGATGTACTTGCCTAAGCACATCTTTAGGAATTCACAGTAAATATATATATATATATATATATATATATGTATATACATATATTATTTCTTAATAAATTTTTTATTTATTTTGATATGTATAATTCTGCATATCGAAATGATACCATTTTCAGCATAGCTTGGTTTAGCTTTTGTTTTGTGTGCTTTGTGAAGAAGAAATTCTTCTGGCTTTTTTCGAATTTTTTGTTTTTCGTTTTTTGTTTATTTTCTTTTTTTTTTGTTTTTTTGTCAGCGTTTGAGCATTTAAGTTTTGAAGTCATTTATTTTGTGGGCTCTGCGAAGCGTTTGGCCTGTCATGTTGCCCAACCGAAAAGAGAAATTTTGCAGTCGCTTGTGTGTCTGCCGCTGACCTTTGGCTTGACCGTGGGCGTGAGTTTTGCGAAAAAAAAACGCCAAAAAAAAAAAACAACAACCAACAAAATAGTTGCGAAAAATGTTTCTAGCGGGTTTGCCGGCCAGTTGAAATTCAATGCTATCTACGCACACGCACACACACAAACACACACAAGCACACGCACACCAGCGCAATCTGCGCAAATTAGTTCAGTGGGTGCCTGTGTTGTTGTTGTTGTTGCCAGCTGGCGCGGTGTCATTTAAATTTAGCAGCAGCAGCAGCAGCAGCAGCGAGCGACGTCAGCCGGCAAAATTAAGCATTGAAAATCATAAAGAGAAACAGCAACAACAGAAATTCGCACAAATCTGTCCTTGACACACTTTGCGTATACGCAATTTACGCAGCCCGCTCGTTGCGTGTGAGTGCGTGCGAATTAGCGTGCGTGCGTGTGTGTGTGTGTGCGTGTGTGTGTGTTCGTTTGTGCGTGTGCGTGTGACCTACTTACGTATCTGCCAGATACAGATAACAACATATGATTTCAGCATTCGCATATGCGAAACTAGTCGTATCAGCAGCTGCTTTGCCTACTCCCCAACCTCTCTCTTTTGCTCTCTCTCCCCCCTCTCTCTGTCTTTCTCTCTCTCTCTCTCTCTCTCTATGTCTCAGTCTCTGGCGGGCCGGAAGTGTTGCCGCTTTTCGTTTGAGGGGCATTTGGTTTGGCATCTCTATCGAACACTCTGCTGCATTATTGGCATTGATTGATCGCGTCGCCTTGCCGCCAGTTCAAAAGGTGCAACAACAGACAAATTGCAACAAAGTGCAACCAAAAAAAAAAAAAACAAAAAAAAAAATGCACTGAAAACAACCATTTAAAAACAAAAAAAAAAGATTAATACTTGCATAATGGCCAATGCATTTTCGGGCAGCTGCTTTAATGGCTAATAAATGTGTGGCTAAAATGTTGGCCAAAGATCAGCGGACTGCCGAAGATCAGGTGGGTCAACAGCGCCAAACAGACAATGAATAATTATGCGTTAATCAAATTCAACAATTAATTATAGACTGGAGCAGATCAATTCCAAAATCAGCTGATTGTTCAAATACAAATATTATTGCAAGTCGAGCTATGTTGGATTTGAAATGTACTCATTTAAAAAAAAAGCACCTTTCAATTTTTATTTAAGTAAACAGCCGAAGATGGATACATAAAATACAGTTAACATAATCATAAGAATATATATATATATATATATATATATATATATATATATATATATATATATATATATATATATATATATATATCTGGAAAGTTCGCTGCTGAGCAATAAGTATTTCATAGGAAAGAATGCGGATGGTATTTTGAGAGCATGTTTATAAATTATAAAAATCAGGAAGTAACAAAATCGAGACTATAGTTATACATATTTACGATATATACGATTTAGATATGATATAGATATATATGTGACTCTTAAGAACTAATAGAATTATTATTGGGTTTGTTGCTGAGATACGAAACTAGGCACATTTGTGTGTACATCAAATATGCCCAACTATATAGCAAATGTACGTATGTATTTATTCAAATGTACATACATATGTACATATGTTTAGTTGTGGCAATATTTTGTGGCATATTGTGTCAGCCTATCAAATGCATTCCAGTTCAAATTGCTTTTCTTGTTGTTGCTGTTGTTGTTGTTGCCTCGGCATTTTATTGCTGTTTATCTCGCTGTCTATTTTTATAATTATTATTTTAATACATTTCTTTCATATGCACAAATAGAAAATATATGTTTCTCCCCTCCCCCTTCCCCCCCCCTCTCTCTCTCTATCTATCTCCCTCTCTCATGTCTTTCTAAAGTACGTGCCTTGGGCTTGACTCAATGCAAGGGGCAAAAAGGGCGGGGAAGTGCGGAAGTGAGTGGCATTTAATGCATGTATCACACACACACACACACACACATATATATATATATGTATATTTATATATTATACAATAGATAACAAAACTATGCATGTATGTATTTATGTATGTATGTATATGTAGAATGCACGTAGTATTTGACGAATAAGCAAAAAGAATATGTCAAGTGCTGGCAAACGCACTCTCTCTCTCTCTCTCTCTCTCTCTCTTTGTCTATCTCTGTCTCTCTCTCTCTCTGTGTGTGTGCTCAACTGATAAACGTTCCAAAGTATTTATTTATTTATTATTTGGAATAACTGTGGGGTTGATTTTCCTATTGATGTTTTTCTTGTTGTCAACATTCAAACAATAAATTCCATTAAATTGCGAATGCAACCAAATCGAAAATACATTTTTTTTTCAATTAATATATATATATATATATATGTATATATTATATATATATATGTATATATTATATATATATATGTATATATATATATAATTACGTACATAATTTGCTTATTACAATCTAAACAAATGACGATTAAAAAAAAATTCATATTTTCAGCAACTTGTGAAGATTTTGTTTAGACACAGGCAGACACAGTGATAAGGACTTGGCCAAGTCATCGGGGGAAACAGTCCATCTGGAAATTCTCAGTTTTAAGCACCGACGACTAACAGCCCTGCCACCCGAGAGGGAACTGCGCGAAAAGCGGAAAAATTGCTGCGCAATTCAAAAAGTTCTTGGGATTGAAAATTGATGTCCCTCGGATTGAAACAATCGATGCACCTCTGCGAATATATCTTGACTAAACAAGAATTATTCTGATCTGTTTCCAAAACAGAAATCTGATCAAATTCAAGGAATATCATCAGAAGCAAAAGGCCACAATTGATCAATTGTGGTATTCATTTTGCATCGGGTGCATTGCTGGAATTCCGTCAGCTGAGTGGATATAAAAGTCTCGCAAGGAGAGATGGCGATGATCGTCGATCCACAGGCACATTCCATAGCCAATAATTCCCTTCCACAGCACAGACAGGATTGCCGAATGCGTTTCCAACTCTTTATTAAGTTCGTTGCGATAAAAGAGTACGAGTTGGTCTTGTTTCATCCAATCCGATATGTGCTGCTCCAGTCGTTCGACCACCTTTCCATACCCCTCGTTCTTTGATCGACGTTTTTATAAAACCGTTCTATGACAGCATCTATTTTTCCCGACTCGACACCGTCACACTTCTTTTTTAGTTCATTTATCTCGCTGATAAGTTTTTTTTTTGGTTTTTGAAATGTTTCATTGATGGAAAAGACGACAAGAAGCATGAATTGATTGTAAGCTTGCTTTTCTTCAATTTTCCTGCTTGCAATGATTGTAGATTTATTTTGTTGTTCTCAGAAATTCGACGACGCCGAAGCTATCCTTGTGGGTGTCCGTCCACAAAGCTGACATATTCCGCCTCACGCATGTGATCCTTCAAGTGCAACCTGTGGCAGAGATACTGTGTGTGTTCTGCATGGATGCCAAGTGGCCAACATAAATGCGACACTCGTTGCGGGAGCTCACTTTCTAAAATATGAATTATGAAAACTGCCATTTTCCTATTATAAATAAAAACCAATGATTTTCCTCTGAACTTTTGTTGTCACTTGGCAATTACGCAATTTGCAAACGCATTTGTGGCCAGATTTTGGGGCCATATGTTTGCCAAACATGCGAGTTGTGTAAGCAGCAGCAGCAGCAGAATCAGCGACAGCGGCAGCAGCAGCGACAGCGACGCCAGCTGAGCGCAGAGCGTAAATTGCAAAGAGAATTCGCGAATTGGGCAAAAAAGATCACAAAATAAAAGCACAAATACAAACAAGCAAACAATACACACACACACACACACACACACGTACGCTACACACACGCTACACACAGACGGCCGTCAGCTTTTGGTGCTCTTCAACTTGACTTTGAAATAAATGTTGAGAGAGCGGCGCAGAAAAAAATGTTTGCGAATTGTGCGTACGTTTGCCAGCGAGTGCGAGCGAGTCAGCAGTGGGCAGTCGCTCTGCTCACTCTGCTGTTCGCTCGCTGCTTGATATTTTGGCAACATTTCTGATTTCGCGGCCCGGCCTCATATTTGTTTTTGCATGTGTTGCTTGCGGTGCGTGCGATCTTGCGAATATTTTTGTGTTTTTGCTTTTGTTTTTGTTTTTGCATGCGTTGTTTTTGTTGTTGCCGACGCGTGGCTCACGCACTTTTTTTCGCAAGCATTTTTTGTTGTTGTTTTGCGGCGCTGCCGGCGTCGTCAGTTCATTGACTTTTGTGCGTGCGTTGAGCCTATGACTGATGCTTGTTGTTGTTGTTGTTGCTGTTGTTGCTGTACACAATTTTTGTGCGTGTCGTTGATCTTTCGCGGGCAAAACTAGCAACAACAACAACAACAGCAACAATAGCTAGATTGGCCTGCGAGTTCAATGAACTTTTTTGCGTTTGGTTTTTATGCTATTTTTTTTTTGTTTCTTCTATTTTGTTTGACGTTGCTGTTGTTGTTGTTTGAGCAAAACTATTTTTTTGTTGTTGGTTTTTTGGCAATGTTGTTGCTGCTGTTGTAACACAAAGTTCAATAGACTCGCGAATTTTATTTTGTATATTTTGTTGTTGTTGGCTTTGCTTGGATAGTCGATTTGGGCCTATTGCGTGAATTGATTAATAGAATTAGCCATCGACTTGTGGCGATGAGTAACAAACAAATTGGCGATTAATTTGAAATTGACTAACAACATTTGCTATTTATACATGTGTATGTGTGTGTGTATGTGTGTGTATTATGAGTTACAATTAGATTACAAGCAAACTTCCGTCAGTGGATCAGAGACATTTTGATAATAGCCCTCTTATCAATGTTAACCCAAATAAATAAGATAATGCTAAACATTTTTCGTATGTTTTGTGTTTGTTTTGTACTACATTTAATATATTTTAATTCCTTTCTATTATTCAGCATTTTTGACGAAATGCTCGATATATTTTTGATTATTATTTTTATACCATCGTTGCTTAAACGTATTTTGAATTTATGGTTTTCTACAGAAACTATTGGTCTCAATATGTTGCAATAAATTGAAATAAATTTGAAAATGATTTTTGTGCATTTCTTTTATTAGCCGATTCGACTAGCCAATACCCTGTACCATTGATTTGGGGGGTATTTCGGTTAAAGGTTTATTAAACTGCTGCTTCTTCATCGTTTCTATTGATGAAAACAATTTGTCTTTTTGCCGCCATCATTTTTCAAACGCATCCGCAGAACCGCAATTTCTTGTATCTATGCAAAATTTATGCAGTTTGCTGCCCCAAAAACAAAAAAAAATAAAAAAAAAATAAAAATAAGTTAAATAAATAAAAATAAAACAAGGGCACAACTTTCGAAAGTTATCTGGGCATGGGAAATATGCAATGACCGATGGATGATACGATATACGATGATGATACCAGGTTTCTGCTTGGTGAAATTTTAAATGTCTAATTGCGGCAACAGTTGCTGGTGTTGCTGCAACATGATGTTACTTCTGTTGCTGGTGTTACCGTTGTTTATTGTTGCTGTCTGCTGTGGCATAGAGACACATATGTATGTACTTAGTTAGTCCCCTTCTTTTGTATTATTATTATTTTGTTTTATTTCTTTTGCATAGCTCAAGTTGTGGACTAGCACAGAAAGTTGCTGGAACCGGATTTATGCAAAATTCGAGGGTTACAAAGAAATTTCATGGCAACTTTGCGGTAATAAAAAATATGAAAATAAAACAAATAAAAAATAAAAAATAAATAATAAAAAATGAATATAATTAGCTGTTTGCTGCTTAGGAGCTGCTGTCAGCGGGTTCGTCGTTGTCAAAGCTGCTTTTTCCCAAGGCGCCAAATTAAATGCAATAAATAAGTAAATAAGTTCATTTGTAAGATGTGTGTGTGTGTGTGTGTGTGTGTGTGTGTGTGTGTGTGTGTGTATGTGTGAGTGTGTGTGTGTGCGTGTCATCAGTTGGAAATGATTATGTAAGTAAGCGTAATTAAAACAGCAGCAATTGCAGCGACAATAACTACAACAACAACAACAACAACAACAACAGCAACAACAATGGCTAACTGAATTAACCTTGTTCTAGCCCAACGGAAATTGCACACACACTCGCACACACACTCGCACACACACACACACACACATAGGAGCACGCAAACGCAGCGATACATTTGTATCTTTGTTTGTATCTTGTGAGTCCTTGGTTATAATTAATCCACAATTGCAAACACACACACACATAGCTAATACACCCACACACACACACACACACACACAGTCAGCACGCAAGCGTCCAATGTTTTTTTTTTTTTGTTGTATTTCTTTTGTAGTTTTTTTTCTTTGGTCGTCAACTGTACGCAAAACGATCAGATAAATTGGCATTGGCACCTGGCTGGCAACTCCATGGAGGCTCCACTGGCTCCATCGGCTCCATCCAAATGCTAATTGCCAGTGGGTCAGCCTCAACTTGGCTTGCATGTTTCGCTGTCCACGTCGCAGTTGCAGTTGCAGTTGCAGTTGCAGTTGTTCGCATTGCTATTAGCTGAAATAGTCAGCCACAGAATGTGTCACGCAGCGACAAGCGATTCTCACTCTCGCTATCTCTCTCTCTCACACATTTCTCTCCCTCTCTCTCTCTCTCTATGTGGCATACGCATCTTAAATTTACACACTTTCGTGGCAAAGTTAAAAAAAACCTTATTGTTAATTTTAATTTACTTAACTGATTCCAGTTAGCTTTAAACTCAAAACTGAAACACAATTTGAAAATGCATTTAAAACAAAAAAGAAAAAACATTTCAAAAACTAATAAGAACTGTTCCAAAAATATGAGTTTTATATTTATATATTATATTATTATATTATATATATATTATAAAATAAAAAATAAAAAAAGAACTGCTCCAAAACTATGATTATTATTATTATTATTTGAGCTTGAATAGTCGTTAGTTTGGTGCACAGCCCTGCCATATATATATATATATATATATATATATATATATATATATATATATATATATATATATATTGTACATTTGTATATACATATATATAAATATATATTTTACATTCAGCTAATGTTATGCATTATGATTGTACAACATTTGTCGTTGTCGCTGTGCAAATTAGAAGGCGGCTGCCAGATAAAAGCAACAACAGCAACAGCCACATCGACAACAACAGCAGCAACAGCAGCAACAACAACAACAACAACAACAGCAACAATAATAATAACAATTGAATAACGCAACTGAGAAATGCGCAATAATTGATGCACGCAAAATGCAATTACGAATTGAGGTGCAAGCAATAATGCCACAGGCCGCATGCAGGTGTTGCTCATGCTAGAGCGAGAGGGCATGCTTGTACATGTGGATAATGAGTCGTAGGTGAATGGTTGGCCACACTAAAACGAGTGGTTGGGTGGTGCTGGTGGTGTTGGTGGTGGTGGTGCTGGTGCTGGTGGTGGGGGGAGTAAGTGCTAGCTGCACATAATTGCGTTATAGTTTGTAGTTGTTGTTGTTGCTGTTGTTGTTGTTTGCTGTTGTTTGCTGTTGGCAATGTGAACACGATAACACACACGCAGAAATGCCGCAGTTTTAGGGTTACCATATTGTAACAGCAGCAGCAACAACAGCAGCAGCAGCAGCAACAGCAACAGCAGCAGCAGCAGCAGCAACAGCAGCAAACATATGCGCACGCTCTCACTGCGCCTCACTCTCTCTCTCCCTCGCACACTCTCTCTTTCTCTGTTAGGCATTTGTTGCAAGTCTCTTGCTGCAGTCTCTTAAGCAGCCGGCGAACTTTTGCGCACACATTTTGTTTGCCTTCGCAATGCTTATTAATCACTTCCTTCTTGCGTTTTACACGCGCTTCGCACCGGGCACTCCACCACTGCCACACCACCACCCACACCACCACCGCTGCACCACACACAGCAACCCCTCCTCCAACCTACGAATTTAATCAAACATCCCAACGTGACAACCACCAACCCACCCACCCACACTCAAGTCCCCAAAGTACCAGTGGCGTCATGCATTTTGTGCATTTGTCAGCAAACGACAGCGACACACACACACCACACACACACACCACACACACACCACACACACACACACACACACACACACACACACCACACACACACACAACCTTGAAGCTTGCTTGGCCATTGGAATTTATATAAATATTTAATTATGTGGTGCATAATGAAGCCAGACGCCTCTTGCGAACTGCTTCAACTTTATAATTTGTCCTGCTTTCGAAGCCGCTGCTTGATCGATATTTATCAATTATTTATCGATATCGACATAGAGACTTTGTGTATGTCAGCACCTGCAACATTAGTGGGCGGGGCAAGTAATAAATATTGAAGTGGCCCCCAGCTAAATATTAACGCACAACGTGCAATTAGCACTAAGACGAGTGGGCAATCCACCGATAACATATACATATATATATATATATATATATATATATATATTTACATATACAGTAGTGCTTTAAATAGAATATGAAATCTTTTCAAAATCTTCAATAAATATTAAGCACAAATTCAATTCTGCAAAACATTTTATTTCTTATCTGGGAATGATTACGAAACAAAAGAAAACTTTACTATTATTTGACTACAGATAAATTCAAATAATATTTATTAAACATAAATAGAAAATAGATATAAGAAATATAAAATTGTAGGTCCTTAATTTTTATTTTTTTTTTTTTTATGTGCCAACTTTTAATGTTTATTTATCTTCAGTGTTGATTGCTTGCGTTTAAACAACACTTTTATAATTTTTTAACTATATTTAAGTATTTAAATATAAAATATATATAAAAAAAGTATACAATTTTAGGTCTTTAATTTTTTTATTTTATTTTTTTTTTTATTTTTTTATGTGCGAACTCTTTTATAATTTTTTAACTATATTTGAAGTATTTTGTTTTTCCTTACACAGTTTTCTCACTCATTCAACAAGAAGACAAGATGTACATTCATTCATTCATTCATTCATTTATTCACTCATTCATTGATTCGTTTGATGCGATTCACTTGATCTGGTTCATTCATGCGCTTCACACGCTTCCGCATTCAATTGCAACAATTGCAACAAGCAACAATAACACATGCATCAGCCCCCAATCAACAGTTTTATGCAATGCAAGTGTTTACATAAATATATATACATATACATATATATGTATGTACGTATGTATATGTTAATAATGATATTTATTTATTTATAGTGCTTTTATTTTTTAATCGAAAACGCGTGCTCAGCTGCGCTGTTCGCGAGTGTGGGGCGTGCAGCAGAGTACGCGTGAGGCGCCACCTTTCATAACGGCAACGACACGCAGCTCACACACCGAATGATTAGCGGCAATTACGTATACCTTTCACACACACACACACACACACACACACACACACGTGTAGAATACGTGCTTTGATTGCGCCCAACTCCGGAGCAAAAGCACTTTGCACAGCGATTAAAATGTTGGCCCACGCATAAGAGATTGTCTAGACTCCTTTTGGCCAAGCCAGTAACTGTTTGTTTTGGCTGAAACGCTGATATACTGTACTGGCTGAGCAGCTAAAACACATACGACAAGTGAAACAAAGCCGGCTTTAATCGTTTGAAACTTGAAACCCGCATCGGCATCTTTAAATCTGCATAAGCTTTTTGTATAGTTGAATAATTTGCATAATTGTCAACCCTACCACAGATACATATATATAAGTATATATGTATATATGTCTATTTGTAATATCATTTTCTAAGAAAGACATAACTGATGTCTAAATTTTTCTTGAAAGATTTGTGGACTTGCGAACGATCGCTTATTGAATATTCGAAGGAAACTTTTGCAAAATCCGAATCTGGCCACACTTTATATGTAAACATTATCGTATATCGTAAGCAGATCGAATATCGATATAAATCGATTGGCATAGCTCTTAAAATATATCCAATCTGTATATTTAATTTAAACTATCAGACACGAAATGAGTGCAGTGAATGAATGTCTACAACTTTGGGTACAGGGTATCTGCCAGTCGTGTTGTGTTTCGCGAATATCGATATAAATCGATTGGCATAGCTCTTAAAGTATAACCAATCTGTATATTTAATCTAAACTGTCAGACACGAAATGAGTGAAGTGAATGAATGTCTACAACTTTGGGTACAGGGTATCTGCCAGTCGTGTTGTGTTTGCGAATATCGATATAAATCGATTGGCATCGCTCTTAAAATATAACCAATCTGTATATTTTATCTAATACATCAGACCCGAAATGAGTGAAGTGAATGAATGTCTACAACTTTGGGTACAGGGTATCTGCCAGCGTGTTGTGTTTCGCGAATATCGATATAAATCGATTGGCATCGCTCTTAAAATATAACCAATCTGTATATTTAATTTAATCCATCAGACACGAAATGAGTGCACTTTGGGTGCAGGGTATCTGCCAGTCGTGCCGCCTCTGATTTGTTTTATTTTATTAAATGGGTTTTGGCGAGTTGGGGCCTCAGCTCGTGCATTGCTTGCCACAGGCAACCTTTCAACTGCAACAGCAATGTGTAAACTATTTGCACTAGTCCATTGCTGTTGTTGTTGCTGTTGCTGTTGTTGCTGTTGTTGTTGTTGCTGTTGTTGTTGCAGTTCGATTCGAACGTCATTTGCCATTACTCGTAAATGTCACATATTTATGCTGATGATAACGGCGCTCTTTGCCGTTGCGAGCGTGCGAAACTGGCAAACGCTGCCGCTGCCGCTGCTGTTGATCGGCTTGCCCCCGCCCGACCCCCCCTTTGGCACTCCCCGCGGACGATCATGCAACAATTCGCTGTCAACAAACAAAACGCAGCAAGCGCTGTGCACAAAACTCTCTAAAAATGACTAAAGTAAAATTGATTTGTCACGTTGCGCATAAATTGCACATAAGAAACTGTTATTGTTGTTGCTGTTGTTGCTGTTGCAAGTGGCAGCTGGAAGCTGCAGTCATTGCAGTTACTTTGCAATGCTTTTCAATCAATAGAAATAACCTTTTTCCATTATTTTCTTTACAGTTTTACAGCCCGTAGTTTAGCCAAGCTGTGTTTTTGTTTTGGCCTTTTTGCCATTTCATCAATTAGGCGTTAATTTTTGCAGCTTGCAATTTAACGGTGCTAACGTTTTATTAATGAGCTAACGCATTTGGGGCCTGGGAACCAGCGAGCGAAACCCGTACAACAAACACAACAACAACTCAAATCTAGTGAACGCTGGAGTGTTAAAATTAAAATTAAAATTAAAATTGTGCAATTTTCTTAAATAAGGAAGAAAAACATAAATAAAAAATAAATGTAGTCAAGGCCAAGGTCAAAGCCAGAACAGATTGGCTTAAAGCGAACACCAAAATTTGAACGCAACAAGGGTTGTTCTTTGACTTGTTGTTGTTGTTGTTGTCGTTGTTGTTGTTGTTGTTGTTGTCGTTGTTGTTGTTGTTGGGCGGAAGTGAGCGACGTCTGCGCTTTGCTTTTGACAAAGGCAAGTGAATGCAAAGATCGCAACCAAAAAAAAAATAAAAAAAAAACAAAATGGACATGTGTGTGTGTGAGTGTGTGTGAGTGTGTGTGTGTGTGTGTGCACAACAATTGCCAGGCTGCGAAGGTTTCAATTTTAATTAAAATTTTTTCATCATTTTTTTGCGCGCAATTGCAAAAATTGCTTTAATTAGCCGCAAAGCGCGTGTATGTGTGAGTGTGTGAGAGTGTGTGTGTGTGTGTGTGTGTTAGTAGTGGCTTATTTTGGCTGCTGCAATAATCTCAGCAACACACACACACACGCACACACACACACACACACTTGTCAGCCGTCATGTCTGCTCGAGCACTTTTTGATGGACAGCTGCTAAGCGCGGCCACGCCCCCTCAGCTGCCCGCCTCCCTCAAAGCATAATGTATTTTTTATATGCTTCTTCAATTATTAATTCCAGAAAATGTTCAACAAATGTTTGAACCAAAGTTCAAAACCACAAAATTAAAATGAATTCATTTTAAATATACAAAAAAAGCGACAGACAAAAAAATCACTTTTTTTTAAAGCTCTTCTATTTTTTAAGCAATATGTAAATATGTAACTGTAATTGTTTTTTTATTGTTCACTCAGAATTGAAATTTAGAAAGTCGCCTCAAGTTTGGGCACAAAGAGTCGCGGGTTCAAAAATAGCTGTAAATTTGATAGTAATTTTTTTCCAAATGAATGTTTGTAAATTTATAAAACTATTTGAAATATTGGTTTTTATATTTAAAATATAAATAAAATCTTCAAATAATAACTTAATAATAAAATCAACAAAAAATCTATTAAAAAACCGAAATATTATTTTTTAAATTTAGAAAAATGTATGCTGCAATTAAAGAAAGAAAAGATGGACACAATCTTTCCTTTCGAAATATATATTCTATATATATTCTGAATATTTTCTAAAATTTGGGAAAAGTGAATTTTTAAACTACTTCAAATTTTGTTTTTTATATATAAGATATCTTCAAATAATAACTTAATATAAGCAACAAAAAAACTATTAAAATTTTGTAAAAAAAAAAAATATTATTTTTATTTTAATTTAGAAAACACACAATACTTTTTACACAATATTTTCTTTCCAAATATACATTCTGAATATTTTCTAAAATTAAGGAAAATTGAATTTGGAAACTTACCTTAAACTAAAACACTCGCCAGTCGGGCGTTACCCGTCCAGCAATCCATAAGTTTCAATTTTCAATTGATTGGTTTTTGTTGTTGTTGTTGTTTGTTGTTTGTTGTTGTTTTGTTTGTTGTTTTGGGCCGTTTTTGTCGTCGTTGGTGTTTATGTTGTTGCTGTTGTTGTTGTTGTTGTTTTGGTTGTTGTGGTTGTTGTCGCTGCAGCAGTAGATGTTGCTCTTGTTGTTGTTGTTGTTGTTGTCGCTTTTGGTCTCGATTTTGTTTGTTTCTTTCGCCTTGATTTTTTTTTGCTTCGTTTCACACTTTTTGCACACCGAAAGCGTTGTACAGCACTGTTTGTCCGAAAAGTAACCGTAATTTGAATGTTTTATGTTTTTTTTTTTGTTTTTGTTTTTGTTTTTTTGCGCTTGCCAAGTTTGTTGCCCAAAGAAATTGTTCAATTTGTAATCATTTTGTATGCTTGATTTTGATGTTTGTTTGTTTTCCTCTGCATTTGTTTAAATATTATTTTGTTTACTTATTTTTTGTTGTCGATAAAAATTTAATTGGTCCAGTTTGTTGCAAATATTTTCGTCAAGTTTGCTTTCAAGAATGGGTGCATGTGTGTTTCAGTGTGTGTGTGTGTGTGTGTGTGTGTGTGTGAGAGAGAGAGTGAGTGTGTTGGTTTCAATAGCCAGAGAGCGCTGCCAGAGTTGTAGCGTGTTGATTCTTGTTGTTGTTGTTGTTGTTTTTGTTGTTGTTGCCGTTATCGATAGGCTTTTTACTGAGTTGCCTATCGATTCGCCGAGATTTCGTGTGTGGTTCTCTTTAAGTTTTACACGCTTTCTTCTTCGTTGAAATTTAGAATTTTGAAGAATATGCTGCAATGATATATTTGCAAGAACGGGAAATCAGTGATAAATTAGTCAATATTCATATCAAAATTCAAATAATATATTATATATACATATATTTAAATTGTCAGACATGCACTTGAAGTGGAGACCTGAGTCCCCCATTTATTTCCGGTCGCAACTTCCTGTTTCCCTTTTCGGAATCTGGTTGCACTTTGCTTTAACTCTCATTAAGTTCTGGCGAAAGCAAAACAAACTTTTCAAAACACTGCACACAAAATAGCCAACCAACAACAACAACAACAAAGCTCAAATGTAGGCTATGGCAAATGATACAGATAGGAGAGAGAGAGACAGATATATACAGTTAGAGAGAGAGGGAGAGAGGGGGAGACAGGGTGGGTGGTTGGTCGCAGAACTGCAGCCAAACAATTTGACGTAAAACTTTCACTATTTTAATTACCTAGCGCAAATTGTTGTCGTTGTTGTTGTTGTTGTTGTTGTTGTTGTTGTTGTTATGTTGCAGAACAACAAAAGCAATGCCAAAGTCAGTTTTGTAGTTGTTGTTGTTTTTTGTCGCTGTCTCAAAAAGTCTGGCAACTGTCTGCGGTTGCTTCAAGTGCCCTGCAATACAAGTGCAACCAGACACACACACACACACACACACACACACACACACACACGGGTATGGCACATGCATGAAAACTTTTGTGCAGCATTGTTTGTAGTGCTGTTGTTGTTGTTGCTGTGGCTGCAACATGTGGCAAGCTTAATTATGACGTTGAAAAGTCACAGCGACAACGTCAGCAGCTGCAAACAGCAGCAACAACAACAATACACTAAAAACTTTAATTTTTGTCAAGTCTTGTGGGTCGTGACGTCATCATCCAGAACTTATTTGTTGCTGCCGCTGCTGCTGTTCTTGCAGCATATTTTAATCAGCTGGCAGCATCTCGTATCAACTTTATCAGCCTCTGAAAGTTGTGCTGGCATTGAAAAACTTTTACTTTGCCCCATAAGTAGGTTGCACCCGAACTCTCTATCTCGCTCTCCCTCTATCTCTCGCTCTCTCTCTCTCTCTCTCTCTCTCTCTCTGTCCCTTTCTCTGTCAGTTCAAAGTTCAAGTTCAGCACAAAAGTAGATAATCTTAAAGCACAAAATGAGCTCAAATTGCAACTCTGTTGACATATTTTGCCTAGCATCCAATCGATATATTCAAACAGCAAGTGAATACTCGTCTGAATAGCTGAATGGGTATTCGAATATGCTCGATTGAATCAATTATAGCTGCAAGCAGAGTTTGCTTATGGTTTATTCTTGCACTCTGTTAACTCGATGAGTTCTTTTCAGCCAAGTCTTCCACGATCTGCTGGGGTTTCAGTTCCTGGCTCGGAATGCAAGGAATGAAAAGGAAAAGCAGCAGCAGCTGAGTGCAGTGTCTGGGCCAAGTCAGTAAGAGCCAGTTAGTCAGACAGTTAGACAGACAGTTGGACAGTCTGGGGGGGGAGGGAGACGGGGGGGTAGACAGGGCGACTGTTAAGTATAAACCAATGCCAGACAGTCACTTGGGTTGGGGGTCGAGGTCGGGTTTGGGTTTAGGTTTGGGTTTGGGTTCGGGGTAGTCACAGTTGGGACAGACAAAGGTTGTTTGGTATTTACTAAACACGGCACACAGAGAGTAGATGTCTGTGACTAGACGCTGTCTGTTGTATGCCACCTTACAATAACTGCCACCCCGCACCCCCAACACCCCACACCTGACCACGCCCCAGCCTGGCTGCCAGCCTGGCTGGCTGCCTCTTGAAAGCGACTCAGGACTGCAACCCGCTGACGACGACAGCCTGATGACTACCTGCTTAAAATGTCTGCACAGCTGTTTGATGTGTGCGAGTGTGTGTGTGTTGCATCAACAGTTGAAGTTGCAGCCATTGCGGCACACACAATGCCATCGACATATTTTTTAATGTTGCCAGACAGACAACACAGCACAACACAACACAGCACAGCACAGGACACCTAGCCAAAAGAGACAGAGAGAGAGAGAGAGAAAGCCCCTCGACAGTTAGTCGCAAGTTGCAAGTTGCACGTTGCACAAGTCGCAGGTGAATGTTGTTGAGCGCGTGGAATGCAACTTGAAATGGGGCAGCTCGCAATGTTTCTGCTCTTTGCCGCACACACACACACACATTTATATATATATATGTATATATATATATATATGTATATATATATGCATATACAATTTGGTTTTATTCTTGACAATGCAACGTCGCGACGTCTTGTGTTTTAATTTCGTTTTCTTTTGTGCAAACTTTTATATTTTTTGTTGTTTTCATTTTGCATTTATGTTTAGCTGTCTGCTCTTATCGATTGTGTCGCACACATACACATATACATATACATATACACATACATATACATATATATATATAGTTATGATAAGCAAGGACTCTGTTGCTGCCCCTGCCACGCTGCCACGCTGCATGGTTGCCATGCGTGACCGACGCTGTTGACAATAAATTTATGCAATTATCATTAACAACATCATCTGCATTCAATTCGGTTGCACAACTTTTAGTAGCAACTGTGCGTCCCTCATTGCTGCCTCGTCTCCTTCTTCTTCTTCTTCTTCATTTCGTTTTCCACAGAAACAACAACAACAACAACAAACTGCCTGTCTTGGCGTTTATTAGAAACTGCGGAATTTCTCAGTGAAGCGTCGTCGGTTGCGCGACAAATTCGTTGAATTTATGAAATTTTAGAAGCCTGCCTCAAAACCAAAACAACATCAACAAAAAATGTGAACACTTTTTACGAAGCTCCAGTAACGGGGCACATGTCACGGAATTGCAGTTTGCATATGAGAAAAAGCTGGCAAAAAATAAAAAACCCACACATTTTGCAATCGCATCTCGCACAAAAGTTTATTGGATGACACAAGTTCCATAAATAAAAAAATACTTTCAGAGGGAATATCCAATTCCAATTGAAAAACATATAATATATAAATATATATATCTCTATATATATATATATATATATAAATATCGAATTTATCACTTAAGCAGTACTACATCAGTTAGCTTAAACTGGGTCAAACCGAGAAAAAATAATTTATTTTTTATGTATGAAATTTATTGTTTTTTGTTTAAAGAAATTTGCTCTGGACAGTTGCACGTTAACAACAAATGTGCAACAAAATAATATTAAATAAAAAATTAGAAAAAAAAAATTATATTTAATTTTATGTATTATTTAATGCTTATTTTGTAGATTCCAATTCACTGTTATTATTCATACCTTAACAAATCAATGCTTTATAGCCTTTTAATAGGTTGATTAATGTTTAAACATAATTGCCACATAAAAAGTAATTAAATAAATAAAAAAATAAAATTTCTTATCTGCTAAAAACAGGCCTATGTTAATTTTATATTGTTCAATTACCTATTAGTATTTGTGAATGTTTTATACCCTAGTTAATGTTTAAAATATAAATGCTACATAAAAAAAAAAAATAAATAAATAAAAAAATGTATTAAATTATTAAATTACTATTATTATTATTATATAATATTAAATTTAATTATCTGCTAAAACCAGCCCTATTTTTATGTTAATTTTTTTATAATTATTCGTGCCTTTTGCAAATTAATTTTTATAGATTTTCAGTAGGTTAATTAATGTTTAAAATATAAATGCTACAAAAAAAAATAATAAAATAACATAAATAAAAAAATAAAAATAAAAAAATTAAATGTATTATCTGGTTAAACCAGCTCTATATTTATGTTATAATGTTTAATTATTTATTATTCAACAATGTTTTATAGCCCTTCAATTAATTCATTTAATTAATGTTTAAAATATAAATGCTACATAAAAAAAATTAATATAAAATAAACTTGTCATATTGAAATCTAATTTCTTTTCAACTTTCGTTGAGGTTTCAGATTAGCATTAACATTAAAATATTGTTTTTAAGATTAAACAAGCGGAAAGAAGTAGAATAAGCCAATAAAAATATATTATTATAAAATTAATTTATTTCAAATGAAAATTAAAATATTTCACATTTCAAATGATTTTCATTTCAATGATAATAAAATAATAGTGTTGAGCAGCATTGAGTTGAGTGTTGCACAATCTTCCATGTAATTGGCCTATACATAAAAAAAAAAATCTTCTTCTTCTTCTTTGGTTGAGTTGACTTTAAGCCGATTGCAAAAAACATTTTATTGAACTTGTGATTTTTGCTGCTGTTGTTGTTGTTGTCTGGAAAAGCGCCCGCCCCGAATTGCTGACACTTTGCATTTAGCTTGTGGAGTGGGCGGAAAGAGGGGGGTGAGGTGTGGTTCCCCCCCCTTTTGTTTGTGTAATTTTTGTGTTGTGGACTCGGGTCTCCGTTTGGTCAGTTGTCAGTTTCATATTCTCTGGTCGCTGACGTTGACTTTTGAGAGCGGCAATTTTGTTGCCTCCGATTGTTGTTCTTCTTTTTGTTGTTCTTGTTGTTGTTGCAAGTCTTGTATTCGCATTATTTAAACAAAAAAAAAAAAACAGAAAATAATAAGGTGGTATTCTTATTTAGTGTTTTTGTTTTTTTTTTCTTTTTTTTTCTTTTTTTTTTTGCCTATGTGTATTTCCAGGAATTCCGTCACTGATACGCTGCCAACAACGAAATATTATTGTTGCATTTTTCACAACGTCATTTTCTGGAAAATAAATGCAGTTTTAGAGACGGACCAGAGGGGAAAAAAACAACAACAGCAACAACAACAGCAACAAAATTATTGTTTGTTGTACAATAATTTATGCAAATATTGCAGACGCGCTAAAAAGTAGCAGCAACAAGGGCCGCACTTCCAACTCTGGGGCAGGGGTAGGGGTAGGGGTAGGGGGCATGGTCTGTCATGCAGTTGGTTGCTGGGTGACCAGGTCTGTCACTCAGTTGGGAGCGAGGCAGCAGCAGTTCCAAGATATGCCACAAAGCTCAAAGAAGTATTCAAAATGCGATAAGCTGAAGAAATGAGTGATTTGAGTGTCGAGGCTTTTGTTTAACAATAAATAATTAATGCCTGGATTACAAAATATAATGCAAAGAACTGCTATACAAAATGAGGTTTTTACAGTTATTCTCAAATGTCAATTAACATTTTCGCGTAACGATTATTTATTAATTTTGTTGTTTTTTATCAGCTTTTCACAGCTGCTTCGTATCGATTGTGGTAATCATTTGTAATAATTTGGTATATATATAGATATATATATATATATATATATACATGTGTGTGTGTGTGTGTGTGCGTGTGTACTTTATATGCTAATAGAAGCCCACATATATTTTGTGTTGGCTTTTGTTGCTGGCTCTGCTCATATTCTGTTGGTGACCTGGATTGAACCCTGAGACAGAAGCAGTCGTTTGATGGGCGTATTGCGTAGGCTTTTAACAAGGCGCCACTTGGGGCATTGTCACTTGTGCATTGAGTAGGTGTGTGTGTGTGTGTGTGTGTGTGTGTGTGTGTGTGTGTGGGGAATGTGTGTGTTTTTCGACATGTGTTTGCGGTTGATGCCGCCTTCTTCTTTCGCACAAACACTTGAGCACGCATTTGGCGGCATCGTCAGCTGCCACTTGTGCGTTTTTTTCTCTTTTTTTTTCTCTCAAAATGCAATCGATATGTAGAACACACGCATCCATATACACACACACACACACACACACACACACACACACACACACCAACACACAGACCAACACACACACAGAGGGAGAGAGAGAGAGAGTTGGGAACGACGTGCAGCGGGGGTGGCCTCAAATAATTAATAGTAATTTATGGTGCACAACTTTGTCGCAGGCACTGCAATTAGAAGCCGCCTCGTCGAGGACGCCTCCTACAAAAGGGAGACCCTACAAGATTATGCATAAACGCATTTTAGTGCGCCTCCAAGTAGGCAATGCCCACTGAGGATGTAGCGTCGGCGGAACTACAAAGACCAAGGAGCAGCAGCGACGGGCAGCGGGCAGCGGGAAACGGGTAACGGGACTTACAGATCAGCAGCAGCAGCAGCGGAGTCGGGGTTGAGTTGATAAAGAGTGTGATGTGGCAAGGATTAGATTGGAAAAATACCCTGTCGCAACCCCAAAAAAGGGGGTGAAAGACTGTTGCCAACTGCCAATTAAAAATGAATTAGCATAAATAATGCTTGCAACATTTTGCGGACAGCACTAAAAATCCATAACTTGTGCTATACATATTCTAGGGTATGGGGTAGTCAGATATGCCACTAACAGCACTTGTTAATTTTTTATACGTTTTTTTCAAATTTATGCTTTTGTTGCATTGCGTTTCTTTTTTGCTGAAGTGCACTCAAAAACGCACTTCTCGCCCCGCGACGTGGCAAGGGGCAAGGGGCAGGACTCGCAAAAACTTAGATGCACGCAAAGCGCCTTTGATCCTGGCGTCGCAGCCAGCAACTAGCTTACGCAATTTTGAAAAAAAAACCCAAGCAAAATATATAAATGAAAAAAGAGAAGATTGAAGAGTTTTTTACCGACGCTGACAGCAGCAGCAACAACAACAACAACAACAGCAGCAGCAACAACAACAATGCTCGTTGACAAAGGCAACAAACAACAATAAACTTGAGGAAAAGCACCCAGGGGAGTCAGCAAGCAAGTCTGCTGAGGGGGCGTGGCGGGGCTGGGAATGGGGCTGGGGCTGGGGCTGGGGGTGCACCACTGCCTGGGCACAGAGATAATGAAAGGTCGTCGAAGTGCGTTGCATTCCGTCCGTGCATTGCCATCCGTGCTACAAAGGAGTGGGGCAGAGCGGGCGGGGCTGTGGCAAGGAAGGACCTGCTGTGCGTCCTTGATTGTGCAATGTGCGAGTGTGTGTGTGTGTGTGTGTGTGTGTGCCTGTGCACAACTATTCGAGGATTAAAAAAGCTCTGCACCACCTGCTGGGTTGACAACTCTGAAGATTAAAATCTCGCAGGGGCCTCAAAGCCTGCCCAGATTATGGAACTATATATATAAAGACAAACTGAATATAATTCACAACACTCTAACGGCACAATTACCCAGATGAGCTATTCATTATGAATTCATATATACACATATATATATATACATAAATATATATATATATATACATATATTTATATCTGTGTGTTTGTTTTTGTGTTTTACTCCAATTTATTTATTTTCTGCTTAACATAAAATCCGAAAATAAATCGCCTTAAATGAAAATCGCAAAACAATTTTCTGCTTTTCAGAAATAACTTTTAAATAACTTCTAAATTAAAAAAAAAAAATTTAATATTTGTTTCCCCCTTTTCAAAAATATATTTAATTATGATACATTAAAATAAGCTTATAAAAGTTAGAAATGTAAATCATGAATTTTGGAAAATATTTGTAGTTAAAATAAAAACTACGAAAAACTGCTTTTTAGAAATAACTTCTAAATACATGGAAATTTTTTAAAAAACTTTTTAAATATTTTTGTTTTCCCCTTTTTAAAAATATATTTCATTATGATACAAAAAGCTAGCTTATAAAAGTTAGAAATGTGAATCATTAATTTTAGAAAACAGCCTCAATTAAAATTTAGCTGTTAAATATTAAATGAATAATAATAATAATAATATAAATAAAAAAATAAATACTATAAAAAACTGCTTTTCCGGAATAACTTCTAAATTTTTTGAAAAGTGTTAAATATTTTTTCCCCTATTTTAAAAATATATTTCATTATGATACAAAAAATTAGCTTATAAAAGTTAGAAATGTAAATCATTAATTTTGGAAAATATTTGTACTTAAAATTTAGCTGTTAAATATTAAATGAATAATAATAATAATAATATAAATAAAAAATAAATACTATATAAAACTGCTTTTTAGAAATAACTTCTAAATACATGGAAATTTTTTAAAAACATTTTTAAATATTTTTTTCCCTTTCTTAAAAATATATTTCATTTTAATACAAAAAATGAGCTTATAAAAGTTAGAATTTAATTTTGGAAAATATTTCTAGTTAAAATTTAGCTGTTGTATATTATATGAATAATAATAATAATAATAATAAAAATAAAAATATTTAAAAAAAAAACTATAAAAAACAACTGCTTGGAAATTAGCTTAACTGAAGCTCCTTTGCGGACACTCAAGTTGCATGCAGCACGCTGATAATGATGATGATAATGTTGATGTTGATGATGAGGATGTATCATTGCTGTTGTGGTTGTTGTTGTTGTTGTTGTTGTTGTCGTTATGGCACACGGCGGTCTGTCAAAGTCGATTTGTGTTGACTGCCACAAGCAGCAGTCGCTGGCCCGATAAGCTGCGTAGCCTTTGACAAAGCTGTGGCAAGGCTGGCAAATGCGAGTTGCATAAGAGAACTGAACTGAACTGAACTGAGCCCAGGGGGAATCCAGCTTTCAATTCTAATTTCCGAGCAACCAAGCAAGCAGCAGCAGCAGCAAGTGGAACAGCAGCAGCAGCAGCGGCGGCAGCAGCGGCAGCAGCAATGCAGCAGATGCAAAAGCGCAACGCGGCCCGCGACAAGTGTTGCAACTGTGCCGCCGAAAAAGCGCCGAAAAAAAAGAAAAGGGGAACAGGACTTGTGTGCGTGTTTGTGCCACTTGGTGGGGTCCTGGCCAGTTTCAAAGTTGACCATTACGTTTTGTCGTCTGCCGGCGTCAACTGTGTGAGCAACTGTGTGCAACAGCAGCCGGCGCTGCCCCTCCACCAGGGCTAATAAACTCAACTCAAAATGCGGCCGGAAGTGCGTGCAACAGCAGAAACAGCAGCAGCAGCAACAGCAGCAGCAGCAACAGCAACGCAAATAAATGTCCCAAAAAGCAACAACAACAAATTGTAATACAAAAAACAACAACAACAAAAAAAACCCAAAAAGCTGCTGAATGTGCCCCGAGCCGCAATAGCCCTGAGCCCTGAGCCTCTGCCGCAGCACAAGTGGCATTTGGGGTCGCATCGTCCTCGCCACTTTATCGTTGTTGCTGTTGTTGTTGTTGCTGGTCGTCAACACGCGTTCCACTTCACGACGCACACACACACACACACACACACACACACTGGATGCAATTGCAGCGAACGTCGCCAACCCCGAAAAAAAATGCCAAAAAATTAAATAAAAAAAAATACAAAAAACAAAAAAAAAAAGAAGAATTGCCAAAAATTACCGAAATATACATGCGATACACAATACGCCAACTGTGCAGGGAGTCCTGCGTTGCAACAGGGGTTTAGCTGCCGCAGGAGGGGAGACAGGGGGTGGGGAGAGGGAGGAGTAGGAGGGGGAGGGGGTCTGTCTCATTGTCGGTTATCCTGTCGCGGCCGCTGCCTGTGTTTAACCCCTTTACTTTATTTTTTGAGTTTACTTCTTCGTTTTATTTGGCTTTTTTTTTTTTAAACAATATTCCGGTACACGGAATGTGTTACAAACCGGCTACGTCACAAGCACACACACACACACACACACACACACACACACACACACACACACACACACACACACACACGCACACACAGAGTTATACTAAAACCGTAGCCAAACCCAAGCTGAGTTCGCAAAAGTCTGAGGTGTGTGTTGCACCAAATAATATATATAAATATATATATATATATATATATATATATATGTATGTACAAAGATATATAATAAAAGGGTTCTCAGCGCCAGACAGGCTCTGTTCTATTTATATAAAAGTGTGTACATATATATATATATATATATATATATATTTTTTTTAGATATGATATTATATTGGGTTTTCCTTTGCGCTTGCAGCTTTCATTTCCTCGCTTTTCCTTTTGCACACAATTTGCCCAGACTTAATCGGCTGGCAACTGAAGCTTCTCCCTTTGGGCGGGGGGCGTGGCTGGGGCTGGGGCAGTGGCTGCGTGCAATTGAAATTGGCGTTGATTGATCGTTGGTCAGTTGTGCAACATATATTTTTCTCAAAATCTGGCCAATCTGTGGCTGATTTTTCACAGCGTATTCACTCTTGATTATTTTCCCATTAAGGTGAATTAATTATTAAACATAATTAATTAAATTAATTAAATTATTCGAATTATTTATTATATATATTATATAATTTTCATAATTAAATTTTATATCTTTAAACAGAGAGAAACTTAAATTTGAATTTAAATATTGATTGTGAATCGTTGTTTTGGGCATTTATCAGCTCCAGTCAGAGATTATATGGGATTACCAGGATATGGATAGATGGATAGTTGTAGATGCTGTTTCTGGACTTGTTTATTATTTGTTTCAACTTCACTCCACCGTCAGAAGAATGTTAAAAGTTGCATTTGTTTTGTCGGAGCCATCGGAACCGAAATAAGTCCCGACCGGCAGTAAGCATATTTGGGCAGGAGTTTAAGTGATGGAGAAGGGGATGGAGATGGGGGTGGGGATGGGGTTAGGGATGGGGATGGAGGCAGGTGGGTTATGGAACCTAATAAAAATGCATGGAGTACACGAATTTATGTATGCACATGCATACATACATACATAAATACACACATACATACAAACAAAGTCTTCCTGCTTATGTGTGTGTGTGCGTGTGTGTGTGAGTGTGTGTGTGCCGTGTGGCAAGAGACAGCTTAACCAAGTTACCGCAAAAATTGCGACGGGGGTCTCTGGTCGCATAGAGCAGAACGGGGCAGAACGGAGCAGAACGGGGCACGCGAGGCATGCGGGGCAGGCAGGCGGGGTCGCAGGGCACAGTTCGCCGGCAGGTCGGGAAGCGCTGCAGCAACGCATTGCCAAAAAATACGAAAAATGCGAAAGAATAAAAACAAAAATACAACAAAAAAAAAAGGGAACGAAACAAAAATACAAAAAAAAAAACAAAAAAAAAAAACAAAAAACGAAGTTGCACAAAAATTGGGACAAAACAAAAGTTTCAACGGGTCGAATGGTGTTGATATCCTCATGGTGGCGTTGCTAGCTCCTGCGCTCCCTCCCCCCAACCCTTCACCACTGCTACAGCTACAGCTACAGCTACTGATGGTGGTGGTGCTGGTGGTGCTGATGGTGGTGCTGGTGGTTAAAATATGCTGCGCGCCGGCGTTTCCCGCGTGGAATTTTAAAGCCACTCATCAGCGTTGCATTTGCCGCTTTCTTTGTTTTTTGCGGCTCTTATTTTTTGGGCATTTTTCGTTCGTTTTGGTTTTTTGTGTTATGTGTTTTTTGCTTTGCAGTTTTTCGACAGCGTCGTCGCCGTCGCCGTCGCCGTCGCTGGCGGCATCTTCGTTTTATTTTATTTTATGCAATATAATTCGTCGCCTTGGCCCCGCTTCCCGCTTCCCGTTTCCCGCTTCCTGGTTTTTTTTCTTTTGCTGCACACCACTTCCCTGCACCGTCCGTCCAGCCATCCAACCATCCATCCATCCACACATCCAACCATCCACTTCACTCCACCCCACTCCTTTCCAATCCACTCCTTTCCACTTGAGTCCTCCTTTTCTGTTGCGACTGTTTTTGGCAATAAGCTTTTGCCAATGCCGCAGGGTTGTATTTGCATTAGCGTTCCTTCTCTAGGAGGGGGACAAAATTATTTTTTTTTTTTCATATACATACATATATATATATATGTACTATATATATGTATACGTAAACATATGCGTTATATATTTTTGTGTGTTGCTTTCTTGCTTCTACCCTCGCGAGCAGAGTTTCACTTCTCCAAGCTTTGAAGCGTTGCAACGAGTTGCACACACACACACACACATGCAGCCTGTGTGTGCGTGTGTCTGTTCAAGTGGGGAGTTGGGGGGATGCAGACAAATCTGTGGATCTTACGCAAACTGAGCTTTCATAAGCAACATTGAAAAATCAGCAAACAACATTTGGCAAAAAATTCAAATAAAAAACCAGCCAGTTTCAATTTTACTTTTTACTTTTTCATTATTTTTTTCATTGACTAAAAACAGTTTACAATTTTACAAAAAGGTTTTAAAAATGTATAACTGTAAACAAATATTTAGGAATAAAATTAAAGTTACAATCTAAATGATATAAAATTAAAAATAAATTGAATAAAAGATTTGATAAATCGGAGGTTTTAAAAGCCGATTAAATTTAGACAAGCAAAGGAAAATAAATGTTAAAAGAGAGAGAGAGAGAGAAAGAGAGAGAGAGAGAAAGAAAGAGATAGGATAAAGGCTTATCTTATTGCAAATATAATTAAAGGATTTTCCAAAATTCTCAATTCAAAACATCAGCTTAGTATTTTGACAGTATTTACTATAATCATAATATTCGAGTAGCACAAATAGCAACTTGCAGCTTGCAACATGCACCTTGCAGCTCGCACCTAATGAGGCTTGTTCTTATTGTTGTTGTTGTTGGTGTTTATTGCTCTTGTTATAGCTGGCATATTTGTCACGCTGCCTGTTGTCGTTAGCATTGTCATTTTGTATGATTGTTTGTCATTAACTTAACGCCCACCTCATTACAAAACCCCCCTCCCTCCCCATCCCCCTCCCCCAGCACAGCCTGCTCCAGTTGCAGCAGCAGCAGCAGCTTCTACTCAAACTACACCTACTCATCCTCATACGTTGCCCTGTTGCTGTTGCTGTTGGTGTTGGTGTTGGTGTTGCGATTGCCCATTGTTGCAGCCCAGTGGCTGCGACTATTATTGCCACACTTGCAGCAAACAGCAAAAAGAAACATTGCAAAATGTTGCACTCTCTGCCCCGCTCTGCCTGCTTGCAACGCCCAAAGTCGACGTGTGCGTTGTGTCTGTGCGTGTCTGAGCCTGTCTCGGCCCAGTATCTATAACTCTGTCTGTCTGTCCGTCTGTCTGTCTATCTGACTCTGTCTCATTGTCTGTCTACCCGTCCGTCCGTCCGTCCCTCCGTCCGTCTACCCGTCTGTGTGTCTGTGTGTCTGTCTGTCTGTCTGGCGTGTCTTGTCTGCTTCACTCAGATAGCACATTGATATTATTTCATATTTTGGCCAAATTACGAGCTCAACACACACCAACACACACAGACACACACACACACACACACACACACAGCTAGTGATCGGCGCAAGTTTTTAACTGGCGGCTGCGTGTGCGCAACCCTCGACAATCCCAAACCGGGAGGGGACCCTACTAGACCCCTATAAAAGCCCTAAAACACCAACCCCATCGCAAGCAAAGGCAGGCAAAGGCATCGAGCCATAGCCTTGCCACACACACACACACATATATATACATATATATATATATATATATGTATATATATGTATATCTGTAGATATGTTGGCCTGGTCCCCTCTCAAATTCAGTTTATACACCTGACCCTGTCGCCATCGTTGCCGCTGTTTGTTTTCGTTGATTATCTTTGGCGTATTTAGAGCGTAAAGCGTAGTCAGACAAAAAAAAAACAACAACTTGCAACAGCAACAGCAACAACAACAACAACACAATGATAATGATGGAACGCAGGACGCGACAAGGACAAGGTGTGTGTGTGTCTGTGTGTGTGTGTGTGTGTGTGTGTGTGTGTGTGTGTGTGCACCAATGACCGTTCAAATTAAAAGTGAAATTGCAATTTATATTTTCGACAAATTTTTATCGCTAAAAAAAGCCAAAAAAAAAAGAAACAGCTATAAAAACGCCAGAGTCAGCAATAGTTAATGAGATGTAAATAAGAATCGAAGCTGAAAGCTGAGGCAGCTGTAGTTTTAGCAGTATTTGTGGCAACACTCGGGTTGATATTGGGGCAAATAATACTAAATTTAGCAGTTCTCCAACTTCAAATAAGAAAGAACCGTTAATCGGCTGACATTTAAAAGATAGTCGTCAATGCAGAACTGAATATAATTTAATTGACTTATTTCAATCAGGAGCAACTTGCAATTTGCATATCTCAAAGAAAAAAAAAAAAGTTTTTTAATATGAGAACAGTTATTTAGATAAATGCCAAGTTGCAACGGGATTGATAAAAATGAGAATAAAGCCAAAGACAAAAGTGCAAATGTTGGCCAAATATATGTTATCAAATGTTATCAGCAGAGTGAAGAGAGCGAAGAGGAGGAAGAAGCAGACAAGAAAAGCCCGCAACAGGCGCAGCAGCAGCAGCAGCAGCAGTAGCAGCAGGAGCAACAGCAGCAAGGTGCATGACTTAATGTTGCATAATCAAAGATTAAACCGGGAGCAGATGTGCAGCACAAATATAAAGGGCAGGCTAACAAAACGATGATGCCCGATGCCAGTGAAACCTGAAACTGACAAATCGCGAATGTGAATGGGGCAACAACAGCAGCAGCAGCAACGGCAGCAGCAGCAGCAGCAGCAGCAGCAGCAAGTGAGGAAAAACAAGAAACGCAAAACATTTGCAGCATCCACACGAAAGATTGCAGCACGCTTCAATTTCATTGCACACATCCCTGCCACAATTCACAAAGCTCAAAATGTGCCCCCAAACCCACAACAGAAATTCCCTTGTGCTCCTCTCTCTCTCTCTCTCGCTCTCTCTCTCTCTCTCTTTCGCTCTCTTTTGTGTGCCGCGCATTGCGGTAGCATTGATTTAATCATCATCAATTATATGCAGCAGCAAGTTAATATAATAAAAGCTGTGTCTTCTTCGCCGTTTCTTCGTTTCCTCTTCTGCTCCTCTGCTGCTCCTCACCTGCTCCTCTGCTGCTCCTCTGCTGCTCCTCTGCTGCTCCTCATCCGACTTGGCTTGGCGCTTAAATGCAATTAACATAATGACAAGCAACACTTGTGCGCTTGCGCATTTCACTTGGCAAAACGGGATAATGGCTGGAGAGGGGGCGGGTAGGCGCCTGCATCCCTCTTCTCCCCCTCTCCCCCTCTCTCTCTCTCTATCTATCTGTCTCTCTCTCTGGCGGCATTCGGCATTCGATGCTCGGTGGGCCGCTGTCAATAGTACAGATAATTATATCATAATTGATCTGTCTGTCTATCTGTGTGTCTCTCTCTCTCTCCCTCCCTCCTCTCTCTCTCTCTCTCTCTCTCTCTCTCTCTCTCTCTCTCTCTGTGTGTATTTAGTTATTCCTGTATGGCTGGGGTTGTGTGTAAAACCGGTAGCTAAAGGCAACGACTGTGCGCCTTCAGTCGGCATCTGCATTTGCAACTGCAACTAGCAACTAGCAAGTTGCAACTTGCAAACTGTAACTCATAAACTTGACACTTGTCTGCGGCTTCTTCACGATCATGATCATGATCACGATCATATGCCCATATATATATATATATATGTATATACACATACAAAAATGATGGCCATAATTAAAGGCTATTCTCGATTCAAGTTTGCAAGTTAGCAAGTTTGTAAATTTAAAAACCGTATTTGGAAATTCACAAAAATATTAAAAATATTAAAATCATGCTAACTTGGCCAAGACAAAGTTACAGACTGGTATTTATTTTTTGCTGTGTAGCTGCACGGCTCGTGGGCGAATTGAATCCTGAATTATTAACTGTGAATGCGATTTGCTTAGTTGAGAGAGAGAGGGAGAGTGAAAGAGACGGAGATAGCGACATAAACTGACAAGCAGATTAATTGCAAATGCGAGTAAAGCTGCGACTAATGCAGCGATTAGCACTCAAGTTGCAAGTGGCAGGGGTTTAAGCCACGTCTCAAGCTAATTTCCGCAATAAATAAATATTTACTTGCTGCAAGTTAAATTCGTAGACAACAAAATAAATAAATCAAAATAGTTATGGATATATTTTGAATGCGTACAGTTACGCGCAGCAAGAGAGACACCGAGAGAGAGAGAGAGAGAAATAGAGACAAAGAGATAGAGTGAAAGAGAAGACAGCAGAGTCAAAACGATGGTAAACAGAACGTTATGAAAAACGTAGCCAAGAAGAAATGCAATAGAACAAAAATCAAATAAAAATAAAAATAAATAGAAAAAAAGAAAAAAAAAACACTTACAAATTATGCGCTTTCCGGCGTAGAAAAACACACAGTAAATATAGAAAGAAAGAAAGAAAGAGGAAAGAAAAAAACGAAAGTTCAGTTCAACGTAATCCTTGCATTCCACGCTGCGACTGCGACTGCGACTGCGATGCTGACTGCGCCGTCGACTGCGGCGTCTGATTAATTTAAGTGCGAGTTTCGAAATGCAAAATGAGAAAAGCAAACAAAAAAAAAAAAAAAGCACGAGAGCAAAATACAAAAACAGAAGATGCCGAATAAAAAACGCCGCCAAATTACGTTGGCGAGTGGCAGTCGTTGTAGTAGTAGCTGCCACATGCCACAGTTGCAGGACCTGCCTCGCTTGATGCCTGACCTGGCACGAGCTGCCCTTGTTGTTGTTGTTGTTGTTGTTGCTGCTGTTGCCAAAGTTGTTGTTGGTGTTTTTTTTGTGCAGGATCCAATGGATTCCTCTTGTTTTGTCAAATGCAAATATAGACGTAAATATATATATATATATATTTATATATTTATATATAGATGCAGTCTCGCTATATATATATATATATATGTATATACATATATATATATATATATGTATGCATATAGGTTTTGCCATTTGGTTGCCAGACAGAAAAGGAAATCGCCAAAACTGAATCTAAAAATTGTTTAATTTGCTGCTGCAGCTTGTGTGTGTGTGGTGTGTGGTGTGTGTGGTGTGTGTGTGTGTGTGTGTGTGCGTGTGTGTGTGTGGTGTGTGTGTCCTTTATATCCTGCTCTGCAGTGCAGTGCAGCAAAGCGGCGTATGCGTAATGTGTCAATGTAGTTTTATTTGACTGTCTGGATTATATTGATTTGTGCACAGCTCCGGCAAAGGTTCGCTCGACCCGCATCCGTTGCTAGATGCAATCAAAGTATTACTGCACCACCCCCACCCCCACCCCCACCCACTCGCAGCTCCTCTCTAACCTAACTGTATTTTCAAGTTTTTCATTTTTTTTTTTTTTTGTGGAAAATAGCGGTTTTCGGATTGCTTTCCAAACTCTGATCGGTTGGGATCCTTTCGTGATGTTTTGTGACACTCTGCGAAGAGTGCGAGGCATTCGTAAACGATCCACTTGCAGCAGCTGCAGCTGCAGCAGCAACAAAACAGCGCCCCCAATCAGCCCGAAATATGCATATTCATTAGGCTGTGATTGATGCGAGTGAATACAAATGAGGCTGCTTTGGGATATTAATGCCCGCCATTAAAAACATGTACTCATTATTATCATAAGTACTCATAAGCTCAGCTGGCGTTGCGTGCCAGTGCTTAAATCTTCTTGCGCCATTCTTGCCCCTTTCCACATTGGTGCACCACTTCTTCTGACTGGCCAAACTATGAACAACAACAACAACAACAGAAAAAAAAAACAATACATTTGCAGTCGAATTGTGGTTGCTCATTAGTCCAAAGCAATGGAAAATGAAATACACAAAAACCAACAGAAAAAAAAAACACTGGCAAAAAACTGAAAAAACTGGCAAAAAAGTGGCATAAAAAATCGGGCAATTATGCGAATATTCAATGAAGATTTGTATTTTACACTCGAAATCAAAAAGAGAATTGCAATGAAAAAAAATAAAAATGAAGAAAATAAGATGAAGAAGAAGAAGAAGAAAAACTGGCAAAGTCGCGCATGCGCCACAAATGCGCAAAACACGCACCTACAAACTCTGTGCCCCAAAGGGAGGCAGCTTTTGAAGACGAACCGAAATTGAGATAAGACGACTCGATTTCAGTTCCACTTTCAATCGCAACGAAGAACCGGCGACTCTGCAACATTGCAACTTAGCAACTTTGCCACTTTGCCACTTTGCGACTGCGTGCGTGGGTGTTTATAAATATTTATAATTGCAATGTGATTTTTCAATAAACTTGCAACAAAATTGCAATCCGATTTTTTATTTTTCTTCTGTGAAATGTCTGTCTGAGTGTTTGCTTTGTGATTAAGTGTGTGTCTGTCTATGTGTGTGTGTGTGTGTGTGTGTGTGTGTGTGTGTGTGTGTGTGTGTGTGTGCACAACCATTAGCTACAGCGACAGCTTCGGAAATTCAGAATCAGCGCTAAATTTAAAAAAATACCAATAAAACTCATATTTAGCAAAACTCTTCCAATTGGAAATGCTGGGAAATGGAAAATGGGCCACTGACTTTACGGAAAATTAAATATAATAAATTAATACAAGGTATCGCTTGAGTTAAAAACAAAATAAAATCGGATATTCACAATGAATCTCACATTTTTGCTTTTGCTTTATTAAATTAATTGATTTTCATAATTTAAAATAAAATATAAAATTTTAATAAAAAAAATATGATGTAAATAGTGTTAAAGAATATAGACTTGTAATTAAAACAAAATATAATTATATAAATAAAGTATACTTAAAAATGCAAAAACTTCATAATCTTTTTATACTTGTTTTTTTTACATTTTTATATGATTTTTTTTTTAATTTTATTTCGGTCGAGTTATGTAAATTGCATTAGCTTCTGGCGCCAGCCTTTTATTTTATTCTGATTATTTTACAGTATTGCTTTCTCCCATACATATATAGATATATATGTATATATATTTTATTATTAATATATTTTTTTTTTTTGCTAACTCTTCACTTTGACGCCGGAAGTCGATTCGGTCAATCAGTTCCTAATTCTGACTAAGCAATTGTTTGTCTATTTAGCTTTTCTTGATTTCTTTTTTATTTTTCTTTTGCTTTTTCTTTTGCCGTTTTTGCAATTAGGCCACAAATTAGTTGTTGTTGTTTTTTTTTTTTAAACATTTGATAACATTCAGCATATTTTCAGCGCACATCCGCTTCTTGTAAAATTATTAATATTAATGGGAATTATGTGAAGAAAAAAATGCATTTTGCTTTTCAAGTGAAATACGAAAAAATATTTTTACTCCTCAAACACCGATCTGAAAGTATACTTAATATTTGCGTATACTATATCTATATAGGTATAACGGGTTCATAGAAATTTGACGAATATATATATATATATATGAAATATGTGAAATTATTTTTTATTTTTTATTTTTATTTGTTACTTACCATAAACGCCAAACACCGCAGTTTAATACTTTGTTGTTGTTGTTGTTGTCGTTCTGCTTGTTGTCGTCGCTGCTGTTGTTGTTTTTGTTGTTGTTGTTGTTGTCACAGTTGCTGTCTGCTTTTCTTGCATTTGGTTGGATTTTTGTTTTATTAATTTTTGAGTTATTTACGTTCTTTTTGTTTTAAATTAGTTCGAAAGTGAAATTTTTTGCTTGCACAACCAAAACAAAATTTTTGTTCATTTTTTTTTAATGTGGATTTTATGTGTTGATCTTCTTGTGTGTATTTTTTTGTTGTTTGTGTTTGTTCTCGAAAAAATTCGATTATAATTTTAGTTTTTAACTCCCAAAAATGTACATATATATTTTTTTATTATTTTTTTTTTTTTTGTTGAACAAAGAACTGAAAACGAAAATTGCAATTTTCGCAGTTAAACAAATTTTGTTTTATATTTTGTGGGCGGTCAAAGTTAAAAGTTCAAAGTTCAAAGTTGTTGCTGTTGCGGTTGGGCGGTAGGCGTGGCAAGTGTTAAACAAATGCAGCATGCGAAAACTTGCCAAAAAAAAAAATAAAAGAATCCAAAACTAGACATGAAAATTGTCGCAAGTTGAGTCCAAAATGTTTTTCTTGTTGTTATTGTTGTTATTGTTGCTTGACTTTTCACACACACACACGCAGGATTGCATTTGTTTGTTGTTGTTGTTGTTGTTGGCTTAGCTGTTTTTGTTGTTGTGGTTGCTGTTGTTGTTGCATTGCAGAGATGTTGTTTTGTTTTGTTTTGTTGTTTACTGAATTCTTTTCTTTCTTTTTTTTTGTGTAATTATATTTTTGCAGATTTTTTGTGTATTTTTTTTTATGTTATATATTTTTTTTTAGACGTGTTGTTGGTTTAAAAACGCTTGTGTTTGTTATGAATTTGGTTATAAAACATGTTTGTTGTTATATGTCGTTTTAGTTGTTGTTGCTGTTGTTGTTGTGTTTTGAGTTTATGCCTGCAAGAAGAGAATTGAACAAATTTTTTGTTGGTATGAGCAAATTTGTAGTTCGTTTTGCCGACGCTAAAAATCACACGTCAAAACAAAAACACAAAAAAAAACAACACCCACACACACATAGAAAAAAAAGAAATAAACAAAATAATGAATAAGAACAAATGATGTTGATGTTGACAGTAAAATGTTGCAAGCCGGACTTAAGGATAACACACGAGCCACACACAAAACGCACGCAGACAAAAACAGAAATTTTGCGCGCGCAACAACAAAGCAACGAACGGCAGGAAAAACAAACGGCAGAAAACAATTCGCACAGAAATTGCAACAAATTGAATATCGAAATATGAATTATGGAATTGAAATATTGTGATTTTAGCTGCTGTTGTTGTTTAATAACTGTCGTTAGTTGCTGCTGTTTGTGGCTGTTGTTTGTTGTTCTTGTTGTTGTTGTTGTTTTGTGCGTTGCCGCGCTGCAACTTGAACGAACGAACGAACGTATGAAAGTGTCTGCAAGAACTGCAATCGCATCGCGTGTGAAATCTCTGCGAAAGTCCAAAGCGCACAGAACGTGCAAAACGTAACGAAGGCGACGACAGCAGCTAAGGCAGCGCTGGCAGCGCTGGCAGCGACGTCAACGTCAGCGTTGCGAGCAAGGCGAATGCGATTGCGAGTGCGAGTGCGCTTCGGTCGCAGCACGACGACGATGACGATGACGATGATGACGACGACGACGTCGCCTTGCAAGCACTTTGCGTGCGCTCTGCCTGTACGTGTGTGTGTGTATCGGTGTGTGTGTGCGCCTTAAGAGCGCCGCACGCGCTTTGTCAAGAGTAAAAACGCAGCAGCAGCAGCAGCAGCAGCAGCAGCCGCAGCTGCAGTCTGCAGCCTGCAGTGCTCTCTCACACACACACACTCTTTCTCTCTCTCTCTCTGTCTCCGGCTGCGCTCTTTCACTCAATTGGCGATGAGTGAGCTTTGCACGTAAATCAGCTGCAAGCAACTAACTCAAATGAACGCAGCACGTTGTCGCTGCGGTCAGCGCGGCGTATGCGTAATCTATGTGTGTGCAATTAGTCTTTGTGGCAAAGCCAGGGTAGGGGGCATGTCAGTCACAGCTGTGAAGCAGTTGCAAGAACAGTCGCGCTAACTTTACAACTCCAGCCAAACTTAATTCCAAAGATCTTTGTAGTTTCAAATATACATTTGAACAAACTAAACAAATTTTAACTAAAGACAAAAATTGCTAAAAACCCAAAATTGTTGGCAAAATTTTCGTGAGCTGTTTTAATTAAAATTTGAGCTACTTTCATTTTGATTTAATTTTTAATTGAAAAACATTAAATTTGTTAATATCTTGGATGCATTTTCATAATATTCACTCAAAAAAAATAAATAAATAAAAAATTCAGACAGGTTTCTTCAAAGTTTTAGAGCCACTTTTGTTGCTCATCCAAATGTAATTTAATCGATGACTTGATTTGTTTTTAAATTAAGAACAGCTCACACAAGACTCTTAGTAATTTATATTAGACAATAAACGCTAAATCGCCCATTTATTAAATTTTAGTCGAAAGAAAATCGAAGGAACTTATTTCAGTCATTTTGAGTATAATAAGAGATCTTGAACTGCATAGGAAATTAGCCGTTTGGTTATATTTCATTTTAGGGATCTGCACAGATTCACACCGAATATTTATCGGCCACATGACAAAAAGGCTAAAAAAAAAAATTTTCCAAAAATTGTTTTTTGATTTTCAAAAGGCCGTCGGCAAAGCGTCCTCTCTCCCTTTCACGCACTAGAGCGCCTATCTCTCTCTCTCTCGTCTCGCTTTCACTTTCTTTCTCTGTCGCTCTTGCTCTGTCTCTCACGGTCTGAGTTTCCTTTTCGATCAGTTCACACAAAAAATTCACCAATTCAAAAAATTGACAAAAAAAAAATACATTCAAAAACGCCTGCAAAACATTTTTCACTTATGCACTGCGCGAATTTTGATCTTGGGTTAATTTTTTCATATTTGTGTTATTAGTTTTTAAGAATTGCATATATTTACAAAGAAAATATATACGTATATCATTTTAAATATGATGACAAATTTCTCAATTATATTCTCAACACGCACCAGGAAAAAAATGAATTTTGGCACAGTAAAAAAAAATGATAAATTCAGTTAGTTAATCATAGAAAATCAATTTTCTATAATTTATTATTATTTGTATTTGATTTATTTTTTTTGTAGACGCGCGCGACGCGTATTTTAATATTTTGTAATAAATTTTTGAGAGTGATTTTTTAAGAACAATATTATTACTTTATTTTTCGCTGAGCTGCGGCAACAACTTCAAAAATTTGACAATACGTAATTATTATGGATATTATTTTTGAAATTTTTTATTAAGAATGAATTTTGGTTGTGTCGGCTGTTGATGTTGGTTGTTGTTGTTGTTGTTGATGTTGGTTGTTGGTTGTTGTCGGTTGTTGTTGCTTCTTCCGCGAGCTGCGTACGTGCGCGACAACGTGCGGATCTGTTATGATTCAATACGTTTTCGATACGTTACGTTGAACGTCGCCGGACCACGCGGCAGGCGGCGACGTCAACAGCGGCAGCGCGACAGGCTCACACACCGACACTCACACACACAAGCACACACATATATGCACATATAAAGAGACGCAGCGACGCGCAGAATGCAAAAAAAAAAAAACATCAAATAAAATAAAGAAGAAAAAGAAGCAAAAACATCAGGCAGGCAGCAGAAAAGAAACGAGCGAGAGGCAGCAGCGCAGCAGAGAAGCAGCGCAGCGCAGCGGCAGCAGCAGCAACGATTCTAGACGAAGCGCTCAAAACTTGAGCGCAGCTCAAAATTTGGCTGCGACGCATCGCTGCAATCGGCAAAGCTGACGTCGCTGCAGGCAGCACAGCAACTAAGCAGCAGCAGCAGCCCCCCAAAAAAGTAGCCACCCACACATACACAAGCGCAGTATCCCCAAAGAGCGTGACACACGCGACACACACACACACACACACACACAGACACAGGCACACACACACAGACAGGCAGATAGACGGCAGGCTGGCAGGCAGAGGCAGCGGCAGAGACGCGCACAAAGCTCTCAACTATCCATGTGTACATGTGCGTGTTTATGTGTATGTGTGTGTGTGCATGTGCATGTGTGTGTGAGTGTGTGTTTGAGCATATTGAGTGTGTGTGTGCGAGCCAATCAACGCCAAATGAGTCGCAGGCGCAACACACAAAATAATTATTAATTATTTAAAAAAATGAATTTAAAAAAAAATAGAATAGAAAAAAAATTAAAAGGATGGAAAAACATGTCTACAAAATTAAAAAAAAAACTCCGAAAATGTGCAAAAATATAATAAATAAAAGAGAAAAGCAAAAATACAACATTTAAGAAAAAGCCTTTAAAAATAAGTTTAAAAATCTTTGATCTATAAAGGAGCATAGAAAATAGTTTAAAAAAATAAAGATCTTTGCGTAAATTATCGAAATAATTTAATATCAATCATAAGTTATCGATATACGCATGAGATCCAATTTAGATTAACAGTTATCAACACACCTAAAACAGATCAAGTATCGTCACAAAATATGTATCTATCGATCGTATTTAATGAAGTATTACTTTTTTAACCAAGAAATCTGTTTTTAAATTTTATCGATAAAAGACATTTGAATGAAACGATTTTAATATCTGTGGCAAAAGGTCTTTAAAATATTTGAATATCTATAGACAAAATCTCGAAAATAAAGCGGAAGACAAACATAAAGCTAAGCAGAAGAAGAAGAAGAAGAGAAAGAGAAACATCGATCGATCAGTTGATAATACTGCAGAAGACAAGATCGCAAGCGATCTATAAACTTGGGGTACGGTGGGGGAGGCAGGGTTAGGCTATGCACCAAAAAATCAACAAGCATCTTGAAATAAGTGCGAAAGAGAAAGAGCACACGAATGCCAAGTGAGCGAGCGAGAGAGCGAGAGAGCGAGCGAGAGCCACTGACTAAAAATGACGCACAAATTTTAATTTTATTAAGTGTGTGTTTCTAATGGCATCGGGCTATATAGAGGCTATATAGGGGATGAGGTTTCTGGTGGTTTCTGGTGGTTGCGGGATGGGGTTTTAGCTTTGCTCACACAACTAACGATAAAAGCCGCCAAAAGGCATAGAAAAATTGCTAAAAAGAGCTGCTGCAAAATTGGTTCATTCTATGCTGAAGTGAACAATCGTAAAACAGAAAGTGAACGGCAGTTAGAAAGATAGAGAGAAAGAGAGACAAATATCTCTACGCAACACCCCAAAAAGACCACCCACCAACTCCCACTCTCTCCCACTCTCTCTCTCTCTCTCTCTCTCTCCCCGCACATAACGATCTCACAAAGAAAGTAGCCTAAAAAAAATTGTTTTTTTTTTTATTTTTTGACTTGCACTTTTACGATTCTATATTTATAATTATTATTATTATTATTAATAGGTTTTTCTTTCTTTTTTGTTTTTTGTTGCGACGCTGAATAATTTTGCAAATAATTTCGCAATTTGAGTTTAAATGTTTGTATTATTTCTTATTTTTATTTTTATTTTTATTGTTATATGCGATAGATAGATTTGTCGTCGGGCCTTCTGACAATGTATGTAAATGTGAAATTGTAGATTGTAGATTTTCTTAGCGCTTCACTCACACACAAGCGACGAGGAGCAAACGAAACAACCGAATGAACAAACTGAACAACTAACTCTGAGCTGCGGCGACGTCGACGTCGGTCTGTCGTTGTCGGTGTCGGTGTCGGCGTCAGAGGCTCGCAGTTGCGCCAGCGTTGGCGTTCTTCTTCTACACTGAGCGTTGCGTCCACACTGCGCTCCAAACCAAAGCAAACCAAATCAAACACTCACAAATACAATCATTTTTTTGCAAACTGCAAAAGTCAGAGTTCCAAACACTCACGTACACACACACACACAGATAAAAACACACACACAGTCAAACGACAGAGTGAAAACGCGCTCGCTTAAGTTGCAAAAAAGTTGCATTGGAGAGCGTGAGAGCGTCCCCAAGAGCGAGATCCTCCAGTCAGCAGCAGCAGCAGCAGCAGCAGCAAATGTTGCCAAGCAGCAGACTGCTGCTTTTGCTCTTAGCAGCATGTTGCCAACCAAAGTGTCACACACACACACATACACAGCAAGAGAGAGCGCGAGAGAGCACGTCGCATTCTTTGCCATTTGCGAATTCTCTTTTGTTGCGAATTTTTTGCGTCGCTTCGTTTCACCAACACACACACACACGCACACCTGCCCGCCAGTCTCGCTCGCTCTTTCTCTCTTTCCCTCTCTCATCGTTTGTGCTTGTGTTTGTGTTTGTGCCAAAGAGATCCCAGCGTCGTTGTCTACGTCGACGTCGCTGCTTGAGCGTGCGAAAAAATTAGCAAATAAAATAGCAACAACAAGCGCACGCACACACACAGCACACACACACACACAAACACACGCACACACACACGAGCACATGGCATAGAAAAAGTGTGCAAAAAAGCGCAAAAAATTAGAAAACACAAAGCACACACACACACACACACACACACAACAAGTTAACTTTTTCGGCTCGCAAAAAAAGGCAAAGCAAAAAAAAAATAAACATAAATTAAATGAAAAAAAAATAGCGATTCGCGCAGATATCTCGCTAGGGGCCCCCAGATGAGTCTAGAAATGAGCGCAGCAACAACAACAACAACAACAACTAAGCAACTTAACCGACAAATTCGCACAACATTTTGCAAGGTGGTCGGTGTGTGTGTGTGTGTGTTTGTTGGAGTGGGGGAGGAGGGGAGCGGGAGTAAGGATTGCCGCTGCTGAGTTGTGCTGACAAACGACATAATTAATCACCTGCGTTATTGTTGTTTTTGCGCTGCGATCAGCGTGGCGCCAGTTTGACAGGCACTGCTACGATTTGTGCATTGTTCTCACTCACATGCACAGTTGCGGAGCGACTGAGTTCGCTTGGCGATCGATCGTACAGTTGTAGCACCACTGGCTGGCTGACACAGTGGCTGTCAGCACACAGCGCTACTAAAACTGTTTAAGCTGCCAAGTAAATGTAAATTAACAAAAATTAATTTTAAAAAATATGCGCTAAATAACTTTAAATATTTAATGCGTTTTTTTTTAAATTATGTATGTAAAATATATAACAATTTTATAAATTATTTATAAGGTACATATTATTACCAAATCTTGTAAATAGGTTGTATTTTAAATAATTGTATTTTTCACAATGAAATATTTATTTTTTAATTGTGCAGCGCTTCTCAAAAGATGTTCATGATCGGAGCACTGGTTGCACAAGCACTGCTACAGTTTTACAGCACTCTAGCGAATAGTTGCAGCTGCACTGCACTGCAAGCAGATCGTTTGCTGCAGCAGCAGCAGCAACAGCAACACTTCACCCCCCCCCCCCCCCCCACCCATCCACACCTCACAATCCTTTTGCACTTTATTTTCGCTTGTTTTTGTTTTTAATTGCGTTTTTGCATTTGTTTTCATCGTGGTTTTTGTTTTTACTTGCGAATTCGTTGTTTGCTCAATAAAATCGAAATGCAAGGCACACGCCCCCTCCAACTCCAAACCCCCTCCATACCACTCAACCGCAAGCACACACACTCACACTCACACACACACACACACACACATAGACTGTTTTGGAGTCTTCCTTTTTTGGGTGGCCCATGTAGCAACCCCTTTAGTTTGGGCCAACGCACCCCTCTCAGTCAACACCTCACCCCCTTTGCGACAGCACGCAGTCGCCACACACATACACACACACTCACACACACACACAGACAGCAACGCAGCACGCAACACTCAAAATAAACTCCAGACATTGACTCCAAAAAAAAAAAAAAAAAACATGAAAAAAACATGCAAAAAGCAGGGGGGTTTTGGGGGGTTGGCTGCTGAATGGACTCTGTGCCTACGATGTGTGCAAGGCCCAGCGGCCGACAGACGCCCACACACACACACACACACACACACATATACAGAGACAGACAGACGACGTCGACGCCAGCGTTGGCAAAGTTTTCGTCCTTTTTGGCTTTGGCTTTGGAGTTGATTTTTTTTGTTGTATTTCGTATTTTTTGCGTTCCTTTTTGTTGGCCTGCGTTGCCAAGGGTTTCCTTTGTTCGGCAACCCCAAAGCAGCCCCTCCGCAGCCCCCTTGCCCCTTGCCGGCTGTGTGGCACGACAAGTCTGTTGCACTCACGACCCCACAAAATGACGACGACGACGACGACGACGACAACATCGCCTAATGACTAACGGACACTTTTTTTCTTCTCCCTACTTCTGAGCTACGTTTTATGCCATTTCGTTGTTGTTGTTGTTGTTCTTTGTGCGCTGCGTGCCAACTTTACACACACACTCACACACAACCCCCCACACCACCACCCCTTCCTTGCCCTTGGTCACCCCCACAAGTCCTTTGGTTGAAAAACATTTTTTGTGTTTTTGCATTTTTTGTTTTGCTCGTTTTGTTCGTTGCGTTTTTCGGCGTTAGCAGCCGCTGCCGCTGTCAGCGTCGCAGTCGCTGCTGCAGTCGCAGTCAACGTCAGCGTTAGCGCTCTTTAGCTCCGTTGCTTTGTGCTCAGTGCAAGTGTGCAATGCAAAAAGAGCGAGCGAGCGAGCGAGAGAGAGTGAGAGAGAGCGCGCTAGTGCGAATGAGTGAGCGCCTTTAGCAACATGTTGCGAGCAACATGTGTGCTGCATTTATTTTAATTAGATGCGTGTAGCAATTTTTTTTTTGGGCCAGTGAAACCAGAACGCATAGATGAAGAGGGGATGGCGGGTGCAAGGGGGTGGAAAGATAGGTTGTCTTTTGTACAGTTGTTTATATTAATGCAGGCGATAGAGAAAATGAGCGAGAGAGAGAGATAGAAAGGGAGAGAGAGCCCGGCAATGTTAATGAACTGATGCCAAACAGAAAACGGAATGTTTCCACTTGATAGAGGAGTGGAGTGGTGGGAGGCGGGGGGTGTGTTTTTTAGGGTAAGGGTTACGTGACGGTGTTGTGATTTTGACAAAAATACTGCAACCATAAAGAAAAACAGCAACAAAAAGATGCACATAATATTTATTCAGTCTTTGTGGTGAAAAAGCGAAAGCAAAACATCTTCAACACACACACTAACAGACACACACACACACAGAGGCAAACACACACACACACACATATTTGTCTCAAGGCTGCAGCTGCCCCCAATTGCGGCTTAAGTAACTGAAATGGGACAAAGCAAAAGTCCAGGAAAAAAAATAGAGAAAAAACGCCAATAAAAAACTCTACTCCTTTCATTTAAATTCAAAGAGCTGACTCAATAAATGAAATATGTTGTATAATAAATGTTATGAACAGTTGAATCCAAATATCTATATATATATATATATATATATATATATATATATATGTGTGTGTGTGTATATATATCGATGTGCACAACAGTCAAAAATAGTTTCAGTTTTTGATTATTTTGTTTGTAAAGGTTATTTGACCTATCCATTAGCTAGTTGAAGTCAACTTTCGATCGAAGTAAGTAAATATTATTTATATATATTTATATACTTATTAAGTTGTCGGTGGCCAGCGATTACAGCAGGTGTTACTCGAAATAAGACAGAAATTTTGAATGCACATTATTTACAATTTAGTTGAATTCAATACTATAATTTAAAAGAAAATAAACAAATACCTATGCCGAAGGTATTTAAGTTCGACTAAAATTCCAATTAGAAGTCAGTTAATTAAATTAGTTAATTAAATAATAATAATAATAGTACTTATTGCACTCTGCTCAATCTAATAGAAATCCTAAGACCCATTTAAAATGTGCCTAAAATAGGTAGTTTTACACTTTGCACAGTTTTCAACCACTTAAAATTAACCTCAGCTTAGCAACAACAACAACAACAACAACTCACCCTCATACATAGATAAACAGGCAACAAGAAGAAGAACAACAACAACAAAAACAACACGAAAATAGCAATGTAAGCTGCGCCATATTGAAAACTGTCAGCCATTAAAATTTATAGAAATGTGCGAAGGCTGCAGCGCCAACAGCGACGCTGGCAGCAGCGCAATGTGCGCCTAAAATGCGTGCAGCAGCAGCAGTAGCAGTAGCAGCACCACCACCACCAATAACAACAGCAGCAGCAAAATCTACAACAACAACACTGCAATCAGCTGTGCTCTTTGGTTAGTCGTAGTAAAAAGTAGTAAAAGCAGCTGCATACAATAAAATAAAAAAAAAAAACATAAAAAAAACACACACACACAGACACACAAAGCAACTCAAGAGCAAATAAAGGTCGCCCAACAGCTGCGTAGCAGCGCCGCTTGCAGTTGCAGCGCAAGCCGAGCAGAGACGTCAGCAGCACAGCCAAACTGAGCGTAAGCCAATATGTAATGTGCTGCACTCTCTCTCTCTCTCTGTCTCTCTCGCTCACTCGCTCGCCTCACTCATTGCATTATTCAGAGGGGGAACGGGAGAAGCAATGCGAGTGCAAAAGTCGTACTGTGTGGATAACGAAAGAGAAGGAGGAATGTAAAGAGGGGAGGGTGAGTGGAGTGGGTTGGGTTTTTGTGCTGGCTAACTAGCCGCCGTTGCCCAGCCTAAAAGCAGATGCCATGTGTGTGTGTGTGTGTGAGTGTGTGTACATGTGTGCATGTGTGAGAGCACTGCATATGTGTGTGTGTTTCTGTGTGTGTGTTTAACTGCACATGGCTGCTGCTGCTGCTGTTTTGTAGTTGTTGTTTTTATTGCTTTACTTTCGAGGCTCGGTTTTTCGTATGTGCGACTGCTTGTGCGTCCATTGGGCATTGCACATGTGAGAGAGCGAGCGTGTGTGTGTGTGTGAGTGTGCGAGTGTGTGCGTGATAGCAGGCAAAGCCAAACCTCTCCTCTACGGCCCAATGGCCTGTGCGGGGGGCGTTGAAACGCATAAATGTTGATTACACACAAATTCCACTGTTTTTTTTTCCGTTTTTCTCTTCTTTCTTTCTCAGTTTGGGTTGGGGGCGGGGGCATGTGTTAAGTGCGCGCCTATCGCATGGTCAGCTGTGTTGCAGTTGTTGTTGTTGTCATTGTTGTTGTTGTTGTTGTTGTATTGGTTCAATTGCAAATGACCAAACAGAGGGGCGCAGTGTAAATATGTCTGTGCAGCTGAGAGATGTGCGTGTGTGTGTGTGTTTCGTATGCATGTAATGTACACACACACAACACACACATGCACGCATACACACCCACACACACACAAACACATATGTATGGATTTCATTCTTTAATTGTTGCTGCTGCTGTGTGAAATTTGAAAAAATCCCCACGCGAGTGTCGAATTCTGCTTCTGTTTCTTGTTCTTCTCATTGTTGTTCGGTGCAATATAAATAGGAAAGAAGAAGAGTTTTTTTTTAATCTGTTTGCATTAAATTGTAGTCGATAGTTTGATTAATTATTGCTTTTGTACGTTTTAAACAACATTTTATTTTACTCTTAATTTTTTGCCTCCTTTTGAACTGAATATTCAAATTGCTATTTGTACTAAAGTCTTTCCACCGATTGTTCCGATTGCCGGCTATTATGATATACTTGTCCGATCTGCAAAAAGCCGCATATATATGCCAAGATTCCAGAAGACTGACATAAAACTGAGGCAGTCAAAATTAATAAATAGATGGTTGTAAGAATTCAGTACAAACTCGGCTACTAATGCAGATCGAAAATATATATGTATAACTGTTGAAGTTAGACAAGGGCTTGCAAATGGCTATTAACGGATAATTCATTATTCATTTATTAACAACAAAAAAAGAGAAAACTGATTGCTATTTTTTCTTAATTTTTTGTATTTATTAATGTTGAAATTGAAATTCTTTCATAAATTATTGCATTATAATCAAATAATTTAAAAAGATTTCAAACGTTCATAGAAAGCTTATCTTAAATTAAGTGCATTTTTTGTTTAAGTTTTTAAAAAAAAACTTTAAATTTGTTGTTCATAATAAATACCCTTAGTATTAAAACAAATAAAACTAACCCAAGACTTGAGGAAAATGTGTCTAAACTGAAGTTTTGTGTTTGCAACGTCATTGCTTCCTAATGTTACCCATTCTTTCAGAATATAGTGATCCGATTCGGACATATGTACATATCTTGCGTCTTGGGTGCTTTAAAAATACAAAAACAAATATCAAACTACTTAAAATTAGCTTAGCAACAGATTGGTGTACATATTAGATAAACTTAATTACAGTTATATTAGATATATATTCAATAATCCGTTCAATATATTTTTTGAAATAATTTCTATTGGGATTTCTTTCGAATTTGAGAAAATCAACTTGTCTAATTTGTTGTGCAATGATTGCCCCTAAGAGCCATTAAAATTGAATTAATGGTTTATGATTCTGTTTGTATTTTTGTATAATTTTTGCATTCAAAGTATTTATGTAAATAGACACGAATTAATAAATAAAAAAAAAAAATACATTACATATTAATGAAAAATAATACATATATTGTACTGATTGGATGCATGCGATAACCAATTCAACGTGCAGCAATTGCTTCTGATTAGCATTTGTATGCAGCACAATAAAAGCTGCTGGCTGCTAAACACATGCCCGTAGCATGTCGCAAAGCTGATTGCTACGACGCCAGCGCCCATTTGACAGCCAACAGAGAGCAGTGTTGCCAGCGCATGGCCAACATTTATATGTTCATAAAAATTCATATGGCTATTAGCTGCTAGAAAATTGAACAATTACAAATACAAATTATTAATTGAGTTGAGAAAATTGTTATTTGTGTTGTGACTTCAATAAATATTTTACAAATAACAATGAAACTTTCAATGTTTCACCAGTGCGGCATCTGGCAACCCTGCGCCGCTGACACAGCGGCTCACACGTACACAACACATGCAAGCAGCCAGCACATGAACGCGTCAACACAAGCAAAGCGCATATAAAAACTTTTTTTCGACGTTCATAATTTTGTGCGGAGCTGGGGAGCTGGAGCTGCAAAAAAACAGCACAATTCTGTGGAGAAATTTCGATGAAAATTTCTCAAATTTGAGTGTCGAATTGTTGTATATTTGTGAAACGTGAGCAATTTTGTTTTGTTATTGTGTTATTCATTATTTTTTTGTACCCGGTGGGTGTCTTTTACATAGGTTTCTTTTTTTTTTGTTGTTTTATGTTTGCTTCCTCCCGTTCAGTGCAAGAACAAGAACAACAGAAGAACAAGAAAAACAACAACAAGAAGAAGCTGAATAGCGCTAAACGCATTGAATAAAGTACGTGTGTGCGTGTGTGCGCGCCTGTGTGTGTGTGTGTGTGTACAGGTAAGTTATAATAGCTGCACTTTGATTATAAATATCGACAAATTTGGTTAAGAAAAAAAGTAGCGCACACAAAATTCCATACGCCTTTTGCCGCTTTCTTTGTCTTTCTTGGCTAGTGTTAGTGTATGTGTGTGTGTGTGTGTGAAAATTTGGCAGCTTATTTGTTGTAAGTAGCGTTCGGCTGAATAAATATTTATTGTTTCACTTTTGTTGGCTTCATTTTGCTATTGATTTTTCTCTACAACGTGCGTGACAAATATTCTGTCTCTGTCCTCCACCCATCGTTGCACCTCCTCAGACAACATGTGTATTTCCCCCTCCCACTTCATTCGGCGTGTGTGTGTGTGTTTTCAAGCGTGTCACCGCAGCGCGCTTAAGAAATCAATAATTTTTAAAATAAATAAATGTGTGTAATGGCAAATAATGCATAAATAGTTGTTGCTTTCTTTTGTACATTTCGAACTGCTAATTATACATACATATGTATGTAATGTATGTAGTGTATGTACGCGTGTATGTGTGTATTTTAGTTGCTTTAAGTGCTGACATTTCAACTATGCTCCTGTTATTGTTATTGCCGGTCGTCAAAATAGTGAAACTCACACACACACACACAGAGACACAAACATGCACACACACACGTACAAGCATGCTAACCGGCAAATACGGTTATGTAGCAACTAGAGTTTAACACGCTACGTGCCTTCTTCGTGCGTGCCTCGGGGGGGAACAAACAGATAACAGATAAGCACGAAAAATCATAAAGTTTAGAAAAACTGTTTACAGTTAAGTCTTGCATCATTCGTGCTGATGATTAATTAACGAGAACTGAGCAGACTGGGAACAGGGTATCCGGCAGTCGGCTTATCGCCTGATTTACAGTTAACTATCAGTGAATGTCAAATAATTAAATTTAGACTCGTGACGTTTGATAATATATGGATGATATGTGGCTTATTTGTTGCTACAGGGTATTTGCCAGTCGCGCAGTTGACACTTGTTACTTGTTGATTGTTGTTGCCGCATGCAAATATGCAAGTAGCTGCTTAATTGTCCTTTTCTCTCAAGAACACACACACAACACACAACACACACCACAAACACACACACAGCGACAACTTGTGAAATCGCATTTGTATCTTGTGGCTGCTGCAATAAAATGCAGCAAGCGCAAAACTTTTTACCATTTGTTGAAAGCGAAAGTCGATGGAGGCAACGGGAACGTGCACCTGCCACACCAACAAACACATGCCACACACCACACACCCACACACACAGAGACGTCCTTGAAGCCACAACAACAACAACAACAACAACTTTGTTTAACTCTCGATTTTCACGCTTTCACGCTTTTTTCAGAACACAACATCAACAAACAACAAGAAGAAGCAGCAGCAGCAGCAGCAGCAGCAGCAGCAGCAACAGCTGAAGCAAGAAGAAGTAGAAGAAGAAGCTAAGCAGAGGAAGCAGTGTAGCAGCAACTAGAATCATGTCCAATCTGCCACGCCGCATCATTAAGGAAACGCAGCGTCTGATGCAGGAACCAGTGCCTGGCATCAATGCAATACCCGATGAGAATAACGCCCGATATTTTCATGTGATTGTCACCGGTCCGAATGATTCGCCCTTTGAGGGTGGCATCTTTAAGCTGGAGCTATTTCTGCCCGAGGATTATCCGATGTCGGCGCCAAAGGTGCGCTTCATCACCAAGATCTATCATCCGAATATCGATAGACTTGGCCGCATCTGTCTCGATGTGCTGAAGGACAAGTGGAGTCCGGCGTTGCAGATACGCACCATTCTCCTATCGATTCAGGCCCTGCTCAGCGCACCAAATCCGGACGATCCGCTCGCCAACGATGTCGCCGAGCTGTGGAAGATCAACGAGGCGGAGGCCATTCGCAACGCTCGCGAATGGACTCAAAAATATGCGGTCGAGGACTGAATCATATACGAGACTTTAATTTTTTTTTTGTGGCATGTCGCGGGCGGGCGGGGGGCAAACTAAAATAGCAAAAACAAACGAAACGATAATAAACAACAACAAGAACAACAACAAATTCATATATATATATATATATATATAAATATATATATATGTATATATATTACATCATAATCAACTGCAGCAGCATCATTATCATTATCATCGTCATTATCATCAACATCAACATAAATTTTCTTTACTTGAGGATAAAGTCAGAAAATTTATGACGATGTCGATGATGATGACGATGATGATGACGATGATGATAATGATGTATATATATATATGTATATATTACATCATAATCAACTGCAGCAGCATCATTATCATTATCATCGTCATTATCATCATCATCAACATAAATTTTCTTTACTTGAGGATAAAGTCAGAAAATTTATGACGATGTCGATGATGATGACGATGATGATGACGATGATGATAATGATGTATATATATATATGTATATATATTACATCATAATCAACTGCAGCAGCATCATTATTATTATCATTATCATCATCATCATCATCATTAATTTTCTTTACTTGAGGATAAAGTCAGAAAATTTATGACGATGACGATGATGATGACGATGATGATAATGATGCTGCAGTTGATTATGATGTAATAATAATTACGATGTTATGAAAAATATATGCTTTGCAAAGCAACACCAACAACAACAACACACAACAATACACAACACGCAACACACACGACATTCATCATATTTCTAGGGGATTTTCTCTGCGGAAAATGATACGAAGAAACGCAATAAAGATGAAAACTTAAACTTAAACTATAACTATTGATATCTGATTCATTAATTATCATTAATCAATTATTATTAATTAAAGCAATTTCCTTTTGTTGGTCTTCTTTCGTTGCTCTCATCATTTTCCAATCTCAGCCGGAGTCGTGTTGTGCCTTTTCTTGCGACATGAAATTGAATATAAATAAAAAGTGCATCAAACAAATTTGAATTGGTGGATTTTTCCAATTGTAAGAATATGTGATATTTTTTCCAGTGGTTTTACACATCTGGAAAATCACGAGTGAATTTTTATTTTCATTTACTATTTTTGGCAATTTAGAATTTAACTGGTTTGGAATTAGCAAAAAAATTACAATAAAATTGAATTTAAAATTAAACGGCATTTTTTCACGCGAATTTCAAAAATATATTTAATAACTACAAAAACCACTCGAGTCTTTTTTAATTTTGTATTCAAGTTGAAGCAGACATCTCCGACTTATAGATATATATATATATATATATATATATATATATATTCTGCAGTTTTATAGTTATCTTGAGAGATCGGCGAACTTTATTTTATAGCTGCCATAGCAACAATTGCTGGATTCTCGTATTCAAAACTTAACAAAATATGCGTTTTATTTTCAAATAAAAATACACAAATCTATAAATAATAATAAAAAAAATAATAATTTATAAATGATATTTTTTTTATGCTAACTTTTGCGACTCTCGGCTAAATTTGAAATGTTGGCTTAAACGTTCTAACTTGGTTGGGGCGATTTAAGCCTGGTTAATTACGCATGATTCAGTTTAAACAATGCGTGCGATTCGAAAGTTGGCCATTTCAGGCAGGTGAAGCAAAGTTTCAGTCCAAAGTGCAGTTGTCAATCATTTGGCAACGTGGGTGGCTGCTGCTGTTGCTGCTGCTGGTGTGTTGCAAGCTGTCTGCGGATGCATGTGTGGACGCCGTCGTAACCCTTTTTGTGATGGGGTGGCCAAATTGTTGGCCACACCCCGTGCCGTTAGCATATGCCTGCTGATTGGATGCGCGTCCTGTGTGTCCTGTGCGTCCTTGTTGCTGTTGTTGCCGTTGTTGTTTCGCTCCTCGAGGCTGTTGCACGCCAGACTCTGGCACTGGCTCTGGATTTGGTTTTGGTTTTAGCTTTGCCTCTGACCAGGCCGAGGCAGTCAAATGTCGAACCTAACCTTTTTTTTATACTATTTTCTACTTTGTTTTTTACCTATCTCTCTCTCGCTCTCCGTTGCTCTAACGCTCTCTCTCTCTCTTTCCCCCTGCTTTTCGGTCACTTGTGCTCTCTCTCTCTCTGTCTGTCTGTCTGTTTGTGTGATGTATTTTTCTTTTATTTTTTATTTTTCATTTTTTTTTGTTTTTATTTTTTTATTCCGTTTTTTTTTGTGTCCAGTTCCATATAGCTTTTTATCGCATTACACCCTCAGCACAGCGACCCCCCGCCCGCAACTGGTCAACGCATATGCAGAGTGCATGGAGTGCTCTGCAGGGGCGGGGGAGGGCGGCGTGTGGCGTGTGGCAGGTGTGGGGGGTCTGTGGGGTAATCGCTTGAGGTGAGGATTTTTATCGGCAGCAGCTTCATTGTGCTGTGTTTGCATAGACAAAAAAGGCGAGGCCGAGTCCGAGAGTCGGAGGCGCCACGCTCGGGCTTGGCCAGCTGGCCCACGCTATTAATCGTTGTTGCATGTGTGCGTGTGTGTGTGTGTGGCACCTGCTGCAGGCTAGTGGCCAGTCAACCCACCCAAAATGATGCCTACATAGATATATGTATATGTAGTATATATATATATATATATATATATATATAGATAGCCAGCTTTCATTTATATGGATTTGGCAGCGCTCTTGTTACCTGTGCAGCACTTGGCCATAAGATAAAGCATTGTTGCAACTCCAAACACCCCCTCGCCACATTAGGCCTGCTCTTCGATCTGCTGCTGCTGTTGCTGCCTCTGTTGCTGCTGTTGCTGCTACTGCTTCTGATGTTGCTGCACCTGATTTATGTGACAATTTATGCGTTGCGCTCACAATTTGTGGCAAGCATTATCGAGGAGATCTGCAAAGTATTAGACTCTTATCTTATCTACCTTATGGCTGCTTATAACTGCAACGCATTGCAAAGTGGCATACAACTCGCTTCCTCTCTCTCTCCCTCTCTCTCTCTCTTTCCCTCTCTTTCCCTCTCTTTCTGGCTGGCCTAATGCGAAAATTAAATTTTTTGTGCAGTGGAATTTGTTCAAAAGAGTGCAAAGTATGTAATCGGTTTTTGTCAAGGACATGAATAAGTAAATTATAAAAAAGAAGAGAAAACATTAAAAAAAAGATTGCGAATTTATCGATTTAAATCGATATTTGCAAAACTTGGTCAGTTATCAATCAAACGAAATGAACTCGTTCTCGCTGTGGTTTTATGACAACTTTAATGCCAAACTTAACGTATTTGACTAAAGGGTACCTGTGAGAACGAAGTGGATATCGATGTTTATCGATATATGCTGGGAAGTATCGATCAAATAGGATCGTTTACAGTTCAAATAGTCACAAACAACAGAGAGAAATTGCTAGATCTACCCAAATGTAGCTGTTGTAAAATATGAATATGTTTACATATATATATATATATATATGCCACGATTTCCTTGCATACTTCCTCTTCCTCTTCCCATAAAAAATAACCCCAAATTGGGGTATCAGGAAATGTGTAACAATAATTTAGGTAAGTGAACGAAACATCATAAATAGAAATGCAGCTATTCTATATGTTGTCTGTGCATCTCTCCATATATATATATATATATATATATATATACCTATATAGCATATCTATTTGTCTAGTGTGTGTTGTTGTTGTGCACATCTATCTGCGATGTAAACTGTTTAAATTATCTGTAAGCACAACAATTTCAACGGGTTGCTCCTTGTGCGCTTCAAATGATTCAATGGCAAACCAAATAAACAATACATGCAATACAGATACAATATGTGTAAACACACACATACACACATACATTTATATATATATATTATATATACATATATCTACAATATGTATTTGTGTGGAGAGCAGACAGTTTTTGTTAGCAATTTGCAGCAACTGTTTTTGTTGCCTGCCCCAAAAAAAAAAGAATGCCCAAAACGCTTTCACGACCAACTCAGCCCAGCTAGCAGCACCAGTTGTGGGGCAGGGGCAAGAGATGAGTTTCGTCCTGGATGGCTGGTTGGCTGCATCCTTGTGCTCGTCCATTCGCACAAAACCGAAACAAATAATTGATGAAACAGCAAAGCGCACGTAGGGATTTTCGAGCCGTTTCTCTGCCCCGCTCCACCAGCTGGCTCCACAGTCGCCATCATTGCCATTGCTGTGGCATATAGCAGCGCCGGGACCCGGTTTCAGTCTCAGGCCGTGCAACGGTCTCCCTGACCTGCTCCTTGCTCCTTGCTGTTGCTGCTGCTGCTGCATAGTCGTAGCCGCCTGGAGACGCATGACGTTGCCCACTTGCGATGTTAAGTACATGCCATGTAAACACCCACACACCCACACACCCCCACACACACACACACACACACACATACCCCTCCCCTCTCTGGGCGTGTGTGCAAGCATATATATATACATATATATTCCTGTACGTGCGCACTTATCGATTTTCTGCTTGAAAAACGTAGAGCAAAATTGCGCCCAAAGCGCCAGCGGAGTTACTCGTCTCAACTTACAACCGATCCCCCCTCGCTATCCCCCTCCCCCGCCCTCATCGCTCTCAAGGCCTGGACAGATAGCGCTGGTCGCCCGCTCTTCCTATCCTTTTCCATAGGATGCTACACATTCAAAAACAAAACAATTAATAAAAAATAAATTAGAAAACATTTTTGTCTTTCTTTAACATCAATTAATTAATTATCAATTAATCGTATAACGGCAAACTATATACGATCTCTTCGGCATTGTGAATTTTATAATTTTATAAAACGTATTTCGTATGAAAATTAAAAAAAATAAGCTTTGTTCAACACAGTTTTACACTTTGCTTAAACCTATTGTGCATTGTTTTTTTTGTCAGTGTAGCAAGCGGCACTCAGTTTCACATAGGCGTGTTCCGTGGGCGATGGTCGCATTTTCGTCGTCAGGTTGCCACCTAAACGCACAACTAGCAACAACAACAACAACAACAATAACAACAACAACAACAACTAGCAACAACAACAACAACAATTACGAACAATTAAAACGATGCTGGCCAGCAGCGAAAACTTTTGTTTCAAATACAACAAATCAGCTCAAACAACAGCAACAAAAACAACAGCAATCAAAAATCAGATGCGACAATACTGAATATTTAATACTCTTTCCTAATCTGGAATTAATCACTGATGTTTAAAATATTTCGCTTAAATATCCGTTTTTAAAATGCTTCAATTGTGTTTCTGCGAAATCAGTTCGTTTTTTATTTTTTTTTTAGTCTTAGCTTTGCTTATTTTTAGTACTTGTTGAAAATTATGTTATTTTACATTTAATGCAATCGGGCATCGATACTTATGTTAAGTCTAATTGTTAATGTTAATGGCTACCCATTCTGTAAAGTAGCATTCCAGGAATTCCTTGACTCGGGGAAACTTTGCTCCAACAGAACTCACTGAAATTGTTCTCACAACAATCAATTAATTCCTGATATTGAAAATTGAGACTGGATTAGGAATTTTTCATTTTCATGTTTTTTTTTCTTCAACAAGTAAAATGGATGATGTCGAATTGCTCAAACTTACATGTTCCAATAAAAATATATTTTGTTTATTGAATATATAATTGAAAATGGAGAGAAAATGTTAAAAAAAAATAAAAATGGCTGAGCAAATTGAGAGAATCCTCAACATGCAATATAAAAAACTGCGGCGACAAAATAAGCCTTTACCAGGATGGGTCCATGAGCTCTTCAAGGATCAAGTTATTCAAATAGACTTGCTCAGTTCGGAAAATGAGGAGGATGATAATGAAAATTAAAGCGCTGCTTGTAATATGGAAAACCCAACAGAAACGATTCTTCCGATAACAGATTTACGCTATAGTATTTTGATACAATGATTTCTAATCCTAGTTTTGGGAAGTAAAAATGAAGAACTCATCTTTCGTCCGATAAAGTTGATAAAATGAACGACTAGTCGATATAGCCGACTCGGCCAGTGACACATCAAGAGTATATATGCATATATTCCTTATGATGTCGGAGACGTTTCAAGGACGACATTATAATACCCTTCACAGCAGATTAATTGTTAAAGCTGACCCAAAACATTGGACTTTGTAATAAATAGTGGAGCTGGAGCTGTGTTACATATTTGATACACTTATCCTTACACAACAGGGTATATGCATTTAATAAGATGAAGGGGGATAGGGGCGGGGGGGAGGGGGGCAACATGAATTATGTGTTGGGTGTGGTTGGGTTGGGGCAGTGCGTTCTGTGTAGACCTAGGTTGCCACTGCTTGCCACAAAACTACGAAACATAATAATAAAAATAAACAGACAGGAGCAAGGAGCAAATAGCAAGGAGCAAGGTGCAAGCAGCAAGGAGCAAAATGCCTAACCAAACGGAACCGAACCGAACCGAACCGAACTGAACCGAACCAAGCCCAAAACCAAAAAGCCCAAAACCAAACCGAAGCCGCACTCGAATCCAATGCAGCCCAAAAAAACGACAGAGACCCAGACGGAGGCCAGACCAGGATAGACTGGATGTCCTCCTACACACACATACACACACGCACACACACACACACGCACACACACACACACACACACACACACGCACACACGCAGTGGACAGCAGAGAAGCCGAGGTGGGCCGCCATTTTACTGCGCCCTGTGCAGCCTTGCACCCTTTTTCATGCACTGGGCTGCAGGTGTGCGCACTGTGTGTGCGTGTGTGTGTGTGTGTGTGTGTGTGTGGCACGGATGCGGGTGTGGTGCCAGTATGTCCACATGGGTTTGAGGGCTTTACAAGTTGATTGCGAGCAAAATTTCCGACCTATCGCATGCAGTAATCTCCGTTGCTGCTGCTGCTACTGCTACTGTTGTTGTTGCTGCCACTTTTGGGCTGCATGCGTGTGTGGCAGACAGCAATACACAGGCGCACACCACCCGGCGAGGCAATTCATGTGGGTTGCCATTTTGTGCGAATTCCTCGCCTCCGTTTTTGTGATATCAATTAAGGATATGCTTGCTGTGTGCGCTTATTTTCGGAGCAATAGGCATATGTGTGTGTGTCTGTGTGTGTGTGTCTGTGTGTGTGTGTGTGTGTGTGTGTGTGTGTGTGTTGTGTGAGTTTGTGAGTTTGTGTGTAGTTAGTGTGGTCTAGTATTTGTAGTGCAGACTGCACCGTAAACAATTTCGAACTACTCAATTTTCTACATATTTTTAGGCAGATTCAAAATTACACCAAAATTTCAATATAATTTTGATTCATAGATAAAAATTAATTTAAGCCTAATAAAAAATGTAATGAAGCTTGTAAAACCGGAACCGGAACCGGAACCGGAACCGAAAATTTACCGATTCATGAATTCAGAATTCAGAACTGAAATACGATTCTTTTGTTTAAAAATGTAGAAAAAATAAATAAATAAATAAATAAAAAACATTAAAGAAGAGAAGAGAAAATACATTTTTCCTTTGCGGGAAATTTTTGTCACATATTGTGAAATCGGTTCGTTTTTTATTTTTTCCTGAGTCTTAGCTTAGCTTATAATTAGTTCTTGTTGAAAATTATGTTATTTTACATTGAATGCAATCGAGCATCGATACTTATGTTAAGTCTCTCATTAATGGCTACCCATTCTGTAAAGTAGCATTCCAGGAATTCCTTGACGCTGGGAAACTTTGTTGTCACAACAATCAATCAATTCCTGAAATTGAAAATTGAGACTGGATTAGGAATTTTTCATTTTCTTGTTTTTTTTTTCCTTCAGCAAGTTAAATGGATGATATCGAATTGGTCAAACTTACATATCTCAATAAAAATATATTTTGTTTATTGAATATATATTAGAAAATGGAGAGAAAATGTTAAAAAAAAGAAAAATGGCTGAGCAAATTGAGAGAATCCTCAACATGCAATATAAAAAACTGCTGCGACAAAATAAGCCTTTGCCAGGATGGATCCAAGAGCTCTTCAAGGATCAAGTTATTCAAATAGAATTGCTCAGTTCCGAAAATGAGGAGGATGATAATGAAAATTAAAACGCTGCTTTTATTATGGAAAACCCAACAAAAACAAGAGAAACCCATCCAACAAATGGTATTTTGGCTATTGATAAGGAGTTATCAAAATAGCAGAAATATTGGACATCAACTAAATGTGAACCCAGTTGTGTTATTAGAAAAACAAATAAAAAAAAATAATAAATAAAAAATAATAATAATAAATAATAGTTCTAAATTCCTAGAAGTCGTTTTGGTTAAATCAAACAATCGGTATCCGGATGCGAGTGTGAATTATCGTAAAACAAAAACAATAGATAGTTTTTGGGTGTTGAACAACGACTCAAAAATAGATTGAAAAAAAACACAAACATTTGCATTATATATATGTATATATATATATATTTGGTATTATATATATATATATATATATATATAGTATATTATATTATATTCCCCAAAATATCACAAATCATTTTATAAGAATCCTATGTTTCTCGCTTGAGCGAAGAGACTCCAACGAGTCTCCGTAATAATGCCTCATATATGATGCCACTAAATGGTGCAGATGTTGATAGTGTTGGGGCTGTCAAATTGCTGGTCATTTGACTAATGTTTTTATGAATTTCTATATTCTATCATTACGAAGAAATCTCAATTGAAAAGCTAGTTGTTGCAACAATTCATTTTGGAAATACGGAAGCCATTTCAACAATGTAAAACAAACACGATCAAAAATAAATCCTAATTTAAACAAGTTAATTTTTTTTAAAACTGAGTTATTAATATAAAACATTAATAAACAATAATTAAAAGCATAAATTCTCATTTGATTTGTGTAAATAATAAACAAATATGAAATTATTGCTTAGCTAAGAATATTTAATTTTGTAGATTTATTTGAATTTTTTATTTGAATGTTTAATAATAATACATATTTAATAATTGAAATATTAAATGTATTCAAGTAAAATATTAGTTTATTTATTAAACTAATTTCTGTGTTAGTTTCAATGTTTCAACAAATATAAACAATAATATAATTAAATTAATTAGATATGTAATTAAAATGAAGTGTCAATTCTTTGAGTGTAATACACTTAGTCTAGAGTCCAGCCACGCCTCACACACACACGCACACACACGCACACACACGCACACACAGGCATACACGTATAGAGACAGACGCCGCATGGCTCCATATGCACGTCATATGGGGCAAGCGGCGCCCAAGTCTTGCAACATCATGTGCAGCTCATCTATAGGTCCCCAACGTTGTTCGATGCCTTGTTCCATGCAGCTTTTTTGGACAACAGCCGAGCGAGACAGCGAGCGACATTCCAGCGAGCGAGAGAGACAGACAGAGAGAGGGAGAGAGGGAGAGAGTGAGAGCTTCATTGCACAAAAAGCAGCGAAAGACAGAGCAAGAGAGCGAGAGAAAGTGAGCGAGGGAGAGAGAGAGAAAGGGAATGAAGGGAGTGTTGTGGGTGTGTGTGCAAGCGGGAGAGAGAGAGAGAGAGAGAGAGAGAGAGTTAGTATCAAGCACAGAGTTGCATGTGCGTGTGCGACGCAGCTCATGTGTGTATGCTGTGTGTGTGCGTGTGTGTGTGTGTGTGTGTGTGTGTGTGTGCCTTAATGGAAATTGGTTTTATGCATGTTGGCTTTTGTTTATTTTTACAATTTTGATGATGTTTTGCAAAATGCGAGTGGCAGCACACACACACACACACACACACACACACACACACACACACACACACACACACACACACACGCAGAGGCAGAACCGCAGACGCAGCCTCGCCAAATGGCTAGCTAGCCTTGTGTGTGATTGTGTGTGTGTGTGTGTGTGTGTATGTGTGTGTGTTGTGTTGCTTTTCTTTGTGTGTCGACTGTACTTCCGGTCAGTGCATTGCCACAACGTGCGTGTGTGTGTGTGTGTGTGTGTGTGTGTGTGTGTGTGTGTGTGTTAGGCAGTACGCTTTTTCGATTAGCTTTCGAACAAAATGGCGCTGCAGTGCGAGCAAGCGAGATGCCCATAAGCCTAGACCCCAAAAAACAGCTGCAGCGTAAGTCCCACTTGCCCCAAACCAGCCCCAACCAACCCCAACCAACCCCCACCATCCCCAACCCTCCCCAACTAAGCCCAACATGAACCAAGTCTGTGTCAATAGTTTTGCATTAGTTCAACTTGCTGAGCGAATCTTGTCTTTTTGTTTAAAAGATAATGAACTTAGCTTATATATATATGTACATATATATATATATATAGACATGTAAATACATATATATATATCGTATCCTTATCAATATACATATACATATATCATGTCAAATTGCAAACATATTTAAATCAAAAAACATTAATTCCTAATCCGTTTTCCAATAAGAAACTTTAAATAACAAACTTACTTAAATCTAAAACATGAATTTCCAATAAGTTTTCCAATGAATTTTCCATTTTTCGTTATACCCAAAATTGCTAATGCATGTTGGAAAAATAGGGAACATCATTAATCAAGGTGCTGCAAGGGCCTCTCTGCCATGCCCCATGCCTCATGCCCCAATATGCAGCGCTACGCTGTGCAATGACAACAAGTCACACCTATTACAGCGGGTGGGCGGTGGCAGTCAAGAGGCGGGGGTGGGGATGGGGATGGGGGTGGGGTTTGGTGTCCGGTGCAGCTTCGAGTTAGCCGCTGGTCGTTTGGCGTTTTGCTGGGCTTGGGCCATTGTTGCAGCCACCATCAATAATAACGCAATGTGGCAGGCAACTGCCAGAATTAGTTGCAAGCATTTATTTATGACTCTTTGTTGCAAGTGGCACCAAGCCGAGCTGTTTGCCGCCGCGTAGCGAGGCACATTGTTTTTTTTTTTTGGGCGCCAATAGCATATGCGGTGCCGCATGTTGTGGCATCGCTCACCTGCCACTGATTTATGGCAAGCCACCAATAATTGGCCAACTATTGCAGCCATTTGCAACATCAACTCATTTCCTGCCACAGTGTGGCGACTCCGACAACAAACAATAAAAATAACCGATAACCAATGGATTTATTGAATTGATTTGATTGAGGTGAATGATGAGTCATGAGTGAGGGCAGTCAACACTCAAAACATTCGCAACACTCACACCATTCACATTCACATTCGCGGAGTGCGTGGCATGGCGTGTTGCACATAAGAAAGTGCAGCAGATGCAACGCTGATTAGCATAATGCCTGGTAATTAGATGCATGCAATTCATTTTAATTGTGACTGCACTCGCTGCCCATGCAACACAACTTTCGCACTTTCCCAAGCAGCAGCAGCACACACACACAAACACACACACACACAGACACACACATAATAAATAACAACAACAACTGCAACAAATCGCATTTGCATTGTTTTCAAACTTCAACTTTGCTCAGCGCTTGTCCAAAACTTGATGTGAATGCTATGAAATTAACTGTAAATAAAACTACAAATGTTTTCATTAGTATTCATGATCTTTAATGAATAAGAGATATATATATATATGTATATATGTATATATATATTTGTATATATGTGTGTAAATATCGCTCTTGGAAGGAGCTCACCTGCAATCGACCCTCCCAACTTGGCAGACCCTAACTTTCCCATTGTGGCAGTTGTGTGCATTTATCGATTTACACTTATCGTTGTTATCGATATGCAATTTTTAACACTAATACATAATGTACACAGCACGATAGCAATATAATTTTCTACCTTAGGTAGCAGCATTTAAAACGCTTGTGAAAATTTCAAACTTAGTTCTAATATTTAAAAATGGCTTGCAAATATTATTTAAATAGAGTGTTTAATAGATAAACAAAAAATTGTGTAATGAAGATGTGAAAAATATAAACAGAAAATAGAAAAGTAGAAGAGATAATCATAAACCCAATAAGGTGTATATTTTGGACCCAATCTCGGCCAAGATCAAGTTTATTTGATTATCGATAAGTTCACAAGCTATGAGCATATCGATATAAATCGATATCCGATGACAACAAAATCGTTTTTTTTTTTTTAAATAAATGTTGCTCTGCAATGTTTTGTAGCCTTTCAATAGATGGATAAATGTTTAAATATAATTGCTACATAAAAAATAAATAAATAATGTGAATAATAATAATTAATACTGCAAATTAAATAAAGATCGGTTGAGGTAGAGAGAAGAAAATCGCACATATTTATACCATATTTACCATATTTACCACATTCATCCTACACATATATATATACACACACACACACACACACTTACAATAGATAATGACTTGGATCAATTCGAATTAATCAAGTCAAAAACTCTTATTTTAGGCACAAACCACAGAATGAGTTTCATATTTCGGTTGCCAGCTGTAATATTTTCTCATTTATAATATACCCAAAATTTAAATAATTCTTGACCATCACACTTATGCCTAGGGGATGCATATACATATATGTATATTTATATATATATATATACATTTATACATATGTCGAAAGTAAGACGAAAAGTTGCAATGAAAGTGAAGTTAGTCTTCGCTGTGGTTATTTATGGAAAAGTTTTAAATTCGTTTCGAGCAGTTTCGCCACAGCCACAGGTGGCCCTTAAACACACATCGGAAGCCGCATATATATATGTACATATATATATTAACTAGTATATGTATATTGTAGATATATATATGTATGTGTATGCATAGATGTGTGTGTGTACATAAAATGTATTCCGGCAAATTTTACATCGGTGACGCCGACGGCGCCTTACAAAACACTCGAAAGCGGCAAACATGCAACACAATTTGCATTTCTACGTACCGCCTACGCCCCCTCCCCGCCCCGCCCTGCCCAGCGCAGCCCTGCAACGAGCATGTTGCAAATGAAGATGAAGAAGACGACGAAGAAACGAAGAAACATACAAAAGATGTGGTAAAGCAGCGCAGTGATGTGTGTGTGTGTGTATGTGTGTGTGTGTGTTGGTGTGTGTGTGTGTGCGTTGGTGTGTGTGTGTGTGTGGTTGTTTGTGCTCACATATTACTTGAACCCCAGCCCCGCCTACTTGGCAGCTCCCATTTTAATTGCCGCTTAATGTTGGCCAAATGCAGTGCAGAAGCCAAAAAGAGTTCTTCAGCAGTTGCCATTGTTGTTGTTTTTGTTGTTGTTGCTGTTGTTGTTGTTGTTGTTGTTGGTTTTCGTTCCATTTGTTGTTTACCTGTTCGCTTAAAAATCCATTTTCATTTTGACACATTTGCATTTTCGTTACAAATTTCACGAGAAATTGCTGCCTCGACCGTTTCACAATTGTGATGCGAAATGCGAAAAACAAGCTGAATAAATTGAAGAACTGGGCATATTGGGTCCAAATGGCAATGAACGACTAGCAGACATACCCTGTATGTATATAAATATATATACAACTATATATATTTTCTAATATATTTGTATCGAGTCTGACGTCAGTTTCAGGAAGTTTAGAATATCCCAATTTACAGTTCGATATTTGGAGCAAGTTGCCACATCGAATTGTGTTTCGGTTCCGGTTCCAGCACGTAAAGTGTTCCGGTTAATTTTATGAATTGATTCCGAATTTTGTTTGGGCATTCGGTATTATATAGACGAATTATATCCGTTTCAGTAATTTCCCATTTGCGATTCCGAATTTGAAGCGGTTCAGTTGCGATTCCAGTTCCGGTTTAACATTCTGATCTGGTTGAAAAACCTTTTCAAAAATAAATTTAAATTTAAAATCTGTTCTTTTTTTTCTTGGGGTTTTCTTTATTAAATTTGATCACTTTTCCTGTCCAACTAAAAGTGTGACGAGTTTTGCACGAAAATCACAAAAAATAAAATGATAAATGAAAAAAGGAATTGCAAAAATTTAAAAGTGAATTTAAGGAAACTTGTAATTTTTGTGATTTTTATAATTTTTATAATGATAAATAAATTGCGAAAATTTAAAAATGAATTTAAAAAACTTTTGTGATTTTTGCGATTCTTATAAATTTTATTTTGATTAGATTAATTTTCTGATGAAATTAATAACTGAGCTGAGATCAAAGTGTATCTGCCCCATTATATTATATTATATTATATTCATTCAGGAGCAGACATATTCGTTGATTGATTGGTCGGTCCAGTGATTCCGACATTTTCCGTTAAGGATTTATAAAATCTGTTTTAATCAGTTAACGTTGCTCGGCGTTTATTTTGAGCATCGGTTGATGGCGGGTGTCGACTTGCTGAGTTGGCTGTCAAACTCAGCTAACTAGCGGAGAAGTTTATAAATTGCATAGGGGCATATGGCGGTTACCTCGTGGCCACTCCACACAGACTACTCCACTCCTGCCACCTACACGATGTGTTTGACAGTCAGTCGGAGCAGTCGGAGCAGGCAGACAAATAAACCGCAATGATAAGCAGAATGCGGGGGGCACAGGACCCATGCAGAGAAAGAAAGTGGCAGCATAGGCGAAAGAAAGAAAGAGAGAGAGAGAGCACCACACACACACACACACACACACACACACACACACACACACACACATGCACACATTCTGACAGACAGGCTGGCTGGCAGGACCAACAGGCACTTGTGCGTTGAGCCTTTGGGGGATTTGAGCACTGTGTACGCATCACGCACACATCCTCAGCTCAGGAATGTGGCAAGCAGGCAAGCAGGCTAGCAGGCAAGCAGGCAAGCAGGCAACCAGGTTTGGGGCAGGCAGAGGAATGAATCGACAAAGAATAACAAAAAAAAAAAATGCGAAAGCACAACAACAACAAATGAAAACAAATAAAATAAAAGGTTGTGGCAGGTTCAACGAACTCGACTCTACTTTTGGGCATGCAGCAAAAAGGTAAATAACAGTATATATATATAGCATCAGCACATACCTATACATATATATATGTATTTATATAATGTGTGAGTGTCATTGAGATGCGTCAACTTCTCAACATGGCTTAGACAAAGGTGCTTGCAACATTTATAGAACAACACATTTGTGATAAATGCGAAATATTTTTTTTTATTGTAGGAAATAATTTTTTACTTGTGCACAAATGATGTTATGTAAAAGTTTGTTTGAGTCTTAAAAAAGAAAAATACAATTTTAAGAATAAGAGTAGGCAAATAGAAAATAAAGATGGTGGCAGGTTCAACGAACTCGACTCCACTTTTTGGGCATGCCGCAAAGAGGTAAATAAGACTATAATTAAGAATATATAGAAATAATAAGAATATTAAAATATTAATTTGTACTTTTATTTGTGAGCTAAATTACTTATTTTAAGAATATATAAATAATTAGAATATTAATTTGTACTTTTATTTGTGGACTAAATTACTTATTTTAAGAATATATAAATAATTAGAATATTAAAATATTAATTTGCACTTTTATTTGTGAACTAAATTACATATATTTTGTTGTATCAGAAGAAAGCCAATTATTTTAATTGTATAAGTTAAGAATAACTATTGAGAATCCTTTTCAAAGATACTTAAAATATTGCTTAAAATTTTATAGTCGAAAAATACGGATAGAAAAGTGAATTTTGGACAGATTTATAGCAATTTAATAGACTGATCATGATTTCCAAATGGATGTGATAATGCAGAATGCAGAATTACTCAATAAATTATGAACAGTTATGAAGAGACCTTATGGATACTTGAGCAAAATGAACTGAATAACGGAAGAATATTTAAGACTATATTTAAATGCAAAAATTGAACATAAGTTGCCACAGGTACCGCTTGACATAACCATAGCTGGGAAGTCTGACCTGTGCTGGTGCCAGACGTTACCTACAGGAAGCAACAGCAACAACAACAACAACAACAATGAAGACCACAACAACAACAGTAACAAATAAGGCAGTTCACCAGCAGCACCCTGCCCCCTGCCACTTGCCACTTGCCACTTGGCCACCCCAACACACACACACTGCCTAGCCCCAAATGCGTTTGGCGCAGACAAAAATTATCGATCCAGCCGAAAAAACACGCACACACACATACATCCATACTTATGCTTACTTATGTGTCTCTGTGTGTGTGTGTGTGTGGGTGTGAGTGTGTGTGTGTGTATTATTTAAGCAGCCCAAAGTAAAACACTTGAGCCGATGGCACCCAACAAAAAAAACCAAAACAAAAAAAAAAGACCGAAAAGTTAAGTATAGAAAAGAAATATCCAAACACAAAAGTGGAGGACGCAACTTTTCGCCAGAGAAGTGGGTGGTTTTTGGCGGCGAGGGGGTGGTTTGTTAGCGTAGTGACGTCGTCGTTGTCGTCGTCGTCGTCGTCATCGTCTGCGTGGGCGAACAACATTATATTTGATATGTTGTTGTTGTTGTTGTTGTTGTCGTGGCAGAAAGTCAACGCAACATTTCAGGCTTGTGCAATTTATAAAATAATCATGACCTAACACAATAAGCTGTAAATAACTGGCCACCCGCTGCCACAAGTAACCCCCCACTTCCACCCACCCCTCCGCAACCTACACTTACAGCAACTTATATCTGCCTGACTGTTCATGTGTGTGTGTGTGTGTGTGCAGTTTGAGACACATTA